>BLKR01001418.1:195992-292607 GCA_011170035.1 Teleogryllus occipitalis
AAAGTACTCAAATTGTCGAAAAATTGTACATGACCTTATTTCGAAATTTATCTTTAAGGATCAGATTTCATTAAGTGATATCAAAAAGTCTATCTTTACCACTTTAGTTGAAGAAAGACTCCGTAAACATTTTCAAATTTTCAAAAAATCAGTGTTTTCAACGAACATGAGACCTGCGTCATTCTCTTAAACGTCCTTTACACTATCCAACAACAATATTTAATCAAAAATGATGGACCAATTTTTTGGAAATTTGGAAAATGTCCCAGGGACTTCGTGTAAAGTACCCCCCAAAATGAAGATATTGGTTTCAAATTCAAGGGACCGCGACACCAGCCATATCGATTTGGAAATATCAATTTTGGATAAACTCAGCTGAAATATTTAGCCAGTCGCGTTGTTCACTGACAGACAGACAGACGGACGGACGTTTTGCCGTCATTCGATTATTCGGTATCAAGAACCAACAAATATGAATTCTGGATACACCATGTGTTAGAAGAGTTTTGTTTCTCAATTTAGGAGAAAGTAATAAGGAAAGGTTGTGCGTCGGGTTAGTACCCCGTCAATGTAAAACCTAAAAATACTTGCAGCACCCGAAGAAGCCTCGGAAACACTGAAGATATGATAAGGAAAGAATGAAAGAAAATATAATAAAATAATAGTCAAAGTTACTTTCAAATCTGTTCAATTATCATATTCTAATCGTGCTTCATTTTTAATCCAACAAATTTTCATTTAAAAATTATTATAAATATACTGAACATCAATACTATAGTTACATACAGAAAAATTTATTTGGAAAGTACTGGTCAAACGCGCCAACTATTTTGTGAAGAGCTTCTTCTTAGAAAGAGGATAAACTAGTGGTGCTAAAAAGCACGTACTTTCTCCCCCGTATTTTCATGCAAAATTTCGTGAAAAGTACTCAAATTTTCGAAGAATTGTACATTATTTCAAAATCTATCTTTCAGAAACAGATTTCATTAAGGGAAAAATCTCTATCTGTAATATTTAAGTTGTTGGAAGACTCCGAAAGAATTTTGAAGTTTTGCAATTTTGAAAAATCAGAGTTTTCAAGGAACATGTGGCCTGTACTATTCACTTAAACGTCCTTTACATTATCCCACAAAATTTAATAAAAACCATGGAACCATTTATTTTTTGAAAATTTGGGAAATGTCTCAAGAGTTTCATGTAAAGTATCCCTCAAAAATAAAATATCGGTGTCAAATTCAAAAGGCTGTGTGTGAAAAGGCAGATCGATCGGGGAATATCAATTTTGGAGAAATTCTGATGAACGGTTTAGGCGCTAGCGTCTTTCGCATGTCTATTGCAACAGAATCAGGGAAAACGAATTAAAATATAAATCGCAAGAGAAAACTAAAACCTGAGTAATATAACCACCCGCACAACAGTCTAATGGCGGCTACTTCTAGTTCTTTATAATGCGTTCTCAATTCCTCTTGCATCGCGTCAGTGACCGAACCTTTTTCTTGTTCTTTCTGTCCTAGAACGAAGCAAGTGATTAGACTTTTATCATACACAATTCTGAACTCACTTTCTTGATACTTTGGATTATAAAGAAACTTAGAACATGTTTGATTTGATCACGTGATCAGAACGTGGAACAAAGACGACATGAAATATGAGAATAGCGTAACAAAATATTTGAAACACGGAGTGAAGTTCTAGCTCCACCCAAAATTGAAAGTAATATAAAATAGGCATTAATGTTTCTACTTTATTAAGTAGTCATTCGAAAATCGACTAGTTACACGTAAAGGTTAGAAAGGTAATTCAAAATCTGACCTTTAAGACATAATCTAATCATTAATACAATACGTTATTCCATAAATTATGGTTAATATATACAACTCATCAATATAATTACTTTTGATCATAAAGTATGTTATAAAAATATTTTCTGAAAATCTAACTGCGTGCAATTGAAGTCAATATGATAGTGGCCGTTTAAAAACAGGATGGCAGTGTCATCAACGAAAATGTTCGTGTCATCCTGTTTTCCACCGGGCCTACCAAGCGCTGCGCCGTCCAGCAGCCCGTACCGCTCCTGTCTGCGCGGTCCTTCTCGTACTTCTCGTGCCTGCTGGACACCGCCTCCGCCCGCACTGCTCACCACCGCCCACCCACATCTCCTGCCGCCGCCCACGTCCACCCGCCCTCATTTCCCCGCCTCCGCTCACCTCCACCCGCCACCGCCCTCTCATAACCCTGTCTCCTCCCACCTCCACCCACCTCTGCCCGCCACCGCCCGCCCTCAGCTCCCCGCCTGCGGCCGCCCTCGCGCGCCGCTTTCGCGAACTGGTCGCCAGCCAAGAACGCGTGTTAGCTGCCTGCGTTGGCTTCTTCCCGCGGCGGGGGCCGCAGCGCCCGCGGGCCGCCTTCCGTCTGGCGCGTTGTTTACTGCCGCCGGCGCTCTTCGCTTTCTTACGGGAGCGCGTGTTCGCCGCTCGCCCATCGCCCTTCCGCCCTCCCACCCGCCCGCGCCCGCGCCCGCGAGTGGGTTCCTGGCACAGCGCTGGGTGCTGGCTCGCTGGCGCCCGCAACGCGAAACGGCGCTCGCGGCAAAAAGCAAAAAGCGCTATTGCCGATACGAGGCTTGTCACCGCCTCCCTCGTCGTGCGCCCCGACGCCTCCAGACTCCCCAGCCGCGCGCACGTGCGGCTGATTTAGTCATCTGCATTGTTTTGCTACTTGAGTTTCCGAGTCGGGGGAAAATGAGCCAACGATTAAACAAAGCAATTCACGAAATTAGAATCGTTTATTTTGATAAACAATAGAGAAACATAAATTACGTTTTTAAACAAAATCTTACATCTGTTTATAGAAAAAAGTACCTTTTCAAAAAAAAGTAGTGCATACGTTGCGTTTCAAGGAATAAATATACAGTTAAAGGACATGAAGCCTTTATCGCTTAGGGTTTACTGTGGAAACTTGATTACAAGGGATGTTTGCATAATTAAACACAGTGGACCAATAGAAAGGTTACAGGAAATCCGGTAAAATTATGAGTTGAAACGCAAGATCAGAATACAATTACTATTTTCTAAAGGAAATATAACTGATATTTCCGTGAAATTCAAAACTAACGCATTCAACGTTAATGAGGATGTACATTGCGTGGACCTTCCTATAATCTAAAATGGCTTCAATTTAGAGTTGCCACAACGAAATTATTCTCTAGTGTATCGAAAGGCCTACCAGGAATACATTGTGCTATGTATTCTATGAAATCATTTTTAGGAATGCTTCTCATTGCGGGTTCATCGAAAAGCTTCAATTATCAATAGTGCAAATTATCTATTAATTAATGAGCTGCATTTTTTTCGTGAAAGTAATAATTAATAATTACATAGTTTATCAAGTGAAAAGTATAACCAATTCTATGAAATGTGAAATGTGTCATGTATTGCATCAAACACATTTATAAAAGAAAAAAAACAATCTTCCACATAAAAATGCTAATGTGCAAAAAAAAATAGATTATTGGACACATACAATATTATGCATTCCAGTTTGTACTCGCTATAAGTTTTCAAAACCATGAAGAACTTGCTTGTATATTTCATTCAAAATATTTCCAAAATTAAGAAAAAAAAATTCTTTTCCAATACACAGCTGAACTAATTCCATTTTTTTGTAAAGCTGCTTTAATGCTACTTGAGATATTTTACAAGGCAAGTAGTAGTAACAAAGAATTTGTGGATATCGTCCGGCAACATCATGTGAAATTTTCATATTTCCATGATAGGAATACTGCATGTGATATCTCATTCACTTTGAAGATAATAAATGTAGCTTAGTAGCGCGTTTTTAATATACAAGTCAAAAGTAATCTAGATCATTAGACTCTCGCGTTTAATCAGAGAACCTAGCATAATACTTGAAAGAGCAAGATGAAACAAATAGTATTTAGTGTAGAGTCTAAGCAAAATTCAACACCGCTTGTTTGTGAATAATAATAATAATAATAATAATAATAATAATAATAATAATAATAATAATAATAATAATAATGACTTTATTTATGTGGCGAGACTCGGGCCATCAGGCCCGCTCTTCCGCCTAACCACGTAATACATAAATTTATAGATACGAATTTAGATACATTTAGTAAATAAAAACAAAAAAATAATAATATTTAGTAACAAGTAAATAATTCAGCGTACATATGTCATGCCCCTGGGCTCACAAACGCAACAAGAATACAACGTCCCAGCATTTGCCTTAAGCGACCGGGGAAAACCAGGGAAAACAAAGGCAGTGTGCATGCTCTTCAATATTGAGCAACAAAATAATATATTTAAGATAATTTTAAAAACAAACATTACTGACTCTGGATAACTCTAAAGGCGTGCCCGAATATAAATTCTGAGAGATATTAATTTAGTAATACGTATCAAATGTTAACAAAAAAATCTCAAATACATTCATGAGTCATAAGAAACAATATGAGAATGCACACAACCACCCGGCCAGGACGACGGCTTAGGGCCGATTTTAGGTTTCAACATCATGTACTAAGGGAAAAGACGCATTCAGTCAGAGCCATGACAAAATTAAACAATAATGAAGTAGACGTTACTAGAACATAATACAAAAAACCTGAATCTTATTTAAATAAGCTACTATTATTATTGTTGCTATTATTATTATTATTATTATTATTATACATAAATTATATATTATATTATATATATAAATATAATAATAATTATTATTAATATTACTATTATTATTATAGTCCGCAAATACAGAGCGGGTAAGTCGTCAACTTTTAAAGTTTGATTTTCCAACCAAAAATTAAAACAATAGAAAGTTTAATATATCTCTCTAATCCGCTGTTTATTTATTTATTTATTTTACGTCAAAAAACAGTTAAAAACTGCGTATGACGTGCTATGGGGAAAAGTGAATTGTGTGCACATTTTCAAAATTCTGTGATCCCTACACTAAGTCATATACTACATAAATTTTGGGAGAAAAAAAAAACTCCCATGTAATAAAATCTATTTTCAAGGATAAACAAGCAATAAATTTTGAATTTTTGAAAGGGAGAAAAAAAACAAAAAAACTCCCATGTAAAAAAATCTATTTCAAGGGTAAATAAGCAATAAATTTTGAATTTTGAAAGGGAGAAAAAAACAACAAAAAAAAAACTCCCATGTAATAAAATCTATTTTCAAAGATAAATAAGCAATAAATTTTGGCTCTTATTACTTCCTGCCGCAACAACATGGAAACGATAATTTGAATAACTGTATTTCCCACTGAATTCTAGAAGACGTGCACAGAAAATGAAGTTACATTTATGTCCAGAAGCAAAACAAGGGGCCATCTCAGCATTTGCTCAATGGATCAGGGAAACTGGACGAAAAACCTGATCGAGATGGGGGTCATTGACCCGGAAGCTGTAGTACAATAGTTGTTACAGGTTGTTTATACTTATTTATACAGTCCAAATGGTAAATAATGCATTATGTATCGTTGTTAAAATTAATGTTACTTTTCTTGTGATGCTCAGTATAGTCTCTAATTCTATAGAAACAGTTATGCAGCAGAAATGATTTCACTTGGGATTTAAACTTTTCTATTGAATTTAATCGTTTAATGTCATCTGGCAAAGTGTTGTAAAATAATGTACATGTATTGTATGTGAATTTTTTGTAATGAGCTGTTGATACTGTCACCTGATGAATATGATTTCTACGTCGAGTGTTATAGTAATAGACTTCGGCATTTTCTGAAAATATATTCCCGCCCTTAAGCAAGTCATTTTTTACAAAAACCACTGATTCGTAAATAAACAGACACGGTAATGGTAGAATTCCTAGATTAATGAAGATAGGCTTACAAGAATCACGTGGGTGGGATTTGGTTATTATTCGTACAATTCGTTTTTGTAATCTAAAAGTCTGGGAGCTATAATATGTATTTCCCCAGAATATTATGCCATATCTCAGGCGGGAATGAACATTCGCGAAGTATACACAACGAGCAGTATGAAGGCTGACTGAATTTGCAAGAATTCTGAACGCGTAGCATAATGAACTTAATTTTGTGTTCAATTCATTTAAATGGACGTTCCATTTAAGGTTTGACTGAATTGAGAGACCTAAAAATTTTGTTGCCTTAACATCAGTCAATGGTACACCGTTCATTTTCAATACTTCACAGAATTGTTTATTTGAAATGGAAATGTTGTTGACTGGAAAATGTACACACAGAGACAAACGGGTGCCAAAACTGAAATTAAATTACTCTTCGTAAGGTCCTTACCGAGTGGGGTCACATTTATCATTTGAAAATATAAATCTTTGACTGGACTTGGAAAGAAAAGCCAAAGTTTAGCACTACAAAATTTAAGTACTCTATGAATAATTGAAGACTGGAAATACAAAACGCTGAACGTGCGAAAATTATATATTTTCATTTTTTTATTTAAACATCTGAATGTAGCAAGGCGCATAACTTGCAAAATCTTGGAAGTATCAAAAAGGTTTCTTTAAAGTTCAAAATTACGTCATCGGATGTAGATGTATGTATGTATGTTCCTTCGGTAATGACATTGAGTACGCTGAACATGCAGATTGAGTCAGTTTAGAATCTTCAGCGTTTCCCATTTCCAATCTTCAATTCAGACACACACTTATGAAATAGAAAATAATTTTATTCACTTTCAAACTGAAATACTGAATAAAAATAACAAAATGCCGTGTATTTGATTAATGACAAACAATATACTATTATTCAAACAACAATCGATATGTGCATATTTCTGTGGCATTCGTATCGGTGATGTACAATGATAACTTGAGCTGCAGTCGCACATATTATTTATTTATTCTTTAAAGGTAAAATCGTGACAGTAATAATTTTTATCTAAACAGAAGTGTAGAAAACATCTTATTGAGGATAGTTAGTTTTAGGTTTTCATACTCGGGAACACAAATATTCATAAATATTACATGTTATGACATTCTACAAAACGTAGATTATATAATTTATCGTCTTAAAGTCCTTTATATGCCATTAATCTTTCAGACGAGAAAATTCGGACTATATGTAGGTTTGTAATTATTGTAAGACGAATTATGAACAGATATTTTAAAATTATGTACTATTACTTGAATGTATTAAAGTAAATTTGTAAAAACTCATTGTAATAAAACACGATAATAAACTTAAACGGCAACAATCGAAATAAAATTAAACATAATTTTATTTCGGTTGTTTTTATTCAACGTTTTGACCTAATATTATTGTAGGCTCTCCTTAGAAACTCAAGTTTATTGTATTTCAGGTAAATATATATTACCATATGATCAATGTATTAATTGCATACATTGTGTTACACTTTCTTTACTACGCTTTAGATTAGCTTAATATGAATTACAAACTTATATTTTATAATCAATGTGGTACTCTATTGACAGACGACCACATAAAACAATTGACATATCCTGCCTTATCGTAATAACAAAACGAGTCTTTTATTAATAATGAAACAATCTCGGTAACAATTGACTGAAAGATGCAATAATTATTCCAAATATCTCATGCTAATTTTAATAATTTTCGAATGTAATATTTGTTTATTTATTTATTTATTTATTTATTTATTTACTTATTTACGTCAAAACAGTTAAAAACTGTGTATGACGTGCTATTGGGAGAAGTGAATACTGTGCACGTTTTCATAAATTCTTTGATCCTTACACTAAGCCATTTACTACTTGAATTTGTAATTAAAAAATAAAACAAAAACAAAAAGAAAAAAACGCTCCGATGTAACAAAATCTATTTCCAAGGATAAATCAGCAATAAATTTTGGGCTCTTATCCATCATGTCTTTCGTTAAGGAATAATAATTCCTGCCGCAACATGTAAACAATAATTTGAATAACTATATTTCCCACTGAATTCTATAAGACGTGCACAGATAATGAAGTTACATTATTTGACATTACAACTTCTATTGTTTCCATATCTTCCACATAACGCACACGAATCGGTATGTTTATACAACTCACACACTTCGATGACACGTTTGAGTAATTGTTCTTTATCTAAATACAAACCATATATACGTTTTTTTGGACAAATCAATTTGACACCAAATATTTTTGGATCCATCATTCTCGATTAATCATTCTTGGTCTCGTCAAGATACTCATATGTGGACTCAGGACACAAGAATTCTCTACTTCGTGAATAAAAAATCTTTGCATATCTATTGTCTTAACATTTTCATAATAATTTCAGTTTCCATTTCAGTCTTTTAATCTCACAATACAGCCGGAGTGGATTTTGGCTAACTTAACGTTTAATAAAAACACTGTCCATGGTCTCCAGATCATCCCTACATCTATAAACCAAGGCATCTGCTCACACTGTTGTGTTTCTGCTACAATTACATTAAATAACGTCATTTTCGCGTTTCATGAATTTGTTTTGGATCCAATTTGACATAACTTTCCAAATTGCACCCACTCATTTCCTTCTTCTACGCTGCTTCATAATCTTCTACATTGGATAATCCCGAAGAAAAGAATGACGCCCAAGCTTGAGTATATGTTGATAGTTTCCATGATTTTCCCTCTGTATTTTAAAAGACTCTGCTGTTTTAGTCGACCGTTCTTTCGAAAAACCGTGAGCATGATTTTGACGCGCTCAAATCCAGATTGTTCATATAGCAGTAGTTGGATAGTGTGTATCGTATGTTGCATATTCCAACATATGTTGCAACTTTTAAGCCGAGAGCGTAGGTCTCCTCGGCCGCAGTCAGTAGCTACTTGGCTGTCCGGGAAACGCCGCGTCCTAGGCACTGTTTCGGCCGCCATCCTGCGATCGTCCTCAGGAAGCAATCCTTTTGGAACTTTTTAGCAGTTGCTAGAAACTAACAAACGCAGAATTAGCGCAAATTTTCATCAATACGTGCTTGTTTTTTTTTCAAGTCATAAGGGTTAAAGATATTTTTAACAGTTTCGTGTTTATATTCTTTGTAATATCTTCCCTTAAATCATATATAAATTCTTAAAACCGATTGGTAACGCCGTCACGATTTTAAAGCCCGCTGACACATCGTTTTCTCTTAACGCAGCAACGGAAGCTAGGACGCCCCCATTACCGCGTTAAGAGCAAACGATGTGTCAGTGAACAGACAACGCGTAATTCGGATCGCTCGTGCGCCTGCTCTTTTCATTTAATCAAAATTTTGAAAATTCTATTTTCACCTTAACCCGGTTTGATGTACCCCACGCGGTTGTTACCTAAACAACAGTCGAATATTTAGAGGGATTTTGTGTCGATGTCTTCTACATTGTTGAAAACCCTCTTCTTCCTTAGCGTTTGGAGAAGGCTAACTTGAACCCTGCGGAAAGTCCGCACTGTATAAATTCTTATTTTAAAATTGAAAACTACTTCATATTAGCATCCAACTTCTAACAGCCAGCCCCTGAACTGAGGAACACAGCATCAATGAATGCTGCATACTACATCATCAATGAATGCTGATAAAAGATTTCCACCTTTCCTCGACATTGATTTCCCTTTCCTGTCTCTCAATAAAAATAATAACCTTCATAAGACGTTGAAAGTTAAGACGTTAAGACCTATATCTGAGACATCCTGCTTGTGCATTCGGTAGGATATTCGAAGCCTTCATCCAATCACTGGGTCTATTATCTATAATGCTAGTGAAAATGTTCGCTATCGTGGTAGCAATGATTCCTCTTTTTTTGTATAAAATTATCTCGCCTGACTGTGGACATGATTTAGGAACTGTACCTCTTTGGAATATTTTTTTAAATACTTCAGTGACATTGTGTTTTCAATTTTTTGGCATATTCTTTTAAAATTCAATCCATACCATGCTGACCTGGGGCTTTATTACCTTTTAACTCAAGCATGTCAAGATCGTGGGCAAGGTAACAAGCTTACTAGAGCTTCCGGACACTGTGTCCAGAGAAATTGGCGCGAGATTTAAAAGTAAGAGTTGTACAATGCTACGTATTGGCGGTACGTCACTGGATACCTGGCCCATGACAGTCTTGGCATATTGTGATAGTTATTGTCACACATTTATCTATATTAATTCTCATTTTCTCTCTTAAGGCAAAGCATGGGAACTCCGCAAACGTATAAAATCACTGGAGAACGGTAAATCACGCGAACCAGACGTCATCTCGAGAGATTTTATTAAGCTCGGTGGTGAGGTTGCTCGGTTGCTCTATTTGTTAAGATTATTAAATGTTTCTATTAATAATGCAAGTTTACCAGACGATTGGAAGACAGCTATAGTGGTCCCAATTTTCAAAAGAATATAGAATGAAAGTATGTAATTATAGACCAGTATCTCTCACATCAATAGTATGCAAAATAATGGAGCATTTAATAGCCGGGTACATTCGCCGCGAATGGGAAAAGAGAACTGAATTTTTCACGGACAGCTTGGGTTTAGAAGTGAATATTCGTGCGGAAGCCAAATTGTTTCTCTTTTTAAAATCTAGCTGACGAAGTTGACGCGGGTGGAAGGGTGGATGCAGTCGTTATAGACTTTGCGAAAGCATTCGACGTAGTACAGCATAATCTACTTATTAGGAAATTATTAACGCCAGGGGTTGATGGTAAAGTTGCGAAGTGGATAAGCGAATTTCTATGAGACAGGAAACAAAAAGATGGAATTGGCACTCAGTTTTCGTCTGCGGGTATTGTTACTTCCGGGGTTCCAGAGGAAAGTGTTTTAGGGCCATTACTTTTCTTGGCGTACGTGAATGATCTCCATTTTAACATACAATCAAAGGTGCGTTTATTTGCAGACGATTGTGTTATACACCGAAAAATCAAAGGTAGCGCTGACAAACAAATATTACAGTAGAATTTAGGACATTTGCGTGATTGGGCTGAAAAAAATGGCATGGGAATTAACGGATCGAAAAGCAAAACAATGACGTTCGGGCGGGGACGAAATTATGAAGAACTAGACTATCGTTTAGGTGAAGTCATCATCCCAAGATCATGCAAGTATTTAGGCATTCATCTGGATAGTAAATTAGGGTGGGAGAAGCATATAAATCAGGTAGTAAGAAAAACGTGAAAGTCCTTGCATTTTGTAATGCGAATTCTTAAGAAAAGTTCTGCAAACGCCAAAGAATTAGCATATCTTTCGCTGGTTCGCCCTCGCATGGAATACGGAGTGGTATGTTGGGATCCATACAGCAAGTCGGACCGGAAAATCCTAGATAGAATACACAGGATACGTTTTTCTATAGAACGCAATAAAAACGTCATGGGAACCTCTAGAAACGAGAAGAACAAGGGAGAGTTTTTGCGCTCTTTATAAATCGTACGTAGGTCACCCAGCTTGGAAGGAAATTCTGGTTAGAATAGAAAAACAAAATTATTTCGGCCGAAGCGATCACACCCACAAAATTTGAACAAGGAAACGAAATTCAGATCTTGGGAAATTTTCCTTTTGTAACAGAACTATTATAGATTGGAACAGTTTACCCGCAGCAATTTTCAAAGCTTTTCCTCTTAAGTGTCCGAAGTTTTAGAAATAAGTTAGAACAAGATAAGAGTAATAGATATTAAATGAATAGGTGCTGTGAAGTGGTGGTCAGTGAAATTCAAAGCAAAACAGTGTAGTGTAGTGCATTGCAGTGGAGTGCAGTGTAGTGAACACGATCAATAAATTTAAAAAAAATCTAATTTATCCAATATTTACGTAGCTGGAATTAAATTTTCGTATCACCAACATATAATTATTGGATATCATGACAGAGTTGAAATAATTGTTATAATACTTAATACTAGTGATAGTATGATTCTCGCCTTGTATTGTACTCCTCTTTTTATTATTAGTATTATTATCATTAGTATTGTTGTAATTATTGTTATTTAACTGCCACCGGGTCATACCTAGTTGCAGTTCAAATAAAAAATGTAAAAAAATGTATATGATCCATTAAAATGAAATAAACCTCAGTCCGATTTAAAATTCTCAATTGAGAGTAAAATGAGAAAAATTGTCTCAAAAGTATTTTGATTTTGTAATCCTGGTTACTTGTGTGATAAAAAAGCACGAACTTTCTAAGTTCAGGTTAGAAGATCTTACTGACCAATATTCTTGCCTTGTAAAAGCGCTGTCCATCCGTAAGAGAAAATTTTTGTTATAGAGACTTGCAAATTTATGTCACATTATTGCTATATAGAATAAATAACTAAATGATTTAATAAAACAACACAAAACAAAAACAAGGAAAGCATTCGTCACCCAAACATATTCCTGTTAATTAGCAAAGGTGTTTATATAAGGGAGAATTTAGTAAGAAATCATCAAAGAGTAATAAGTAGTGAAGAATATGAACATAACATAGTTCTCGGTTATTTGATAGAAACAATCTAGCAAACAAATTTTCGTATAAAGCTACTATTCACCGCCTCGCGCCCCTTCACCTTGCGGTTGTATATTCCTTTCCGGATTTTAAGAGGAAATGAGTGAGGAATCAGGGAAAGTTGGCCCTGCCCTAGGAGCGCCGAGCTTCCGAGGCGGGTAAGTAGCTCTTGCGGGCGCGGTTTGCCTCTTTTCACTTCTCTAAAACAAAGGATGTTCCTTCTTTTGATACATCTCTCTCAAGTGTCTCACATTAATAATATTTCAAGTGTGTCAAATTAATAATATTTCATCGTCTACGTGCCTCCAAGGAAATATAAGCTTACGAAATTTTTTCCAGTTTTCAATTGAAATGAGATTCTGACTATTGCCTTTCTTAGAATTTATGGATTTAAATTTTCTCCAGAATCCATCAACATCCGTAACATTAGCAATTGTATCCTTAATTATTTTTTGTATAATTCTTTCCTTTTTTTCTTGGTTTCTAATCATGTTTACGTATTATTTTCTTGACTTAATATAATCATCCCATTCTGTAGTTTGTACTTTTTATTAGCTTTTATACTTTGTACTTTTAGTTTGTACTTTTAATCTCGTTTTACCATTTTTCTATTTAATTTGCTGGCACCAATGTGTCATTGCTTATTCACTTTCTTTCTCTACGAATGAATTATTGCATTTATTACAAGATCGAGTTTTTTAAAGTAATCAGTACGAGATTTTACTTGTATGAATATCATAATTTCTCTCTAAAATATTTACTATATAATTTATATTTTGTGATTACTATTTTTACTTCATTTCATTGTTTCTATTCTTATGTTTATTTTCTCGTTTTACTACATAGGAAGCCAAGACAAAGTATTGTAATGAAGGGGCAAAAACTGACGATTTTCTGTCACGGAAATTCGTATTGTCAGGCCCTGGTAACGAAAAAGTGGATAAAACTTGTAAAACGCTATAAATGTAGTAAATTACTGCCATCACACGTTGTGTAGTCAGAATCACGACTTTGACTCAAAATTATTTCACAAAGATTTAAAGTTTGGAGGGTCACGTACATTTTTGAAAAGTTTGTAGTTTTTTTGCGTAATTTTCGCTTGAAGTTAATGCAAATTATAAAGAAAATATTTAGGTACACAAAAACGGCTCCAAATTATTTAGTTAATTTTTTCACGGATAGAACACAAGACGCTTAAAAGAATGGTGTAAGTCTCAAACACACTTAAATTTTCGAATATTGCAAATTATAAATAATGCGATAAAGTATGTGTTATTGCAGAGCCACTACTTTCTTTTTTGCTGCTTATTTCTTTGCTTGACTTTTTGCTTTAAAATTACTTGACTGTCGTGTGGTCAAGTTAGCCCATGTCCTCCATGCTTTATTTTATGTTAGTCCCTGTTTCTCATTGATTTATGAACTTGGTTTAGTACCTGAAAAGATGGGGCGATAAGCACCCACGAAAAGTCGAAATGAAAAAAAAACACTTAACTCTCTGATGTTGCTACCGATTTGCCATTTATGGTTCTAAATTTAATTTTGTAATACGAAATTTTTTACTTTTTCCTGACCTTTTACATTACTGTGCATGATATCCAAGGTAATTAGATATCTTGCACTGACAAAAATCTAGCAGCTTGCCACACGTCTAAAATTGCAAGAAAGTTCTCGTAAACAATGCGATGATAGTGTTACCGCGGCCCAGAAAGTTTCCAGGTTTAATATCAATAAAAAATCTTCGGAGAGTTTGTTAGGAAATATTCCCAAAAAGGGATCGCACTTCTAGACTCAAAACGATTGAGTACCTCATTTTGGTTTGATAACAAAATTAAAATAATATGTACAAATTGATCGAATCTATGTTCCATTTTGAGAGATGTTGGTTAGAAAGAAAGAATGTAATACACATTTTTAACGTTCCATTCACCTGTACTGTTTCACAAAGATATTTGTTTCTCAACTATATTCCCATTAATGTGAGCGATATTGTTCATAAGAGTCGAAAGAATCATGTAAAAATTTTCAAAAATATGACTAGTTTTTGTGTAATTTTGCTTGAAGTAAACGCAAAAACACAGTTTCTAAATAATGGCTCCAATTTGTTTCTTGAATTTTTTTTCGAATAGAGCAATGTAACCTTATAAAATCGCACAGGTTGCGTTTGTGTTAAACTCTCCAATTTTTTTTAAAATTTAAAAGTTACACATCGTGATGCTGCTGTAAAATCATTAGTTTTCATACATGTCACGCTTTACACGTGATATTTAGCTAGTTTATTGTAATTGTGTTAAAAATTATATTAAAACAACGTGAAATATAATAAGACTAAGTGAGATGAGGATACATTTGGTAAGTTGTGTTACATTTAAAATATCACAAATGCTCAAGGTTGTCCAATGTTTAGAATAGAATTAATAAATCTCAGTAAATATTGGTCGATCGCATGTCTCTCAGACCGCACTTGAGCACATATGTTAGTATTTTTTTTAGCAAAGTTCACGGTAAAGGCATTAAGAAATATAAAACAAGAGTAATAACTTCAGTTTGGGAGTGTCAAAGTAGAGAATATTTCACCGGTGCTGATTACCGAACGGGTAATACTGTATTGAGATTATTATTGAGATAATGATATTTATTTCTTATCACGAAATATTTAATTCGCTTATTCAGTAGAAACTTTTCGCTGTCGGTTGCAAACGTACAACTTACTGGATGCAACCGGATGAGCGAAAACATGTCATTCTCGAAAAATTTGCTACTGAATTCATATTTCTGGAATAGTCTTAACAAACAATCCGCTCTACGAACTGTCTACCCAAGAAACATGAGAGTTTATCTGTAGTAGCCAGCTGCCTGACAATATTGTCAATAAGTAGAGAATACTGACAAAATGTAGTGGCAATAGAGAAGACACCTAGATATTCAGACAATTCAGACTATTGCATGTCAAGGCCACAGACTATGTAACTAGCTTACTAGAGTTCGCGGGCATTGTGACCAGAGAAACTGGAACGAGATTTAAAAGTAAGCCTTATAAAAATTGCTCCAGAGAGGCTGTTTGTCTCTGGATACCTGGCCCATGACAGTCTTTTGAAGAATTCAGTTGACAGTTATTGCCTAAAATCTAACGATATTAATTCCCATTTCTTCTACTACAGAAAAGATTTTATGAATTAAAATGAAGTACACCACTCATATTTGAACTTTTAAAATGACAGTGAGATTAAAAATTTTGAGTCGAAAGGTACATTTCGTATTAGTGATTGTTTAAGAGTGCAATAAATACAATAACTACCTACGCTCAGATTAGGAGGTCTATAGTTCTTGTCAGTTAAAACGACTGTCCGCCAGTAGGGGGAAAACTTGTTAGTTTATAAAGAATTGCTAATTTATTTCACCTTATAACTATATACGACAAATATCAGAATAATTTAATAAAATAATACAAAATGAAAACAAGAAAGGAATTCGCCATTCACACATAGTCCTACCCCTTGGCAGAAATGTTAATACAAGACAGAGTTTAAAAAGAAAATAAACACGACATCATGTAATGAGTAGTAAAATATATAAACATACTCGTAATTCAAATTTCGGTTATCAAATAGAAAACATCAGGCAAACATATTTTCGTTTAAAGCAACCATTCTTCGTGATAATTCAGGTGAACTTTCTACTTAGCTTCATTGCTATAGCATGGGTGTGTTTAACCTTTTCTGGCTTCGGCGAAGAAACGAGAGCGAAGCCCGTTCTCGCAGGAGCGCCGGGTCGGTAAGTAGCTCGTGTGGGCACAGTTTCATATGTCTTTTCTATTGGAACTCAATGGCCAGGAAAGTACATCTCCAGCAGACCAAACGAATGCTTCAAAATCTTTTGGTGATCTGCCAACTGTCTATCTGTACATTCTTCTTTTGCTTTTTTTCCCTTCTCCTCTTCCTCTTCTTCTTCTGCAAGTCATCTCTATTGAATAAATTTAATGGAAATGAATGCATAATTACTTATTTTTCCATTTTTTAGTGTCTTAGAGCCCCCTTACTGACGATAGATCTTGAAGAATTTGCTAAAAATACAGCTTTCCAATGAGGTCCATCCCAGCGTCTTCAGCCGATGAATCAACGACCCTACGCCACAGCACATAGCTCCCGATGGGACACACCAGCACCCACATCATCAACTTCTGGTGGAAAGAAGTGGTCTCGCTGCGTTCTGCTGTGCGTCGGGCGTTGCGCGCGAAGGGCCCCGAGGGGCAGCGACCTACGTGCCCGGCACAGGCCGCGCCGCCGAGCCCTCCGCGAGCCCCGCCCACCCACCCGCGCAGTCCGCGCTTTTACATTATTTCGGACAGAATGGCGACGCTCGGCTATTGAACAATGGACTTTATATCAAACTAATTCAGCGCACACAACATGTAAAGGAAGCGAACGTGAATTGCGAACGGTCTTCATTGTGCTCCAGGAGGAGTGCACCAAACGGCGGAGGCACAGGCGGCGGTGAAAAATAGCGACACACCTGCGTGGTCCCTGTGTAACACTTGCTTCCGAATTTCAGAAACGAGGACTCTATTTGCGACCAAGGACACGTAATTTCCTGAGTTCGACCAGATTGATTTCTACCATGAAAATAAACAAAGAGGCATTGGAATGAATGGGACTTAATTATGTGCCATCATTTATCCTGTTGTCAATATATAAATTCGTCCGTTTTCAGAAACAAATTGTATAATGCTCCCTTCGATTTTGTAAGTTCCTTAAATATCATTGTATTTGGTTTAAAAGTTCCTAATAAAGAATGCAATGAGACTCCTTCCGGAAAAAAATAACAAGAAATAAAATATTTTCTCAATTGTCCATATTCATCTCAAAACTATATTTTTGTCTTGGTTTAAAAAAATAAAAAATAATTTGATCCAAATTTAAAGTACGTAGATAAATATATTCAACAACATTTTAATGAATGGTAACAAGTTCCGAAAGAAAAGTTATTTTAAATCACAAAACCCATTGAACAGAATAATGAAATTATTCCTGTGAGATTCCCTTTTCGTATTCTGTGTTATTTCACATACATTTTTACCTATTCGAAAATAAGAGGCCGTCGTGGAATAAATGTTAAAGACATATGCGCCTGTTAAATGGGGAAATTTATTTTTGCAATTTATGAAACTTCATACTTACCTGATAGAGATTTAATTTCCCTTATTTCTAAGGGAAGATAAAATAGCTTTAGGTTTCTCAGTCCACCAAAATGAGCAGAAAATTTGTAATATCAGGCCAAGGGTTTTGTGAATTGTTTCTTTAAAATACTTCCAGTTAATTTGTTCTACGTTAGTTATCTGCATAATACACCAACGAAGGGAATATAAATACCTGAAACAGTCTGATTCTCATTCAGTATTTTATTTAGAACATTGTTAAATATTATTTCTGTCTCTGTTCGTAATTTATGGAGATCTGCAAGATTTACGCCTGTCATCGAAATGATTCGAAGCGTAGATTGAGTGACGGCAACGAACTTATATAATATTCTTATTAAACTGATCAGAATTTCTAAAATTTCAAGGAATGGGCCCTAACCGGGTTTTCAATAGTTCACGTTTGATCGTTGATTTCACCATTACTATTAGTTATAAGCAATAATTTGTAAAATGCAATTGCCTCTTTTTAAATTGTTTTCCAGTGTGCAATGGAATCTGTGACTAACGAAAAAACTTTTCAATTTTATTACTGACTGCAAAAATTCAGTTGGTATAGAATCAACCAACAAGAGATTTTGATCTATTTTCGACAAAAAAAAATAGAAATTGAATGTTACGTATGGTGAAGGAGCATAATCTGCGAAAGAAATACATATCCTGATTTACAAAAAATCTTGGTTCGGAAAAGTATTCGTTTAAGTTCATATTTTCAATCATATATTATCAACCAATATAGATTTCTATAGCTAAAACTCTCGAATTAGTAATCATATTCATCAGGTGTCAGTATCAACAGCGCACTGCACGAAGTTCGCATTCAAATAATATACATTATTTTACAACCCACTGCCATATGATATTAGATTATTAAAATCGATACACAAGTTTTCAGTAATAAGTAAATATTTTCTGCTGCATGACTGTTCCTATAAAATGAAAAAGTATATTAGCATCAAAAAGTTGAATAACATGTTGACATGTACGGCTGGCGCCGCTTCTCGCTCCTCAACTTCCATCTTTTCCCATCTTCCCTGACTCCATCTTTGAGGCCCTTTGCCTCTATTTCTTCATTGACGTCCTTTCTCCAACTTGATCGTCCATTCCTTCACTGTACTGGAGGTGTCCACACTCACACCTTTTTTTATCACTTTGTGTTTCCCGTGCGTTGAAGTTTAGTTCCTATTGTATCGAAAATTCTGCCTTCTACATTCACCATTTGTCTTATTGCTTCATTTAGGATTGTATTGTTTCATTTATATGTGTGTAGGTTGGAGCACATTCTAAATATTGGTTCAATTGATGTATAAATTATTATTTGCCATGTGGAATATTGGATTTTATAATTCTAAAAAAACTAAATGAGCCTGTAATAAATATTGTATTTCAGCTTCTGGGTCAATGAGTTCCATCTCGATCATGTTTTTCGTCCAGTTTCCCCGATACTTTGAGTAAATGTTGAGATGGCCCCATGTTTTGCATCTATTTATTTATTTATTTATTTATTTTACGTCAAAAAAACAGTAAAAAACTGCGTATGACGTGCTATGGGGAAAAGTGAATTGTGTGCACATTTTCAAAATTCTGTGATCCCTACACTAAGTCATATACTACTTAAATTTTGAATTTTTGAAAGGCAGGGGAAAAAAACACCCATGTAATAAAATCTATTTTCAAGGATAAACAAGCAATAAATTTTGAATTTTGAAAGGGAGAAAAAAAACAAAAAAACTCCCATGTAAAAAAATCTATTTTCAAGGGTAAATAAGCATTAAATTTTGAATTTTGAAAGGGAGAAAAAAACAACAAAAAAAACTCCCATGTAATAAAATCTATTTTCAAAGATAAATAAGCAATACATTTTGGCTCTTATTACTTCCTGCCGCGACAACATGGAAACGATAATTTGAATAATTGTATTTCCCACTGAATTCTAGAAGACGTGCACAGAAAATGAAGCTACATTTATGTCCAGAAGCAAAACAAGGGGCCATCTCAGCATTTGCTCAATGGATCAGGGAAACTGGACGAAAAACCTGATCGAGATGGGGTCATTGACCCGGAAGCTGTAGTACAATAGTTATTACAGGTTGTTTATACTCATTTATACAGTCCAAATGGTAAATAATGCATTATGTATCATTGTTAAAAATAATGTTACTTTTCTTGTGATGCTCAGTATAGTCTCTAATTGTATAGAAACAGTTATGCAGCAGAAACGATTTCACTTTTGATTTAAACTTTTCTATTGAATTTAATCGTTTAATGTCATCTGGCAAAGTGTTGTAAAATAATGTACATGTATTGTATGTGGATTTTTTGTAATGAGCTGTTGATACTGTCACCTGATGAATATGATTTCTACGTCAAGTGTTATAGTAATAGACTTCGGCATTTTCTGAAAAAATATTCCCGCCCTTGAGCAAGTCATTTTTTACAAAAACCACTGATTCGTAAATAAACAGACACGGTAATTGTAGAATTCCTAGGTTAATGAAGATAGGCTTACAAGAATCACGTGGGTGGGATTTGGTTATTATTCGTACAATTCGTTTTTGTAATCTAAAAGTCTGGGAGCTATAAGATGTATTTCCCCAGAATATTATGCCATATCTCAGGCGGGAATGAACATTCGCGAAGTATACACAACGAGCAGTATGAAGGCTGACTGAATTTGCAAGAATTTTGAACGCGTAGCATAATGAACTTAATTTTGTGTTCAATTCATTTAAATGGACGTTCCATTTAAGGTTTGACTCAATTGAGAGACCTAAAAATTTTGTTGCCTTAACATCAGTCAATGGTACACTGTTCATTTTCAATGGAGCACAGAATTGTTTATTTGAAATAGAAAACTGAATTAAAACTGTTTTCTTTTCGTTTACTATTAATTTGTTATTTGGGAACCAATTTGAAACATCTGATAGTGTACTATTTACGGGTTCTTTATTGCAAAGGATGTTCGTATCATCCGCAAAGAGAACCATTCTTCCGTTTCGAATCGTCGAGGGCATATCGTTTACGTAAAGTAGGAACAGAATAGGGCCTAAAATCGATCCTTGAGGAACTCCACGTGCAATGGGCAAAGAGTCGGAAAGGTGCGTACGTAATGTTCCATCATTCCAGTAAGGTATTTCAACTCTCTGAGATCGTTGTTTAAGGTACGAACATAACCAATCTAGAGCAATACCACGAATCTGGACATAAATGTAGCTTCACTACATGTGCATGTTCTCTTGAGCTCTGTTCGGGAAGAAGATGATTCAAATTCAGATCTCCGTTTTCTTGCTGCAGTAAATAGATTCCTTCACGTAGAGCACGGGATATACGCCAAATATGTAGCCGAATTGCATTTTTAAAAACATTTTGTTACACCGGAGCGAATATTTTAGTGCCAATTCTTGCCAGAAACGCTCCTGTCTACCTGTATTCATAATCACTCTTAATATGAATATGAATTAGCACGGAAATCGAAGAGATCAAGAAACCGTGCACAGACTGCACTTCTTTTCAAAATACGTCACAGTTTTTAACTGTCTTTTGACGTTAAATAAATATGTATTCATTTCCTTGTCGTGTAAGTCGACGGTTTTTCCTGAATAGCTCGTTCGAAAAATTCGGTGTCGTCTTATTTTCGCAGATTAAGGCTTGGCGCAGACTTATCTGTTTTCACACATTCTTTTCACTCGAAGAAACTCGAACGCTCAAATAACATTAAGCTCCAAAGGTAATAAATACAATGCCTATCTATAATACTTAATTATATTCCTGAGCGTATAACATACGTCACCGGGGATTAACTATATAATTCATACAGATATTTTTGAATGAATCAGTAAAAAGATAATCTCAAAAGAATGCCTTTGTACTAAGTGAAACGTAACATGAAAATAAATAATAATCATTGGCGAAATTTTGTTACACAGATGCACTGATCGACTTGGGCGTGGGGAATCTCGATTTGACGCCCGGCGCGAGCAATGATACGTTTTACAAGAGATTTATGAATAAAAAAATTCACATCGACTGAAGTACACATTTTTCATCCGACAACATTGACGGAAAGTTTAAAACATATTTTCCTAGCAAACATTGGTAACTTGGTACAATTGCTAAAAATGATCCCAAACAATGGTGACTCATTGATTTTGCATGAGAAATAACTGCATCAGAAATAATAGTTTGGCAGAATTAGTTCTAGGAATTAGTAGAAAAATAACACACTTAACACAGCTAAACATACATTTGGAATGAATTACAAGTCAGTGGTAAAGTTACAAAATTGTGATGAGCTTGTGATGAGCCAATCGCCTTTTCTTGAACATCACCCATTTCTGGGAAGAAATCAGCATCTATAAATATCATTTTCACAATACTGGTTACAATACGAAAAGCGTAGTGTAAAAGCATGCTTTCACATAAAGACATTTCTGCATTTCTATTTTATTGGCCTTTAATATTGGAGTATTTTGTATTACTTTCTATTGCTTTTTACATCCATTTACCAAACATTCCATTTTGAGTTTCTAGCTTCAGACTATTTACATTTAAAGCTAGCAGAAACTAGAAAGTGGAAAAATTTAAATGTGACTAAAAGTTTGCAATATGGCGCTTAATTCTTCTTCAATTTTCTACAGGATCTTGTAGCCTTTGGAATCTCTCAGCCTTAATTTGCTGGTGGAATGGTTTCTTTTATACGGTTTATGATAAAATAATAATGTATATTTAAGTAATTAAAGTAATTAACACTAAATATACAGAGTTCTTCCTTTTCCCACATTTTAATTCATATTGTAGTAAAAAATGAAAGGAAACTTTTCCCTCTTCTTGTATACAAAATAGTAAAGGACAGGACATCTTCCCAGAATGCTTCATAATTAATACAAAGAATATCAAAGAATACAGTCAAATCACCGTGTTTTTGTTGTAACGTATATTAAGATATTTTTACTTTGATTCGTAATTATCTCTCCGAAAAATGCATCTTATATCTAAAGTTTTTTTTCTTTTTCTCCTGCTACTCAGTCTCCTTTTCCTTTCCCAAAAATTATATATAGAGAGGAAAGTACCCAATCTCGTACCCCCTTATGTTTTCGAGTATTTTTTAATCCAATTTTCTACACAATTAAATCAAAAATTGCCAATGCATACCATACTTAGTTATACAAATGCTATAGTCTTCTTAAAATTATTAGCCAAGTAGTTCAAGAATAAAATAAATATTTCCTAAACATTACTTTTTGAAACATTTAAAAAAAGGTTTCATAATATAAGCCCTCCCGAAAACATTTTAAGAAATGGGTAAAAATAAATTAAATACCTGCAAATATATTGAAACCAAAATACAAGTTTAGCATTTTATACATAAGAAATTGTCTTATATTTTGCACATAGTCTGTATATTCTAGCGCGACAAAAATCACACACACACACACACGCACACGCACACGCACACGCACACGCACACGCACACGCACACACACACACACACACGCGCACACACACACACACACACACACACACACACACATATATATATATATATATATATATATATATATATATATATATATATATATATATAAGCATTATTTTCCGCTCCCGCACATTCTACGTGAGTTGTGGCACAAAACTCCATAGTTTTGCTAAGGCCTCTAAAAATTTTACACTGCAAAACAAGCAATCTGCATCTTCTTCACTTGCGAGATATCCTTGGTAGAACTTCCAATTTTGAAGAGTCAGAGGACATGTTTGATTCCTCGCCGGAGGGGGAATCTTCCTTTTGCTTTTTGTTTAACATAAGAATTCTCATAAATCTCTTTTCGACTTCTTTGGGATTAAATTCTGAAATTCCCTTGACTTCTTTCTTCTTCCTGCCCTATCAAACTGATAGGCTTCAGAGTAGACTCTTGCTTTTATTAACCTCCTAAGATATAAGGAGTGATAAAACCGTAATTGCTTTTATTTTACAAGTCGAAAATTGGGGGTCTGCGTTAGGAAACTTTGGGGGGCTGGGGTTAGGCACCAATGTGTTTATATTTTAATCGCCAATAACATTTTTACAATGCAAATAAAATAAATTACGTTAGCTTACACCAATAGTTTGCAGTTCTCCTTCAAAATATTGTAATGGTTAGAAGACTTACCGACAAAGTATCGAAATTAGGGAACTGAGAATATGCTCTTAAAAAACTTCGCTTTTCACTCTTCTCATTAATGACTGACTGTCCGGCAATAAGTAAAGATAAAGACACCACCATTACATTGGACTGTGGTCTTGCAAAGCAATACAATTTTACTACGTTTCCAATATGCAACAGCACTCTACAGAACATCAATTCAAGGGGGTTGCATTAGAAACCGGGCCCGGATTTGGGTACTTTCCTCTAATAATATTTTTTGTTCTACTTCGACCTCTTCGCATTTCAAACTCGACAACTCGGAGAGACGCCTCATTTCTCTCTCTTTCTTTTACCTGGCATCTCCTCCCCTTGCTCTCGCATCGTGCATGTATCTTGATATTTGATACCCAATATCATTGTGCTTTTTGTGTCTTTCAGGACATTTGCATTAAAGAAACTGAAGTAAATAACTGCAAGAAGGAAACCGTACTGAGAAAAGTGCCAGAAAGTGATCGGTGAGGTAAGTCATACTTTCTTTAACTAATACGAAATTAGTACTATTTAACTAATACGATTTTTCAACAAGAATCCAAGCAATTGTAAAGTATATCTTTTTAAAATAATTAAAAACATTTTTGGTTGCTCTGCGTAAAGTTGCCAAGAAGAAACTTTTACCCAATGAAATTGAAAAAAAAATACATTACTGAAGCTCTTAGTAATTCTAGGTCATTCTACCCAGCTAATCATATAATTATAACGGGATAAATCAGTGGCTATTCTCTGACGTTTTTAGTGCTGGATGCAGTTTCTGTCTATCAGTATGTCAAAAATATTGTAGAATAAATCATTATCGTATTTCTATGTTTCACAACATTATTGTGTCATAGAAACGTTATAAATAAAACAACTCTACTGGCATAAGATGCATGTTAATCTGTGAAGAATGTTGATTTTCTACGATCCACGTTTCCTGCAATGTTTCCGACTAGAAGTAAATAGTAAAATAATTTTGAGAAACGATTACAGGAATTAGAAGCATAATATTAAGTGATTTATCTCATTTCAGTTTATTTCCAAAAATATGAACATCATTGGCTTTGATTTGATTTATTTGATTGATGTGTCTTTGTCTCCTGTAGATAAGCAGATAACTCGTGAAAAATAAATTTTACTGAAGAGGAATATATCTTTCCATTCTGTGATTATTTGAACAAATCTTCTTGCGCAAATAAGCAGACAACTAAATATATTAATCACTTTTCTCAAGTTACAAAGTGTGAATCATCAGGCAATTCACCTCGTTACGTTTCACATTTTTGTAACTTATATTTGTGAATACTTATGCTCCTATAATTAAAACCAGCCGGAATCGACCTTATTTGATTATATACATATGTGCAAAATGATTAGGAAAACCTAGTAGTTTAATTACTGCATTTGCACCTAAAAACATGGCTTCTCATCTTATTCACTGGAATTGAAACAATCCCGGTAATTGAATAAAATTGTGTGAGAATCCTAGCATCTACAAGACAGTGAAATGCGTCATTAAATTTGTTAAGAATTCATAACCTGGAAAAAATGTTACATTTTTTGAAAGGTTAAATTTACTGTACAAAAAATCAATATCAAATATGGAAGCAAAGTCATCATCAATTACAATTACAAGTACAAAGTCATCATTATAATTACATCAATTACGTTGATAACCTGAATATTTTCTTCTTTATACAGTACGTAAGAACTCTATTAAGTGAAGTGTAATTCAGTAGCTGAAACAATATTTTCTGTCAGTAAATCTTGTTTTGGAAATTACCTTTACTTAATGCAAAATTACATCAAAACTACTGACATTTTCGAAAAATAGTGTATAACCTTATTTGACGGGTACATTTTGCAAAACAGTTTTTCTTAAGAAAAATATCTATCTTCAATATTATAGTTGTAGAATAGCGCGGAAAAAATTGTAAACGTTTGCCATTTTTGAAAGTCCAAAAAATTGAATGAAAACAGGACGTGTGTCACTCTAATAATCGTCCTTTGCAATATTGTAGGGCAACATTTAAAGAAACAAATTTGCAAACATTTTCGAGAAAATGTTGAAGATGTTGAAGCTCCTTGTGAAGTATACTAAAAATCATAATATCCGTTTTAAATTCAATAAACCTTGACATCAGTCAGATAGAATTGAGAATATCAATTTTGGTGAAAATACTACCAACGGTTTATTCGCTAACGTGAATCATAGACGGAGGAACCTTTTTAAGTTAACAATGATTAAAACCAGAATTCTAAGTACACAACATGTTACAAGTAATTTATAACATACAGGAACATGAATTATCTACTTTTTCGCTATGAGTGACCTACAATTCGGTATTTTTCTGTCCAAAATCCCAATTTTTTCTGTAGCATTGCATAACTTTTTCTATACTAGGTAAATAGTAAGCGTTAAAGTAAGAAATAGAGTAAATCCAGGAAATTAGCCTACTTCCGCAGAAACTATCCAAAACGCAGAGGGGATTACTGCACATCTTGCATTTAATCAGTGTTTTTATTAATTTAGGTGTTTAATATCCATTACACTTTGCAACGTATGTTGGAAAATGTTCATTAATTATATTTTGCAAATGTTGATTCTCGCTTGAGAAAGAGCATAATATTTTGATGAAATTCATCAGCTAATGCACAGTCTATTTTATTTCAGAAAAAGTATATGTATTTTGAGTATTCGTTACATATCTGCATGATCACTGCGGGCCAATATTCATTAAGCTTGAGATAATACCATTACAATGTACGAATACATGCATTTACGAATAGGTATTTTTTTAGAAAAAGGACTGCTTATTGCAGGGAATACGATTTTATCAAATTTGATGAAAGCAGTAAAATATATTTTGCTAGATCATTGTTTTAATAGGATCGGAAAAACTTTTGACAAACTAAAAGGCAACTCGTAATTTCTAACTCTGCATCTCGATTGAGTTGTTCGTTCACATTCATTGATCTGTATCACAAACAGTGTGATGGTCACTTTCTTTGGTTTTATAGATTTTTCATTCCAAACTTCACATAACAGGTTGTTACGTTAACGTAAACACGTTAAATAATAATTAATTTGATCAACTAGCACGCACACTTACAATTCTTCCTTTTTATTTATTTACTTCTATCTCTGCTAATAAATTAATAGACATTTCCATAATTTACTTTTAAACCCTGAATATTGTTGATTTGCTCACATCTATTTTTTGTAAAGATCATCTTTCTTAAAAGATTTTGAATATATAATTATTAATTATATAATTGATATAAGTAATTGATCGTGGGTACAATATTCATTTCTTTACTTCTGGGTAGTACACATAGCGTCTTGTCAATTTCCTGATCTTAATATCTCCTAATTTGTTCTCCACCTTAATTTATCCGTTAACCGTTTTCATGAATATCTTGCTCTTCCACGATCATCATCTTTTTGTTCAAATTAGACATTGCAGATCAGAGAGATACCGGACGAACTACTAATGCATAATATCTAAGCTTAGTATTAGTGGATATTCATTTTTAGATCTCTGGTTAAACTATTCGCAATTTTCTTCTCCTTAATCACGTTTTCTTATCTATTTTTCCTTTATGACCTTTATGATATGTTGTGTACAAATATTCCACAATTGGGCCAAATCTAGTTATAATCAAATCTAGTCATAATCATTAAGATGATTACACAAAAAGCTTACCCATGAAATATCGTTTTAATTTCGTAGAACCTATTTTGATTGTATTTTGTTTCCTCATACGAGAATTGATAATCAGACATTTAATTTCCTCAATTGACTGAATGGGAAAATCTCACCGGGAAAACGCGGCTAAGACGTCTCTTGACATTGATCTTTGATACGTTGTACATACTATAACCCAGTCTGGTTGTTTCGTTTTCAATTTGCCCTTCTAAAGATATTTTCCAGAGTTTTATTTACGAACAATTAAATTAAAGGAATAAAAACTTATCTTCTTGTCGTTGGCCTGATTTCAGTTCAAGATCAAAATAAATAAATAAATAAATAAATAAATAAATAAATAAATAAATAAATAAATAAATAAATAAATAAATAAATAAATAAATAAATAAATAAATAAATAAATAAATAAATAAATAAATAAATAAATAAATAAATAAACAAATAAATAAATAAATAAATAAATAAATAAATAAACAAATAAATACCACAACCAGCAAACCAACCAAACAACAAACAAACAAACAAACAAACAAATATAGTTTCACTATTGTTTCCGAAACTTGTTCCTATGAAATTCTGAAAATAATCGGTAAACTAAAAAATAAATATTCGTCCGGTTTAGATGAATTCCCGGATTCTTTGTTAAAGACCTGTGCGTATGCCATTGTACACCCGTTAACTCATATATTTAATTCATCGTTATGCACGGGAACATTTCCAGATATTTTCAAAACAGCTAAAATTAAGCCGATCTTCAAGAAAGGCAACAAAAATGAAATTCAAAATTATTGGCCCATTTCTCTTCTATCAGTTTTCTCAAAAATATTAGAGAGACTCTTTTACGTACGAATGGAAACGTTTCCCAGTAAACAGGACGCACTTTCAGATGGCCAACATGGATTTAGAAAATCAAAATCAACGGAAACAGCTATATTTTCTTTTCTTAAAGATGTCTCATCATTGGATCAAACCGAGGCACCTATTGAATTATTTTTAGATCTCTCAAAAGCTTTTGACGTCATTGATCATGACATTTTACTTTGAAAATTACCTTCATATGCAATCCGTGGTTTTGCTCTAGATTGGTTATGTTCGTACCTTAAACAACGATCTCAGAGAGTTGAAATACCTTACTGGAATAATGGAACATTACGTACGTACCTTTCAGACTCTTTGCCCATTGCACGTGGACTTCCTCAAGGATAGATTTTAGACCCTATTATGTTCCTACTTTACGTAAATGATATGCCCTCGGCGATTCGAAACGGAAGCACGGTTCTCTTTGCGGTTGATACGAACATCCTTTGCAATAAAGAAACCGTAAATAGTACAATATCAGATGATTCAAATTGGTTCCGAAATAACAAATTAATAGTAAACGAAAAGAAAACGGTTTTAATGCAGTTTTCCATTTCAAATAAACAATTCTGTGCTCCATTGAAAATGAACGGTGTACCATTGACTGATGTTAAGGCAACAAAATTTTAGGTCTCTCAATTCAGTCAAACCTTAAATGGAACGTCCATTTAAATGAATTGAACACAAAATTAAGTTCATTATGCTACGTGTTCAGAATTCTTGCAAATTCAGTCAGCCTTCATACTGCTCGTTGTGTATACTTCGCGAATGTTCATTCCCGCCTGAGATATGGCATAATATTCTGGGGAAATACATCTTATAGCTCCCAGACTTTAGATTACAAAAACGAATTGTACGAATAATAACCAAATCCCACCCACGTGATTCTTGTAAGCCTCTCTTCATTAATCTAGGAATTTTACCATTACCGTGTCTGTTTATTTACAAATCAGTGGTTTTTGTCAAAAATGACTTGCTTAAGGGCGGGAATATATTTTTTCAGAAAATGCCGATGTCTATTACTATAACACTCGACGTAGAAATCATATTCATCAGGTGACAGTATCAACAGCTCATTACAAAAAATTCACATACAATACATGTACATTATTTTACAACACTTTGCCAGGTAACATTAAACAATTAAATTCGATAGAAAAGTTTAAATCCCAAGTGAAATCGTGTCTGCTGCATAACTGTTTCTATACAATTAGAGACTATACTGAGCATCACAAGAAAAGTAACATTAATTTTAACAATGATACATAATGCATTATTTACCATTTGGACTGTATAAATGTGTATAAAAAACCTGTAACAACTATTCTACTACAGCCTCCGGGTCAATGACCCCCATCTCGATCAGCTTTTTCGTCCAGTTTCCCTGATCCATTGAGCAAATGCTGAGATGGCCCTTTGTTTTGCTTCTGGACATAAATGTAACTTCATTTTCTGTGCACGTCTTCTAGAATTCAGTCGGAAATACAATTATTCAAATTATCGTTTCCATGTTGTCGCGGCAGGAAGTATTATTCCGAAGGACAACATGGATAAGAGCCAAAATGTATTGCTTATTTATCCTTGAAAATAGATTTTATTACATGGGAGTTTTTGTTCCAAAATTTAAGTAGTATATGACTTAGTGTAGGGATCACAGAATTTTGAAAATATGCACACAATTCACTTTTCCCCATAGCACGTCACACGCAGTTTTAACTGCTTTTTTTGACGTAAAATAAATTTTAAAAAAATATTGTGAATGTTTTCTTGAGCTCTTTAGTTAATATAGATATTCAAATAATCGTTCATTTTCATGTCGCAGTAAATCGATTCCTTCTCGTAGACCACTAGAGATAATACCAAAAATGTATATCTGATTTGGTTCTGCAAATAGTTTATATTACAACGAGGCGAATATTTTTATACCAATTCATGCGAAACAGCTCGTTGCCATCTGTATTCATTTTTTATCTTCATTTGTATATGAGTAAATACAGACAACCCAGAACTCACGAAACCATATATTACCTCTCTCATCACGATTAGTCACAGTTTTTAACAGCTTTTTGCAATAAATGAACAAAATGTCGTTATTTGTACCCATTTCATTGAGTATTTTAAGAAAGACCGCTCAGTTTATACGTGTGTAACGGTTTCTTGACATCAACGAAAGTAATTATGAATTCTTAAGGTCATATTTCAAGTATAAGGTAATTAATTTTAATATATATAAATTATATATATATATATATATATATATATATATATATATAATTTATATATATTATTAAGTTACCCAAGTGTTCTGAATTTCTAACAAAGGTTTGAGAGAGAAAATATATTAAGTTTTGTTTGAAATGTTTATAAAAATATCTCATGGTCTTTCTTTCAAAGTGTTATCTGCTTGTATAAGTTGATTTTCATCATATTTTTCTTTATTTTCGTGTATGATTTGAATGTTCAAACAAGGCATTGTGAGCTATTGCTCTCATCTTTTTGTGTTTCATTTCTGCTGGACTGTCTTTTCGTTATTCCTTCATTCCGTCATTCCTTCGTCAATCCCACTAAACATGTTTCTTCAAAATAAATTTGAAAGCACATATCCGTGTAGATGTAACAATCATATTACATCGTTTTAGTTATTCTGCATGTGCCAGTTATTTTATATTTTATATTCAGGAATTAAATGCAATCTTTAGAAAGACATTCAAAAGTATTTCTTGCTTCCTTCTTGTAACAGTAAATGATATTGCATGCAAAGAAAAACAAGAAATTGGAGGCACAATAACTGTTTTTAAAAGAAAGAAATCATCAATACAATTAGAAAAATTAGATGCCAAAAGAAATAGTCACAAAAAATGGAAATAAAATTGATAGTTCTGTTATGTATGGAGGATTCCAAAATTGCCAAAAAATGACCGAAACATCGGGAAAGACATACTTTATCCTAAAAGTTCGGTGATAATCAGTTCTAAAATAGTGAGTTCAAATGCAGCTGTTCATGTTTCTGAAATTTCACTCTCTTTCTGACCTCGATTGCACTATTTAATGCTGCTGCTGCTGCTGCTGATGATGATGATGATGATGACGAAGATGAAGATGATGTTGATTATGACAATCTCAAATCATAACTTAGTGCAGGCGGGAGACAGGTTGCGCTTTTGTGAAATCTCTATTGGTATGAAAGAATTTCCAGTACTGGTTTAACTGTATCAATGGAGGTAGGAAATGAATTCTAGGAATGCAATGATGTTGAAAAAATATTACCTGATATACCATGAGTCACAATCTTCTGATATGCTCAATCGCCCATGCCTTACGGGGCACTCGAATACCGGGCTTCGAACTCTGAGTATTCAGATGTTGCTCAAAGCGCTTTTCCACAGACATAAGCTTTCCGTATTTATGAAAAAATATTTCAGAATAAAGAAATAATTTCATCCAGAAAGCGTCTCTATTTTTATGATAATGTAAATGAACTTTCGTTTAAATTTAAGGTGTCAAATGAATGATATACGAGTTGCCATATACAGAAAGAAAAGTGTTACCGTACGTATACATCGTTTGTGTCTGCCTTCCAAATGATTAATGACAATAAATATATTCTTCTTTAAATTAATGTCTATTGAAAATAAAATCCCTGTACACTGTAAATAATGGTTACTTAACAATAACAATAACAACAACAACAATAATAATAATAATAATAATAATAATAATAATAATAATAATAATAATAATAATAATAATAATAATAATAATAATGAAAATTAATTCATAGGTTCTTAAGGTCTCATTCTCTCTTATCATACCTGATTTGTGCCACTTACTTTCTTCTGCTTATTTCTCCCCACTTAGTGACGATTAAATTACAATGGATTCCATTTCGTCTCACACAGACATGTTTCGACTCAGTTTCAATATGTGCTTTTCACATTATTCAAGTTATTGTCAATATTTTATTCTAGTGTTAAAATTAGTGTATTGCAACTGATATTATTAGTGCAGGTACAGTTTCTATCTACTTACTTTTATCAGAAATTAATAAATGCTTTAAAATGTTGTTAAAAATTGTTTTTGGTTGAACGAATAAAGTTAAAAGATATTGTAAATATTATAATAATTGTCAATCAACTATTATGTTTTTAAATAAAGGCCTGAAGATGGCTAAAAATAATTAGCTGAAACGTTGCTGACTGCCGATTTATACTGAAAATGTAAGAGACAGAAATAAATTACTCTTGTATTAAAAGCTCAATATATTTAATTTAAAAGGCACTGTGGGGTTATGGATATTAATGATAATACATTTATAGTTCAAAAGGTGGTTAGAAAGAAAACGTAAAGATCTAGCTATTTATTAATGAACTGTTATCGTCAGTTAAAAATTTCTTCGTAATTATGCCACAGATTTTCAATTTCTGAAAAAGTAGCTTACTAACGTTATTTAATAGTAAAATAAATTTTATTCACTTTTTTGTGTGTGCAAAATCACAGATGACATAAAGAATAATTTGTCAAGCGACCTACGGAGTTTTAAAGTATTTCAAAGGGTCTCCTTTTTACATCGGTATAAGTACAAAAGATGAACGCGGAAGGGCAGAGCGACAAAATGTATCGTGCATTCTTTTCAAAGTACTTTTGCTTCCCATCCATCATCCATTCAATTATTGTTTGCACTTTGTCGTCGTTTTGTACGACCATGCAATTAATGTAGTATATTAAGGTTTAATTACAAAGTTCGCAGCTTCTAAAATCAAATTCTGACACGAACCGGAAGAATGAGAATAATATAATAATACGTCTTTGATTCAAAGACATCATGTTTGAAAGTATAACAATAGAACATAATTCACAGCCATAACATCGTACTTTATCAATAGAATTTGGAATTTTTTACTGTTAGTTTGGGGGTAAAGGTTCTGAATTAGACGCAGAGCAATGAACAATGAACCAATTTCATAGTGCTCCATAAACAGTTTGATCTCACTTCACATATTGTGTCGACTTCCATAGTTCGATAACGAGCAATCTCCATAACACCGGAATTGTGAATTGAACTGTCACGGTAATGCATCGATCAAATCACTAGAAGAAAATGGCATTACTAATTACAATTTAAGAGAGCAACAATAAAAAAAATGTGTTGCATTACAATTGCTACTCAAATGTTCCAATGCAGTCTATTTTATACTCTCTACGAAGAAAGATACTACTAGCAGATATTCCAGAACATGGCTTGAAATACAATACATTAAATGCAAAATTTATGCAAAATAATTCTGCTTCAATATTGTTCTCATTATCAAGAAAGGAATATGACCTATATGTGTGAGCACACGATACTTTATATTAGTTTGTGAAACTAACCTTAAAAACTACAAATGATTCCAGAAGAGTAGCAAACTCACAGACGTGTAGTTTAGGTAACAGGAGAAAGCAAAGCAGTTGCCTGTCATCACCTCACAATAGGCTAACAGACGGTGAAGGTAATTTCTCCTGACCTCTCGAGATCCATGTGAACATGTGTGAAGCTGCTCCTTTCAAGGTTCAAGGCTCCAGCCCTTTTTTCTCTCTTCGTTCTACTTTCCCCCTAACTGGTCGCTACATTTCTCACCCTTGCCCGGTGAGCCTTTTCAAAGCTACTTGTTTGAACATTTCAGTGACTACATCTGAAGCACCGTTTAGGCGAACACAATTTTAGACTTTCTTAGCAAATAATTTTATTCTGTTATCATTACTTGTCATCATATCTTTAAAAATGTATTATTCTTACAATAATATCCTATTATATTAAAGGGCAAATTCTATACACTCAAGCTAACTATAGTATACCTCCATTTTCCTCGATGTGCTTGGATTTTACATTATTTATACACTTTCTTAGAATGTATTGCCAGTGTCTTCAGTTTTCTTCCTAAATTTTTTCGTCCACCAAATAATGCGATTTCAAATTTCTATCGAATTCACCTCTCCTCTTAAGAGGAATTCAGAATTGTTTAATTATTGGGAAATTATTATTGGAAAATTTTAAGAAGAAACACAGAACAAATAAGCACTTTGATTACTATCAGTACACGCACCAATATTTTCTGCACTAAAGTAGTATATTCATTATATTACTTTGTAGAAAAATCCTTGAAGTAATATTTAAAATCGATCATTTTTTCTACTTTTAGTAATATGTAAATCGTTTTCTCTCTATCATATTGATTTAATGAAACCTTTTTAAAATGTTAAAGTAACTTATTCATTCATTTATGACGTAATTTTATTTCCATAAAACTTACAGTTGCGTTCATTTATTTGTGTTTGTTGACTAAAGAATTTTTTCATTTAAAAGCGTTGAATTGTATTATCAGCTTGCATTCTTCCATTTGGTAATTCATAATAATAACAGAAGTGTTTTTTGAGAAAATTTTGTTTACTTTCGTCATTTACACACTAAGTTTGTTGAGAAATATCCAAATAGTTCACAAGATGTGCATTTGGAGCGACACAATGGCATGGTTTATCGCTGAGGATGTTATTACAATGAACAATCTCGTAGTAGAGACAGGTTTTATGATTTCCCAAGATATTTTACTAAAAGGTTGGAATATGCTCTCTCCATGCTCACTGACGTTTCAACCTCACTTCATATATGGTCTAACAAAATTTTATCGAGGACATAAAAATTCATTCCTTACTTTTAGTTTTATATATACGAAAAAGTTTCATTTCAAAGAACCGTTTTAAATATCGACTTATCAAAGTTCTTGGGGATATCTAGGTATTTTGTACGGTGTAGATAAGAGAATAATATCTGACGGAACTGGAAATGAATGTATAACATTTTCCTGTTCGAGAATAAGTTCTTCCTTGGACCACATTTTTCTCTGAGAAAATATTATAGCCCATTCAAACAAAAACTTTTAAAAAAGTAAGATTTTGACGACATAAATAAATTTTCAACCACAAAAACCTTCCAGTATTAAATGTAAAAAATTATATGAAAAAACATTTATTTTAGTTTTTTTATTATCCTTTCAAATCATTTCTGGTAGCATATGAGACAAAAGAAATCTCGTAATCCGATGAGAGACCACTCTCGTTTTGGTGGAATCAATAATAAAACTTGAAAGAATGCTGAAACCAAGTGCATTCACCGACGAAATGTTATTATTAGAATAATTATAAAATAATTTCACTTTTATTTCAAAGAAGCTATTATCATCCTTGCGGTTATGAATTCAAAACAATTTATTGACATAAATATGAAGTAAATATCAAGTATTTGAGTCTAGGTCTCTACAGCCTCCTCAGTCTAAAGTACAGCAAGATTTTTCAAGTCCATTAAAGAAAAAAATAATTCGTATCATAAAAAATTAAACAATATGGTACAAGTCTCTGAAAAAAATATTTTCATTTTTAATTGTAAGTCAAAATTTTAAATCCGTGATTATGGATTCACAATACGATACTGAGGGCCAGTTTCCGATTAAAATAAAATGTTGATGTATCGAAATAAATACGAGATGACTGTATTGCTTTCAAATTATTTGCAGAAAAACATGCTTATCAAAACGCCAATTACGCCGCAAATTTTAAAAAACGTTTTAACCTTGGAGGTAATAAATATATATTTTTGAAAAGATAATGCGTGACCAAAGATGCACATTAATCTCATTTAAAAAATCTCTTTGTAATACCGTTTCGCGCTTGGCAAAGTAGTACTTAATCAGAGTTTCCTCCAACTCACGCATTGACCATAGTATTGTTTTTCAAAACAACGGTACTGGGAATAGTTTATCATATCCTAAAAGTTACATATCTTAATTATAAAATGTGTAATGAACATAGAATGTAAATTGAATTTCATTGATATTTCAGTGGAACATTTCCAAAGACCGCATTACGACTTATTTGATGATACTCTCACAAAAATGATCAACATTGATTATAAGAATATTGTTTGAATACTACAATAATTTGATTGTACTAATGATACGATATGATTACCTTATCTAAAAGAACTGAATTTTTAAGTCATGTCATATTAAATTAAACATGTCTTACTATTGACTTAACAAATATTTGCTGAATTCTATTAACTGTATTACTTGTCAGCTACGTACCTTTTGTAACATGGGATTTATCCTTGATTTCATATAGTAAAATTTTGTACAGATCAACTCAGAAAGAGTTTTAATGTCTTCACTGAAAGCTTTTACAACTCGACATTTGAAATTCAATAATGAAAATAAATACTATTTTTGGCACTTACAGTAAGGTGTGCTAGACGTTTACCATCGAATGCTTGCGGTATATTTTCTCTTTACTGAAGTATTGTAAAGAATTTCAAGAAACGCGAGATTATTTGTTGCATTCTCAGATGTCTTCGATTGGTCGAATGCGGAAAATGGATAATTGTAATAAATCATTCGATTATTTAAATAGTTTATAAAGATATTTAATTTCCGTAAACGTATTTGGGCCTATGGGCGTATTTGGGACGAATATTTTGCTTGTTAATTGAAGCGCTTCTCGAAAAACCAGCATTAGTCCAAATATCCAAATAGTGGAAAATTAGAAAAATCCGGCCACCTTCCACTTTACCTTGGTTGACCCATTTTTCTTCACTCGTTTTCTTTGGGACTAATGATGCACATTAGGCCGAGTCGATATTATCCTCTGCTGCATCAAAGTTCACAATACAAGGTGGCACCATTAACTCCATTTTCTCTACTTTGGACTATTTACTGTCTTTTTCTTTTCGAGAAACCCTTCACTTGATAAAACGTTCAAATAAATAATTCAAACATGATATGTATAATTTCCAATCTAGTACTTAAAATTAGCAACTACTTAAATGATTATATGCAATAATAAATATAGTCAGTTTGAGAAATGGCAGTATCTCCTGTATTCCATGTTACCGATGAAAATTCATGTCCTGTTCTCTGCAATACTGCCCACTTTCTGTACTGAGCGTAACATGCAAGCTCGGTGTTCTGAATGTTCAATTCTTCCCACATGTGACATCTGGTAGAACCTTTCTGATTTTTTTAACTTTGATCAGATGATAGACAAATATTAATGCACAGGTTTGGGTAAACTACATTCGAATCACTAATGAAGAAAATTACGTTACATCAAGCATTGTCTAATATTGTGCTGTTTTAAATGCTGCATTGTAAAGTTAATTACCCAGACGTGAAAATATTCATTACAATAACTTCCTCAAATGTTAATTATAAGAAAAAACACTGCCTGTAGTGTAATTTTGGAAAAATTTTACTAGAGAATGTCGGCATCAGGATAAATTCCAGAACACAGAATATAAGTTTTTATTTTATTATTAATATCACGGAGGTAAATTTTATAAGCATCTGTTTTCGAGAGTAAATAACGAGTTATTTCAAAACTTAATGAGAATTAGAATTAACATATAAGAAGAGAGAGACACAAACTCTTCTGAATAATGTAACAAACAGAAAATAGGTACAACGTTGCATCATTTAGACACTGGGGTGTAGTACATATTTTATTACAACAAAGGATTGTTTCATACGAGTAAATAAAATGGAATGAAGTCTCTTTATGAGAATGCAAGCAAAATAAGAATATTAAATATATTATATTAATGCTAATGTCGCAGCAAATGCATATGGAATATTTGATTAACAATGAATCACAAGATCAATACGCTCTTACAATTGAGTTTTTTAATTACCACATTGTAGATCATTGTAAATAGATCAAATTCTGGCTTGAATCGCACTTTATTAGATTAATACTGAAAAAAGAGAACGTATTCACTGTTCATTTGCTTTGCCAATAATTCATGTTCCAATTTAGCCGTTCTGCATATATTTTTGTTTGAAGTACATGAATTCGAGAATATAATGTCTGCGATTATTATGTTAATTTCAATTACGCTCACAAATTCGTTCACCGGAGGGGAAAGCCGTACCTCCCATATACATACTATTGTGTTATTTCGTAACATTTTCTTAAAACATGGCAGCCGAATACATAATGAGGTAAACCGATTCGCTATCGAGCTCTGGGGATGCGCCTTCCATATATTATGAATGATCGCTACCTGTCGCGATCGGCAGCCGCGATGAGGGAGGCCGAAAAATCGCGATCGAACGCTGGCCGCGTTGCGATCGCTCTTTTTCGAAGACGCCCGTTCCCGTCCCCCAGCGCCCCCGCACCCCCACCGCCCCTGCCACCACGGGGCCCCCAGCGCGCTGGACGAATGACCGGCCAGTTTTACCGGGAGGGGATCGGCGGAACGCCCGCGGTTCCCTGGACTGCCCCCGCCCGCCGGCGCCCGCCGCGTCGCACCGCACCGCGCCGCACCGCGCCGCACCCGCCGCGCTGCGCTGCGGTACACAACGCCGCTTCGTTCATTCTCTCGTTCCTCTCGTTCTCTCGTTTGCACGCGAGCGACTCGTTCACTCCGCGATAGGCCCTGCGTCGCCCGCACTTCACCCAACCGCCACTATAAAACAGGGCACGGAATTCGAAACACACACTTCATCTAGCTATTGGAGGGGCCGCGCTGAATCTCATTGTCAAAAACGGAGAGGGCGCGGTGGATCTCACACGGTATTCGAAGGAATATCTGCGATTACGCGTTGTGGCAGAGATAGCCGCCGGAATAACGAATTTAATGATGAGTGTAATACGATCAGAAAATAATATTTTACTGTTTGATCATGAAATTGAACATTACCGCCAGAGATACTAGATATTACAAACAAACCGAGTTCCATTGCTGTCGGATGCAAATCACCACTCCGGCTGTTCCAACAGTTCACTTGTATATGCGAAAAAAATTGCACTTTGTGCAAAAGATGCGAAGGGTGCGACTTCCCATTCAGGACCGGTTTGCAAGCGGGGAAAGTAGAATGGCAACACATCATCTTCCCCCTCGGTGCAACACATGCGACTCATTTCTAGTAAGTTTTCACACCGCTTTCCCCGCGCCATCAAAAAGCGCGGATGACTTCTTACGAAACACACTTCTTGCGGTGTGCGGCGGGGGCGGGGGCTGCGGTGGGGGTGGAGAGGGGCGGGGCTGGCGTGGCGTCGCGGGGCGTGGAGGGGGAGTGTCGGCGCGCGGCGGCGGGCGGGACAAGCCCTTCGTGGGAGGAGCCGTGTCCGAAGCCGTGAGCTGCCCCTGGTCGGCGCCTCCGTTCCTGTAGCTCACGTCCCGCCCCGTCCCGCCCCGCTCCGCTCCGACCCGCTCGCCGCGCCGCCCCGCTCCTCCCCGCGTCGCCCCGCGCCGCTCCGTTGGCGGCGGAGGCGCTGCCGCAGCAGCCAGCGAGCGCCCGCCGCCCTGCGCGTGTGTGCGCGCGACGGGCGTGTGTGCGTGCGTCGGTGAGGCGACGCCGCGCCGCCCCGGCGCTGGTGTGCGTGTATGCACAGCGTCGCACATCTGTGAACGTGCGCTGCTGCACATGTGTGTGTGAGCGTGTGTGTGTGAGCGTGTGTGTGAGCGAGCGGCCGGCCTCGGGGCAGGACGCCTACTTGCAGATGCACGTCTAATCAGTGTATTGATGTAATAGTCCGCGCCGCCGGACGGGCGGGGCGGGGCGGGGCAGACGGGTGAGCGGGCGAGTGAGCAGGCGGGCGGGTGCGCGGGTGGGCGGGCGGCTGGGCGGGAGGGCGGCGGGCGGGCGGGCGGGCGGCGAGGCTAGGCGAGGCGAAGCGACCGAGCGGGCGGGCGGACGGGCTTGCTTGCCTACACTATTACGTTGCGCTATGCGGCTGGCCCGTGGCTAGCGAGTAGCCGGGGCGGGAGGCTGGCTGCGTCTGGCCGCCGCCGAGCTAAGTCAGACGGGCGCCGCCTGGACGGGATCCACGAGCCGCGGTCCGCGCTAGCCCGGACGTCGCCGTCGCGCTGAGGCCCGGGGAGTCGGGGGCCCGGGGGCCCGGGGAACGTCCGACGCCCGCGACCCGACCCGACCCGACCCAACCGGCCCTTCGCCTAGGCCGCCGTCCTCTAAGGTAAGCGAGTCGAGGCCGCCTCGGCTCGGCCAGCGCGGAGGCGGCTTCTGCCGCACCCGCCGCACCCGCCGCACCCGCGACAGCGCCCTCCCGCCCTCCCGCCCCCTCCGGCCCGCGCTCTTCGCACTCGTTGCCCCGCGGCCAACGATAGCAGTTATTTGTACCAACAGATGGCAGTATTCATCAATTTCGCCCCCCACCCCCACCCCTGCCCCCACCCGCGCCCCCTCTCGCGCCGCGGTCGCCCGTGATCACTTGCCAAATAGGATATTTTTGTTTTATAAATGATGTGAAGCGATTAAAAATGCACGACGGCACAGTATAAAAGTAACAGCGAATGGCTGCAGCAGGTACGCCGCTTTTATATGATATTGATACAACTATTCACACGGACTGTATCGAGCGAGTGGAATCGTTGCAACTGTTTTCAACCCGGACGGGGAGAAAATGGCGAAAGGGGCGGGTTAGTTGTACGAGTGGTGGGCGTCGGAGGGGAGGGAGAAAGCGACCAACTCTATTGGTTAGAGAATTTTTCGGCCTTCTGTAAATGTGTAACTAATTTGCAGCACCTACTAAATTTTCCATTTGCGTGTGCACAATAAGGAAGAAAGTTTAATTCGCTGTGTAAATAAATACACGAATAATAAAATTTTGTGATAAAAAAAAGTATTTGATCGCAATTCCTTGCCACATATATTACGCAGTTAAATATCACTGGGAACCAAATCCCTCATTTATTACCCCTAAGCGGTCCATTTATGGGTGGAGTGTTGCTGTTGCACAAGGGCATTTTTTTATGCTTGCTATACTCATTCAGTGTGACATCTGCTTGTGTACCCAGTCCGTTTTTAAATTTTAGATGAATGCAATAACAGTGAAAATCAAGTGCCGATATTCATTATAAAAGACAAAATGATTATTTAGGTTTATTGTGCAACGTTCTTTGCTGATTAGTTGAATATTTTTCGAAGTACTCTTAGGCATTTTTTAAACTGGTATCTGCTCTTTTTAGAAAACATAGACGTTTTTTTATGTATCTCATTTGGAATGCAACATTTTAACAATACGTTAGAGGTTCACATTCAATTTAAACCCAATTTTACCTGCTTTGCCTACAATTTGATGATGACACATTACAAATTATTTTTACATTTGGTGGTAATTATAAATGCAATTAGTGTCTGTGATCTTGATATTGTGGATTCATAAGGGTCATTTTGTTGCAATAAATGGACTCCATTTCTTCAGTACGCTTTTGAAATAGTAGTAATATTGCATGACTTGTGGATAACCACTGCTGTGTATGTTTAGTATTCGAGTTACTTCTGTGCTTCATGAACGTATTTCTTACAAAAACATTATTTGTCTGATATATTGGGACAATTTTATAAAACTTTTTTTATAATATAAAGTTTAAATATATTAACACTGCAAATTTCTGAGACGAGTACTTGATATCAAAAGCCAAATGACTGACATAACATTGGTTGCCTTGGCAATAATAAGTAATTTTAAGATTAACATTTGAAGCCAAGATATATGAAACCGAACCCTTAAAAGATATAACTAACCTTAAAACTTTATTTTTTTTATTTTAATTATATTAAAATTTTAATTTTGAACTTTAATTATTGCATTCAGAGTGGGGTTTGCAAAGTCCATTGTTAGTTCATTTTCGTTTCTGACTAGAAAACTTGGATTACTATCTAACTTGTTGACATTCTTGTTAAGAAAATAAGGATGCAGCATGTCTTCAAGAGAAGCTTTAAAATAGAATAATGAACATGAAAAATCTATTCATCATAATTTAATATTTTAATATCCGACCGTGCTTTGAGACCCACAGGAAATTTGTCAATCATAAAACCGAAAAGAAAAAATAGGATTCATCAATTGAATAAATGTTTATACAGGGAAGTGCATCTCTTTCTACTACAAAACTTTGCAGTGAACGTGGAAACAGATGATCACCAGGTGAAGAATAGTACTATTGAAATCAAATTAACTATGAGTTTGGAAAGTGAGTGTTAAGTACGCAAACATGTATGAGAAGAACATAGCACAGGAAATTAACACAAAAATTGGAAGTTAACATTTTTATTTATATACATTTCTTTGTTTATAAACCTTATGTTCAAAATAATTATTGACAAAACCATTCTAAAGACAATACCACTTTAACTTCTGATGTTTTTCCATGACTCGTTTACTATCTTTCGCCATAAGATCTTTATCCTAAAAAGTATTTCACCACGACTCCCAAAAGCAGATATATTTCGCAAGTGCTACTTTCGCGGATGTGAAGTAGTCGACAGCTTCTTCGCCAACTTGCATTGCAGCATCGCTCTATCACGGAGCCATTCGTGCTTCTCAACATTTTCACAAACGTTAAGTTTCGTTAAGAAAGGAAACTGGATACCGCTCTTGTGTGTGTAGGTCCTAAGTTGCGGGCCTACTCAATAGACGGAGGAAGCTTATAATGAGGGGCGTCTCCGCCCTCCGTAAGGCGCAAAACCAACAATATCTTACGGAAGTTGCCAGCGAAAGGGCGAGGGCAGGGGAGGGCGCTGCGCGGCGCGGAGCGCACTGACCGGCAGCGCGCCGTGCGTGGAGTGGCGTCAAGACGCCGCCGCGCCGTTCAGCCGCAAAGCTCCTGGGAAACGGGTTCCCATCGCCAACTGACCGTCGCCCGCTGCTCGTCGCCCACTGCCGATCTCCCATCAAATATCCTCCGTTGCCCGTCGCGCGTCGCAACTCTCACGTCGCTTGTCGTTCGGCTCCGAACACCCGTCATCTATTGCCAATAGCCTATCACATATTGCTTATCGCATATCGCTTATCACTCACCGCCGATCACCCATCGGTTAACGCTTGTCCTCAGCTATCGCCCATTGCTTCTCACCCGACACCCTTCGCCCATCGCTCAGTCTGTTGCCCATCGCTCATTGCCCGTTGCCCATTGTCCGTCGCCCGTCACCCGTTGCCCGTTGCTCACCGTCCGTTGCCCGTTGCCCGTCGCACGTCGCCCGTCACTTATCCCCCGTTGCCCGCCGCCCATGGCTCGTCATCCGTCACCTATCGCCTATTTCGTGATGGCCGTGGACCGCTGGCCATCACCCGTTGCTTCTTGCCTGACGCTCGTAGCAGATTGCCCGTCGCTTCCTTGTCGCTTCCTTCCTCGCCCGTTGCCGGTCGACCATCTCGTGCTTTCCGTTGTCGACGTGCGACGCTCGTCGCCGCGGAGCGCTGCGAGCAGGGAAGCACATGTTCGCCGGCTTCCTTCAGGCCACCGGGGCCTGCTCGGGCTTGCGAGCCTTCGCCGTTGCGCGGCTTCCGCCGAGCCGCGCCGCGCCGCGCCGACCCGCCGGCCTGCGCCCGCGTCCATGACCCGCCTCTCCCTGCGAACACGTTCGAGTTCACAGTGCATCACAATTGCTGGGCGGTCGGCACAGTGAGAAGTTTGTTTAATACAGCAATACAGAACATTGGATGCAATTATTATTGAGGCTTTATTCTACAAGTCGCTCTCCCACATATAAGATACCTTATTGAATTTGATGTGATTATTGTGTGATATTAGATGTGGGACTTTCAAATATTGAATGTTAATGGTATCTGTATTTCAATATTTCAATGCAAAGCACTATATTGTTGAGAAAACAACAAATAATAGATACCATGTCTAGTGCTTGCGACGCGCAATTTCATTGTAACAGTATTAAATTACTACAGAAAATGTTTTGACAGACTTTGCCAAGCAGTATTTAATGCTGGATTCCTGTTCTTTCCAAGTAAACGTACACTTTGGAGTGATTCTCAGATATCTACAACTATGTGTATATAGAATTACCTGATCCTCGAGAGATTAACTACATTTTGGTGAAGATATTTCACTAAAAAATGTTACAGATTTACTTTTAGAAGTATTCATTTTCATAAGATTATCATGAGCCCATTTTAAAAGTGTGTGGATATCATCTTGCTGAATCTGTTGATCTTGCTCCTTAGTTATTGCTCTGAAAAGAATAAAATCATATGCAAGGAGTTTGACCTGGGATATAATATTTTTTGTAATGACGTTCATGAAGGCTATGATCATCAGCGTCCATATCACACTGCCCTGCGTCCCACCAGATGTTATACACTCTTTCTATGTATATTATATTTTTCTCATTTCCCTCGGTCTTCATTTATTGATTTTTTTTGTGTACATGATCGTCTTCTTTTCACATCTACTTCCCATTTTTACTGTATTCTTGTTTCTTTCACGACACGACGTCTTCTATTTTATGCCATGAGATCTTATTTTCTCTTCCTGTACCTGTTCTTAGTTAAAATCACTGATAAGAGACCAAAGTTGGGATTATTAGCAAAATGTGTGGAGTTTTGCGGGCCTCTTCAGAATTCAGGGTCCTTCGGAAGGTAGAGCCCACGACGCACGCCCAGTGCACCCACCGCTTAATGCGCCTCTTGTCGTTGCGTGCTTCTATAGTTATTTCAGGGTCCTTGCAGTGTTAGATAAGGAGGTGCCCGATGATCCACAATTATTGTACGAAAAAGTTACATTGTTACGTAGTGATGCATCACGTATTAACATATACTATTTCGAGCTCATTTTACTCTTTACAAGAAATATTCTCTTTGTTAGTATTCTCCTCCTTAAATGTAATAAATACAGTACTTGCCCATTGCCTTAAGAACATGAATTCCAAACATGATCGCTTGGAGTGCTGCGCATTAAATCTCCTAGATATCACCTATCTGAATTTCCATTAAGGTGTTTTATTTGGTTTCTACATTTTTGAAAAAAATAATGTCTACACAATTTCATGAATCCTATACATCAGAGGTCTCCAGTTTTATATAATTTCTAATTTCCAGATTTTTCATATTTTATTTGAAACATTAATCTAATATGGAAGTATGTTTGTCTGATTATTAAACAAATTTTCAAAAATAAGTATGGTAAAACTAACCAGTTTCAGGAGATATTATTAGATTTAGACTTTAATTAATGCATAAATAGTCAATTTTATGATACTTGCATACGCAAAACAGAATTTCACTTAAATATAAATATTTAAAATGAGTGTGACTTAAGCAATGTCTGTTACTCACTACTTTTTTAGACTAAGTTCAAATTTTCTTGTTGTAATCAGTAAGATTGTCTTGAAATGCTCACTTCAAAATAAAGGGCAATATTTAGATTTTGCATAAGTCATCTTGGTGAATTTTTTTTAATTGACCCCGAAATAGAAACCCAATCTCGAGAAAAATATTTCTGACTTTTAATGTTCTCGTTAAGCAGATGTTCTCGTTAAGATATTGCACCATTCAATTACAAATAACTTCTAAATCAAAAGGAAATTGTGTGAAGCATTATTTTTGGCAGTGATCATACAAAACAAGTGAAACAGTCACTAGAAATCTTGCTGGAAAATAAATAATTTTGTTTTAATCCTTTCGTGTGTGCATAAATGACAGTAATAAAACAATTATATCCCCAAAGATTCAGATTATGAAAATTAATGTGCTGACAGATTTAATTTCCATTGGCATAATGCTCTAACAGAAAAGCTAGAGGAGGCTGTCTACTTGGTAAATAACATCAATTTCCTGGCTTTCCTTAAGAAAGAACGCACAACAGATATTCATTGCAATATAAAGATTTAAAATCAATGTATCTTTATAACTGTTTTTGTTCATTATTTCTTTTAGATTGAGTTCAAACTTTCTTGTTCTAATCAGTATGATTATCTTGTCATGCTCACTTGAGAATATAGGGCAATATTTAGATTTTACATATTGACGGTATGCAACAGAACGAGGAATTCACAGTACTTACTACAGCAGATGGAATTCACAGTACTTACTACATTCATCATATCAAACAATTGTAAACACTGACTACATAGGTCTCTTGATGATTTATTTAGTGGAAAATCCTTGTTTCCTCTGTTCCAATTTCCTGAATACCTTTACAGATTTTTCTAACCAACCTGTCTAGGTTCCCAATATATTTACTTAGCCATCAGTGGTAACAAAAAAATTTCCACCGTAGTCGAAGGTTTTATTTATTTACTTATTTGTTTATTTTTTATTTATTAAAAGTCAAAATATTTTTAAAAAATTATGTACTACGGAGAATAAGTTCACACATTACATTTTTTGAGCTCTGTAATTTCTTCTCCAGCTTTTATTCTGTATGTATGTATCTATGTATGTATGTTACTTGGCACAACAGCTCTTTACAAGCTAAGGCCTACCACAGCGTCCCGGCCTTATGGCCATGGGTTGAGGGTTACTAGGTGAGGGCCATGAGTGTGGTTAGCACATGGCGATGCCTACCCCGTATCTCTGGTCTTCTGAACCTGAGGAGTGAGCTTTGTCATCGTCACACAGCAACGGCTACTACGACATTGCAAGGAAAGCGCACAGTTAATTTTCCCCCGACGGGGAATGGAACCCGGGGTTGACGCTGTGGAAAGCGAGCACGCTAACCAAGGAGCCAACGATGGCCGTTTAGCAAAATTTTATTAAATAAAAATATTTTTCACAGTATTATAAAACTAATTGTAACACCAAACGAGCTACAAATTTTGGGGCATTCCTTTTCGACAAGTTTTCTTCTTTTCTTTATTTTGAAAAAAAAAATCCGTTAGTATTATTCTTGAAGCAAGAAATTGCACATTATTTAAGAGCTTGTTGTGAAAATTCTCCTTTTCCGTTTTTTTTCTAGTTTTATTTATCAATAGATTAGGTAAGTAGTCCTTTAGTTTTTCGTATAAATCTTATAACGCTTCTCCACAAGGGTGTATACTATTGTTCTAAATTGACGTTTTTATAATGTTAAATAGTATCCGAATACAACATAATATTATCTTCAAAAATGAAGGTGAATTTGAATACTTTCCCTTTATGTAGTCCTTAGACACATGTTAATTTGGGAATAAGTCTTCAATTTCTCATAGCCTTCAAAACATTTCCACTGTCTGAAATAAATACAATCAGATTACTTAACTCTGAAGTATCATTTGATAAATATATTTATCCCCACTTCGACGAGAAAGTCCTCTAAGTTCAGAAACTTATTGCGTTGAACTGAGACACTCCCGGATTTTTTCAGTGACTTTCAGAATGCAAGTTTTAAGTACATGCCCATCTGTAAATACGTTTTCTTTGTCAGCTAGTTTGTGAGCAACTTGGAATCAGCTCTCCAATAGCTCCATTTTCATGTTACTTCTCGGTGAAAATATGCTGTGGAGAAGGTAGGTGTTTGCTCAGAAAAACTTATTTTAATGTATCTCTTCAATAATGCCCACATACTATTAATCTATTAAATTTATGTTTGTAGATTATCTAAAGTTTTGTATTTGTATTCTGGGTCAGTCTAGATTTCCACTCGACCAGGATCCAGGCCACGGGAGGAAGGTTTCTGAGTCACTCTGTACAGTCATATTTTGTAATTATTCCATTACATAATATTATTGAAATAATAGTAAAAGATTAAAAGACAGAAAGTTATCAGATAAAAGAAAAAGGTAATCGCGAAACGAAGAGCCTCCTAAATGATTGAAAGTGATTGAAAACCTCTTCCACTCTATGTGTAGTAGTTTGAATCTCTCAAAACACTTCTTTGCAAGAACGCTTTTTCCCAATCGCATTAGAAAACCACTTTGGATTTTATATCATAAAGAAAGAATCAGTTCACATATGATTTTTTCTACATACCATCAAATAAGTACCCCAAAAGATTAAGGAGAGAAATATTTCTTTAAAAAATTACCCAATATGGTGAAAAGTTTGCCGCCTTCGCAAGCGGAGCAGACTGCCTAACGCCTTGCTGTCATTTTACATGATAGTGGTGTGTTCTCTCTGATGCTGTAGACCTGTTATTATCTCTGACCTCCGTGCTGCAAGATGTAAATGAGGTATTCAAATGGTGCAAATCTTCCACACGATCGCATCTCCCACGCAGCTTATGCAGGTGTTGATAACAATGTACAGTTTCAAAACCACGCATTTTTATAACAGTACACAAGATTGTATATATCAAATATATCACACACATGCTATGAAAGTCTTAACATAAAAATATGTTTTCAAGAATTGCGATATTCTTGTTACGATCACGTTCTTACTCAGAACACTTAGTATGCCAGAATTTGGGCGCATTGTCGGTCAAATTATAAAGTTAAAGAACAATGCGGTCAATGACTGGTCGAGTTTCGCTTTCCCAAATGTATCATTGTGACAACTCAAAAAACAGAGGTTTTCGTTAGGGTTTTTGGATATGAAACTTTTGAAGCAAGGTTGAATGTTACTCGTAGTTCAGTAATTTCAAAAAATAGAAGTGAAAACTTGTATTTTAACTAGAGTGATCCAAGGTCCTTTTGAATATTTTGAATATAAAAATGCGAATTTAATAGTTATCAGTAAATTAAAGTTTAAAAATAAAGAACTACGACTAACTAGAACGATCTAGTGCGAAAATAAACAAGAGTTAGAAAAAAATTTACTTCTGTCACGAACAAAAGAAGCATCATTAGAAAAAATAATAAATCGATGTGTATCGGTTTTGAATATTCTCTTTGTAGTAAATGAATAAGAAGGACGTGGTATATGCTGTGCAGATATTAAAAAGAAAAGTATATTTGTTGAAAGTACACTAATCTACCGCTCATCTAACTTGAATAATGACTTATGAATAATCAAGATACATTTTGAAATTTTCAAAATTAAGGGTCAGGGTGAATGCTGTATTTTTCGTGCCACCTTTATTGTGAAAAAATCACTGGTCACAGAAGGATGGCTTACGATAATATTTAGACTGGAATATTTAGTATATAAAATATATTCATCCAAATAAAAATAGATAAATTGTTAGAGCACACTGTTGCATATAATAATGTCGTGACACAGTAACTTGTAAAAATTGAATTTACATGATATAATACAAACAAACTATACAAAAATCCATGAGCGAATATGCTTCCATATTTTGTGTGTGCCGATTGTCAAAATATTTGTGTCATACTGAAGGAACCGGGTATATTCTTTCAAAGTAATAGCTTATTATTAATTTGTATCATTTATTTTATGATAATAAAAACTATAAATTCAGTAGGTCGACTTGGCAATCATACTACCATTTGGTAGACGGATTTTGAAAGTACCAATAGTGTCCTAGCAAATATAAGGTGCTAATTATATAATTTTATTCCTTTTTGAAATAACGTCTTTTGGTGCATCCAAGTCTACAATTCGGGGTACCTGGTTTAGAATTATTTCTGATATTTACTTCTGGATATCACATTTTTAATTATACTCAAGTTGGTGGGCATGCACATATCTCATGATATAAAGCGTGATTATTGTAAGACTCCATTTATTAAGATACGAATTCTACCATTCCCTTGCCTCTTAATTTACAAATTAGTGGCTTTTGTCAAAATGACTTACTCAAGAGTGGGAACATATTTTCTGAGAAAACATATCTACACCTATAAATCTCGACGTAGTAATCTTATTCATTAAGTGTCAATATCAAGAGATAAATACAAAAAATTCACTTACAATACACTACAATAGTTTAAAAGATATTGCCTGATCACATTCAACGATTAACATTGATACACAAATTTAAGTGCCGAGAAAACTATGCTGCACAACTGCTTCTACGACTAAATAATTAGACTCGATCAGATTTTTGTTCAGTTTCGTTTGTTCGTTCAGTTATTTGGTAAAAAAATACCAGTAAAAATCTGTATATGACATACGGGGGATTTTTCTGTTATAAAGATTTTAAAAATAAAACTACATATTTTCCAACATTGTACGATATACACGTAAACATTAAGCAAAGTATTCCGCATTTCTCTAATTTTGCTGCCGCACGCATTTCGATTTGAATATGTCGATCACAATGACGATATACATTGCATTAGGTTTTTAAGTAACTATCCGTCACTCCCAATGAAGAAATTTATTTATTTGATAATTTATTTAGTTATTTATTTAATTATTCATGTACTTGAATGCCTTGTAAAAGCTTTTGGTAATAAATAAGATTACTTCGTTAATTACTACAATTATTATCTGGAAGCATGGAGTTTGATTCTGCAATATAAGGTTTCTATAAAATGAAGGCGGAAAAGACTGCAATTTAGTATATACTTCTTAAAATGTTTAGAATTCGGCAGTATTTTAATGCTAAAAGTTTTCAAATATCAAGTTAAATTTTTCATATGAAGGCAAAGACTAATCTGTTGATAAATTACCTCCTTTGAAGGCACACATTGCTCTGTTAACTTCCTGCACAGTAGACACAGTTTGATACCAGGAATTTTTTAAAAACATTTTTTAAATCCTTTGGGTGAGTATTAAAATGATGAATGGTGATAGTTCTCACAATATCATCTGTTGTAGTTATCTAGTAGCCAAAGAGGTGGCATCTGTGCGCTCTTCAAACATGGCTTCAAAAACCTGTTTTGAGATGGCTATTTGATTTATAACGGGCTAGCTACCCCATTACAGCATTCACTTGCACATGTATCTTACTGATGAGAATATGCAAAATGCGTAGTTTTACATTTATTAATAAATCCCAGCTAAGAATTTATAAAACAAAATTTTCGCAGCAAAGCTTATTGATTGATTAGTGATTCCGGGCGCGTCACCTGCTAAGGTCATTTGTCCCGTAAGTATACAGCATGTTTTTATCGCGGGATGTGGAGTTTATCTTCCCCCGCTGGACGGCGAGATTCGGCGCCGATCTAAGTCAGCTTGCGGGCATATTCCCCAACCAGCTATCTTCCACCAGCGTGATACCGAGACAAGCTCTAAGCTCTCGACTGGTCTTCGTGTGTAGTAGTGAAGTAAATGTGAGTGTGTGTGCGCGTGTGTAAGTAAGGGGGTGAGAAAGGGGCAAGGAAGAGGCACGAAAAATCGCGCGCGCAAAGTCGGTGGTCCGTTTGTTAAGGTACTTCTCCAGCATTCACCTTGTATTGATTGAAGGAACCTCGGAAATCTATTGATCAGAGTAGCTGGTCACTAGAATTCTCCTCTACACCGCGGCAGAATCCGACATAGCTGCCTCTATAGTGTCGAAAATGCTGCCACCGATGGACTCAAAGCCAGCACCTCCCGATCATAGGTGCTTTTGATGCCTTGAGCCACCTTTGCTGGAAAAAAATCTTTTCGAATATCCTCAGGACTAGAAATGGAGTGAGTTAAAGAAATCCGAAAAGGTATAGCAATGCAATTTACTCCCAAATGTTATTAAAATAGTTTTCCAGTTCTAAAACAATTTCAAAACTCTAATCATTTCCAGGGAGAACTTAAAAATAAGATCCGCACAACGTGCCACGATAAACCCAAAAACATCATGTAGATTTAATGACGCGAAAACATCACCAGATTTAGAAGTGGGGTCAAGATCGTGAAACAAATTTTCATCTCCTACTTCATCTTATTTTTCTTTCTTTCAAGGGTTAGGCATGTTTGTCTGTTCCAGCCTCACTATCCTGTTTCGATCGACCAGCATATTTTTCAGAAGGTCTGAAATTCAGGATAATCCTTGGGATTCTTCCTAACGTCATAGGCATTGCATGTTCTTTCCATCCTCTTTTGTAATCTGTTGCAATTTCTGTCATTGGTTGCACACGTAATTCTTGAAGTTTTTAATTCTTCTTCACGTCAGTGTTAGGCTTACCTGTTCCATCTCCACTACATCTTTCCATCTTTTTTTGAGTGTTCCCATATCTCTTTTCCCTCTCGGTTTGTAAGCATATGTTAATCTTGCCAGTCTTGTCTCTTCCATTCTTTGCAGCCATATTTTCCTTTTTTCATTATATTATTTACGCTATTAACATTCAATTCTCGCCTGATTTCTTCACTTATCTGGTTGTCTAAAATTCTGCCTTTTGTTCTTCAAAGGGACTTCATCTCTGAGCTCTGAAGTTTGCTTACTCTTTTCTCCGTTAGAATCCAGCACTCCCTGCCGTTAAGCAATATCCTTTGTCATTACTTATGTAATCGATTAGCGTTGAGCTTTTTATTGATCGAAGAAATTTCTTTTATAATGTTTCTATTTATCTGTCACCATTTACCTTAAGTACTATGTTTTCGATCCGTACAATAGCGCGGAAATTATTATAACTTTATAAAGTTTTATTTGCGTTTCTTTCATAGTTTTCCTTCTAAGAGATCGTCGTATAGTCCCATTTTTTTAAGTTTTCTTTTGTAATGTCGTTGTATGTAATATAATATGCAAAATATCCTCAATATGCAGTTCACCATATTGCTGCTGGTGTTACGACACATTGGTAATAGCACGTTAAGGTATCTGGATGCAACTGCGTCAACCATCCATTGATCGAGGGATACGCGCCCGGAGCTTTCAGTATCCTCCCTGTCTGATGAGATTTACAGGAACATTATTTTTTAAATGCCGACTAGTTTCTCAGATTTTAACAGGAGAATGGCGATGATCATTCGAGAGAATATCTGATCCCTATTTGTCAGAAAAACAAGTATTGTCTCTACTGTACGGTACAAATGCTACCCCAAGTCGACAATAGCGTTAGCAAATTTGTATCTATTTCAATTTTTTAGTGTTAATTTATTTTCATTTTGCCTGAAGAATACAATTTACTTTTTAAGTTTTCAATTTTTAATATTCTAATTACTAATAATTTAACATTCCTGTATCCGTTTATTCTTAGTTGATAATTAATGTACAAATTTTCTAAAAACGTTTTATTTTACATGTAATACAGGGACACGATGTTTTCTGTGTTATTTATACGCACCATTAGATGTGAACGTAAATTAATATTATAGTCTGAAAATGGAAACAAAAGTTGATGATATTGTTTAGAATGAAAGTATTAAAAATACAATTGCACAGTAACCAGAGATGAAATAATGAATAAAGCAAGTACAAGTAAAAAATGTCGCAAGTACAAAATATAAAATAGCAAGTATAAAAATAGAAGGAGTAAGAAATTACGTAAACATGTTAAGATTAATCAAAAAAATTAAAAAGGTAAATCGAAAATAAACACACATGAGTAAAAACATTCCCATTGCAGCAATACACTTCCTCGCTTCATGAAGGGGGCAAGTATAAATTGAGAGGGAGCATATTAACGTAAAAATTGTCGTTCTACCTAAAACATTTTTTGAAAACTTTTACATTTTCTAAAAGAAAAAATGATACCCAAGTGTTAAAGTATTAATACTGTAGTGTCAATCATATTCTTTATTAAATACATTTGACTGTTTATTCTCTATTTTTATTTTCTTCTTTTCTTTTCTTATTCTATAAAGACCAAGGGCCAACGCACAACTCTGTAATTTCAACATAATAAAATAATGAAGTTCGTTTTAAATTAATTCGCCAATTTAACTATTCGTCATTATATTACTATCTCTTTCCGAAGCTAAAATACATTGAAAGGAGAAGACGTTTTCATTGAATACCTTTTGTAGCACATCCCTCTAATACACATGCAAAGAAGTCATTTTTAATAGTAATAAAAAATAATTTGATTTTCATGCCTCCATGAACACGTTTTCTACATGTGTAGAAATAAAAGCACATTATATTAAATAAATAAAAAAGTTTTGAAATGCACTAATGAGTTTAATAATCCTCTAATCAACACTTCTCCTTACGTATCCATATTGACACCATAAAATGTAATAATGCAAAAATATTTATTTTAATTTACGTCAAAAACAGCTAATTAATATTAACTTCAATCACGTGTAGCTCTATTCTAATTTCACCTTTTTTATTCGGTCTTCTCTTGTACATCATTTTATTCTTCTCAGAAACTTCATTTCACTACTTTGTGTTCTTGTTAAAGTTTTCTGCTTCACATCTTTAGAGTTATGTAGGAACTGCCTTTGTATTGTAAAATTTTATTCTCGTTTCTGGCATTGTTTTAATTTTTAAGGTATTGAGAATAGTCCCTTATATTGTTAGATATTTCATGAATTTTCTTTCTATACCTTTACCTTTTTCACCACTAATTTTGCATCCTAGGTTATCCAAGGAGAGAACTTGCTCTAGAAGTTTGTTTTCAAGGACAAGTTTTGACCTTATACGATACTTTCCCCCAGAATTCCATCACCTCCGTTTTTTCTTTTGAAATATTCAGGTCATAATTCTTCCAAATTTCACTTAAGTGGTGTACAGCTCTCTGTAGTTCGTCTTCTGTCTCCTGAATAGTGATGACGTCATCGGCATATAACATATCCATTAATCTACCTTGTTTGGTTACTTTAATACCAGTGTACACTTTTTGTTTTAGAGAATTACACTTATGTTATTTACACATAAATTAAAAAGTGTATGTGACAGAGAACAACTTTGTATTACACCTTTATTAGTTAAATCTCTCCCGTTTCTGTGTTACCTACGTTTGTCACTATTTTAATTTTTTTTCATAAAAACTTTTAATCACCTTTATTAAATGCTGAGGGAAGCCTCTTTTTCCATATTGCACCAATGTTTTGCCCTATTGACATTGTCAAAGGCTTTCTCAAAATCTATGAAAGCTAGAGAGTTGGCAAGTTATATTCTCTTCTTTTTCTAAAAAAGATAAATTAAAGCTAATAAGAGAATTAAAAATAACTTGCCTACAATAAGATAGAACAAACACAAAACGAATGTTCAATAATAATATATATGTTACCACTATGAAAATTAGGTTCATGGGAATCGCTTATTTCCCTAAATTGGGAAAAAAATATATCAGATACATTAAACAATAATTTGTACTAAAAAGTAATGGAAATAAATGTCAGATAAGTGTCTTTAGGTGAAATATTTATTTTTCTGCCTTCAAATAAATTGAGAATAAGAATCCTTTGAACACAAACCACTCGTCTTTTAAATGTAATCTTTCTTCTTTGTTCATTGGCGCGCATCAAAAAGTGAGTAATTTTAGAGCTTACACACTACGAATTTACAGCCTCTACCGCACTATTTTGATAAACATCTTCAGAGTATTTGTGATAGTACCAGAGGTTCAGAAAGTACAACATTTTCCTTTGACAACATGAAACATGACTAGAGGTTGCCACTAAAACTTTCGTACTTGTATAGCAGACCATACAGCACTGGCTGGATGGTCATATGCGCTCAGTGTCAGGTAGGATCCTTTGCGGTGGGCAGTGTGTTTCAGGGTGTCGTGATGTATCACGGACAATGACTAGGCAGGTTGCAGGACTCATTTGTTTTTTTTAAAAAGAATGTATTTTTATTTAAACATAACCTTTTTGAAACCTAGACACAAGAATAGTTTACTTTATGACCTTCTGTCTCTAAAATATAACATCAAATGATCCAATACATTTACCGGTAGTCTGTACCAAATATAAAGACTCGTAATAAACACACTAGTAATAAATTGTTAAATATTGTTATATCATTTATTTTAAATTGTATCTCTATGTTACTCAGTAATTTCCAATTACAGTAGTTGTGAATTAAATTGTTAAAAATAATTCTATAATATCTTTAAGAATGTCTATCCGTGACATTCAAACGCTCGTAGGAACAGTTATTTCATTAAAACAATGAATTAATATTCCACATTTTTTTGCAATATATACAACGATTTATATATAATTCGTTCGCTACAGTATAAAGTAGAATAAGTAAGGAAACAATTTCTCACTACTTGGTTAAATATTACAGGATGTATTTCTCTATTACGCCAGAAAATGAAATGGCATCTCCTTATGTAGCGTTTTGACTTATTGTGGAGTCTTCCTGAGGATATACAATCTCTATGATTGTACTACAATTAATAGTATTCTTATCTTTGTATGCTTTTCATTGAATATAGTCTATACATCTGACTATACTATTTCCAGTGCTGTGCAACATGGTGAAGTGCAATACAACCGACAACCTCAAAACCAGTAATAGACATGAAACCGTAATGAAAGACTTGGGATAGAGTGACCCTGATGCACCAATTATGAACATAAAAGAAATGGGAATACTGACACAATAATAATACTTGGACATACAGACATTAATCCATTTTTTTTAAAATTTGTTGCATCGTTGTTGACGCAACGCGTCTCTAAACCCTTGTTGGGCATTGAGCGCTTTCGTTGGAGTAATCCTCCGTTACCAAGTAATTACTACTCATTACTTTACTGTTGTGTAATTACTGTGTTTGTCGAGTCTCGTCACGTTGGAGTCAGTCAGTGCCTTTTATCCCTTCGGCCAGGGGCTCGACGACGTTAGATTCCGGGGTTCCTTGCCTGTCACCTAACCAGGGGCCCGCTTAACCTTTGTGACTTCACGAAGCGTAGTAAACGAATTCGGCTAGCGCCGCCACCTTTTTTAGTTGTACACTTTTTAAGAGGGATTTATTTGTAATAATTTTTTCCTTTTTCGTAGTGTTCACACACAGATATAGGAATGCGTTTCTGTTGCACGTTACTACAAGCACATAGACACCTTATGTTAAAGTTTGGTTTTCCACAAATTTGTCATCTACTTCTCTTGTCGGAAACGTGTTCATTTTTTGCTAGTAGGCAGTACTTTAATCTGAAACTGTAGATGTAGTAACTGTAACTAAATAGAAACTGAATGTGTAAATTGTTTACCGAAAGTAAAATAAAATTATAAATAACGTCTTGCAGGAATCAGGAGACAGTTATAAATTTTGAATGTTGAAAAAAAGATAAATATAATTCATTTTTTCGACATTTTCATTTCACGTGTTCTCTTCTTCAAAACAGAAAATTGAACATTTCATGAATAAGAAAAACTTGGATAACAAAAAAGAATTAGAACACCGTGTAAAAATAAACTAATTCATTATTTCATTTCTAAGGATCATGACTTACGTGATGATTTCCATCTCTGGTTGCAAAAGTTCAAATCAGTTCAAATCATTGTTTAAAAAATCCATAATGCAGGATGAAATCATAAAACAGAAGCAGGATATTTAAACTCAAATAACAAAACAAAAGAAATGTGGGATATAGTAAAAAAAACAACCTCATCAGCGAGAAGCCTTACAGAAAGTGTGGTTCAAAAGATAAAGATACATAAGTAAACGATTTAGCAACAGCTGCTAGTCTCATCAGATAATGTATTTTGAGAATGGCGTCTGAACAGTCTTAAGCCACAAAATTCACCATCAATTTCCGCCAAAAATTTCAACTCCATATTTGTTTCCGAATCTTCTTTCTACGAAATTCTCAAAATAATCTGTAAACTTTGTATTTAATAATTCTGATTGTATAATATATAGTAACTGTCCTTCACACGTAAATTAATAATAGTCTCTAGTGACCTTCGTTGTTTATAAAGCTACTTAAAAAAACAAATTTTAAATAATCGGGAAATGAAAAATAATAATTGACCCGGTTTAGATGATTTTTGGATTATTTGTTAAAGATTTGTGCATCTGCCATTTTATACCTGTCAACTCACACATTTAATGCATAGTATACACCAGAACATCTCCATATATTTTAAAACAGTCAAGATAGGGCCCCTATCCCTAAAAGGCAACTACAATGAAATTCAAAATTATCGGCCAATATCTTTGTCACATTTTTAAAGACAGATTAGTGATGCTTTTCTACGTACGAATGGAAGCATTTCTGAGTAAATATGAATAGTTTTCAGATTCTCAAAATTAATTTTAAAAAATGTACGAAAAAAGCCATATTCTATTTTCTTAGAAAGTAACTTTATTCGAGGATCAAAATGAAGCACCTCTTCGCTCTAGATTGGTTATGTTCGCACCTTAAACAAGTATCTCAGAGAGTAGAAATACCGTGCTAGAATGATGGAACATTATTTACTAACCTTTCCAATTCATTGCCAATTGTACCGACCATCCTATAGGGTTCGCTTTTAGACCCTATTTTTCCCAATACTCGCAAACGATACGCTCTCGACGAATCGAAGTACAAGAATAGTTCTCTTTGCGGAAGATAAAATATCCTTTACAATAAAGAAACAGTAACTAATGCAATATCAGATGTTTCAAATTGGTTCCGGAATAACAAATTAATATTAAGCAAAGAAAAAACTGTTTAAATGCTGGTTTCAATGTCAAATAAACAATTGCATACTCCATTGAAAATTAACGACAAACAATTAACTGATACTAAGATAAAAAAAAATTGTGATTCTCTCAATTCAGTCAGACCTCAAATTTGACGTCAATTTAAATTAATTGAACACAATATTAACATCATTAGTACGCAATCGTTCAGAATTCATTTCAACACAGTCAGTCTTTATACTACTCGTTCTGTATTTCGCGAACATTCTTTGCCGCCTGAGATATGGCATACTATTCTCGGGAAACACTACCTATAGCTCCCACATTTTAGATTACAGAAAAGAATTGTACGAATAATAAGCAAATCGCACCAACAGAACCTCTTTTAATTACGCTAAGAATTTAGCCTTTCCTCATAATTTACGAATCAGTGGTTTTTGTCAAAAATGGCATACTCAAGGGTCAAAACATACTTTCAGCTAATAGAGATGTCTATAATGATAACATTCAACACAGTAATCATATTCCTCAATGTCAGTATAAACAGCTCACTATAAAACATGTACAGATTCATTTACAGTATATGCATATTATTTTAAAACATATTGCCAGACGAATTTAAACAATTAAAATCGATTCACAAATTTTAGTGCCAGGAAAAATATTTTCTGCTGCGTAACTTTCTGTACAATTAGATACTAGGGGAAAGTAATATTGAATGTAACAATGATATTTAATGTATTAGTTACCATTTGTACTGTGTAATTCTAAATCTATCTATACTAATATATAAAGACGGAAGTGCGTTGTCTTCCAGCGCGGTAATCTCTGAATCTACTGAACCAATGCTCATGAAACTTTTGTGCTAGCATCCTTTAAAGGCCTGGAGTACTATAGGCTATGATTAAAAACATAAACGGTAATATATTTTCAAAGTAATTACTTTTCTGGACATTTTTCGCCTAGCCTTACATCACAGATTCAAGAGTGCATCAATGTCAATAGTTTAGCTGTGCGCCACCAGAGGATGACGTCTGAGATCTACTACTGATGTCATCAATGTCCAGAATTATTGCGAAATTCATTGGAGTTTGAATAAGGTTATGTAATGTCCCTGTGTGAATATTTGAAAGAAAACCGTAACTGAAGTGGTAAATAATGTCAATTTTCATGTATTGCTCTTTGTCCGTGTTATATACTAAGTGGCAAGAAATCATTGTGAGTTTGAAAGTGTTTAATAATTGGGGTAGGTTGAGAGAATAAAAAGTATAATAATATATAGTACAGAATATGCAGTAATGTACAATGTACAATATATAGATATCGTTTACAATCTAAACAACGTCTTATTTTACAGAAATTTGTGAGAACCGAATTGTTTGACGAAACGAGTGTCACAATTGTCAAAACAGATTACAAATGCCAAGAGTACTACTAAAACTTTGAATCAGCTACTCAGAGGGAAGATCGACTTGCTGAAGTACTCACTCGCCCCACTGAAAATACTACTGCATGAAGGGAAGAAATATGAATAATTCTCTAAGTAGTAGGGCAGTTGTTCAGTAGGACTCTCAATTTGATTATCTACACAATTCTAAGGTTCAAAATGGTAAAATGGAAAATGTGTATATGTTTTCACCCCATCCAGTAAATACTTTTCCTAAATATTTGAACAGTGGTGTGTAATTTAGGAATGATCATTTACATATTAAGATTAATCTGTACAGTTTTTGTCATATTAATTGCAGTTGTACATTTTCCTTCTGTATGTGAAGAAGTTTATTGCAGTGGTTGGTAATTAAGCAATGATCATTACAATATTAAGACTAATCTGTGCAGTTGTTTTACATGTCACTTGCTCTTAATGAATGAATTCATGTATATTTTTCAATAAATAATTGTAAAAAATTAATTTATCTAAAAATATTTTGTCTAAGCAAATAAAAAAATCTGGGACTCCTTTGTTTCTGTTATTCAGCTCTCCTCTACCAATTGGAAAAATGGAAAGTAATTTATGTTTTTGTAAACCCAGTAAAATGTTTTCTTCAATATGTGATGGATTTCTGTGCAGTGGTATGTAATTTAGGAATGATCATTTACATATTAAGACTAATATGTAAAGTTCTTTTGCATATCAAGTGCTCCCAATGAATGAGTTCATTCATATTTTTCAAATAAAAAATAAGCAAAAATTAATTTGTCTAAAAATACTTTTGTCTAAGCAAATAATATTTGGGAGTCCTTGGTTTCAATTATTCATATTTTAGGATTCATAATCTCTATCACTTGAGATAAAATAATGATCCCCATCTCGGCCAGGTTTTTAATCCGGTTTCCCTGATCATTTTGAGTGAATGCTGACATGGCCCCTTGAGTTGCTTCTGAACATAAATGAATCTTCACAAAGTGCATGTTTGTTGCGTTAAATGTTCGTGGTTAAGTATGTTGCCTACCTACGTTTGTAAGGTGTGGCGCGTTTTCGAATATTCAGGGACTTTATATTATTTTGAAAGTTTAAAACTATCGAACATACCTAGAGTTTAAATTATATGGTTAATAAAAGTGCATATCTTCGTATTATAAATACACTTTTGTTTCTTCTTTCATGTTTTCTTGGAAACAATAGCTTCATTTTTGGACTGAGTGTATATCTAAACTAACGGGATTCGTTTTTCTTTCAAGTTTTCTATTGTGAACATCGTGCTCACTTGTAGTATTAAGAGGAAAGTAATATTTATTGTTTTCTTAGCTCAATTAAATACCTTTTTAGGGTAATTTTTGTGCACTTAAACCACAACGTACAAGAAAGCTTGCAAAGAATGCTTGGTTTGGACGGCAGTTATTTTGAACCATCCACCCTCCAAAACCAACCCTTTACCATGAGATGTTGGCAGACATTCAACACTTATGCAGAATTCAAGTTAGATCAGTCAAATTGGAAAAGATTTTCTTGATTTTACACTGCAAAACCCAATCCAGAGTATGACAAAGCGTACAAAATGTGTAAGATAGCGAATGTTGGCATACTGGTGCATGCGTTCACAAAACCGTAAAATCATTTATATTATTGACTTCCAATGCGCACAGAAATCGAAAAAATACTATGCAGCCTCCAATATTGTGAGAGATTTTGTTAGATACCCAGAGATTCGAGCGGAATACAAAAACAATAAAACTTTTGGATTTTGGCTGAAAATGCAAATATTTTATTTTATTATTGCGTCAATTCTCATTCTCTGTACACTACTTACCTCACAGATAACGTCATGTGACAGCAATACTCCAAAGAACAAGTCACCCGCCATTATACATTTCCTAAACGCGTTTTGCGTTTTGGAACAGCAACTTTTTTTAAACATTTTTGGTAGGAAAAGAACTGTTGTAATTTGTGTCCGAATACTATACTATATTGCTACAGTGTACGTGAAGACTGTTTTTGTTAAAATATTTGGTTTATTGCAATGTTATACAATAGTATTTTAAGTAGTGTGCGTGCTACATTTTAGAAAACTATTTTGTGCACTTTTGTTCAGCAGCATTTTGCGACTACAGACTACTTTATACATTCTGTTAGTAAATTCATAACATCTGAAATCATTTTTACTCAGAGTATTGACATCGATGAGGAAAGAGAAAGCTGTCTACATTTTCTCTTTCGAACGCATTTTTGTTTCAACCGATGTCCACGGTGGAAAGATAATCCGAACTGTTATTCCGAAATATACAATATTTTGAACTTATACAAACCGTGTTCATTATCTATCATACCATATACTGGATGTTAAGTAAGATGATATAAGAGAACTGTTTTAGAGATTTGAATGTCCGGCTCTCAGAAAATTTCACAATTTTTACATATTGTAATTTTTTTATACATAATTATTCATTGCCGATACTGTAGTATTTCTCTAAACGTTATTTTAATCACCGTTTAATTTTTTATTAAATATTATTTTTTGTGATAATTTCATATTAAGTCAACAAAAGTATTATAGAAAATGCATTTCTATATTTTCCGTCACTATCAGGTTAATATTTTAAAGATATTCTCAAATAACATGTATGTATCATGATGAATATGTATCACGCTTAGATACACGTACTATATTGATCCTTTACAACTGCTTCGATACACAAGAGATTAATAAACTTTTTTGAATTTGTAAATCTAGTGATCAAAAGGCAAAGCATAGTCTAGAGTTTCTTTTTATTTGTAAAAATAAAATATTGTGGCGTCATACGGGTGTAATCAGTACACAGACGAGAGTGGGTTGTAATAACAGCAGGTTTATTTACAATTAAGACCGTAGTCACAAATAACCAACGCACTGTATACAATTAACTAACTGAATAGACCCCACTGCTAGGAGAGATATTTACAACGGCTACCACACCGAACATACCATCTAATGTTTCGCCGTGCATAGTACCGCCTGCCCTGAGACCGACTACATATCTCACTAGTCACGACAATAACTTCCGGCTCCTTCCAGCGCGCACGCACGCACCTCTCACGGACGATCTACGCTGCCGATGCCGCTGTCTCAAAGAAGGAAGAGCTATTGTTCCACAGCCCTTAAATAGCCCTCGCGACGCTGCCCGCCGCATCCATTGCCTCTGCCCTAACGCCCGCTCACCCCGTCGGAAAAAAACCGTGCGTCATAGCTTCTGCCATTGTCTCTGCATCCGGTGGGCACCCCGCTGCGTGCCCACGTTGCTTTTAGCGACACGACGCTACAATATTATTGAATAAAATCGTTCAATTTTTCAATAGTTCTCTAATGATTCGTCTCTAATAATAATAATAATAATAATAATAATAATAATAATAATAATAATAATAATAATAATAATAATGTCATTAATTTCCTTTAATGTAGATATGTAAGGAACATTGTATTCCTTATGCATACAACCATATATGCTATATCTCGGCAAATCTGAAACTAAGTTTCTCAGAAATAGCTTTTTAATTACAATGTTTGTACAATTTATTATGTAGTACAATTTAGTATTTTTATGTTGTTTCAATTTAGTTTGTGATTTTTGAGGTGGTAAGAAAGCTGCCAATTGTACGCACGAAATTTCTTTGATGATACTAAAATGACTAGGATGACTACTGATACTGAATATACTAGAATGACGTATCGAAAGCTTTATATTCGTTCATTTTTGTCCGAATATATGTGGCATTTTTTACGTCTGTCTTTTAAACAGGTTTTGAAAATGTTCTTGAAATACTTTTCTAAACTAAACCCTTGAATGGGGGAACCACTTCAAATCAATAAAGCTGTTATTATTACTTACAACTATCTAGATGTTAAAGACAAATAGTACATACAATTATTCAGATAAAATATTAACAATTTTAGAAACTTAATGAAATATATTTTTCTTCCTTTATTAGGATTTTTTTCTTTACGTAATTCAAGACCACATTTGGACTCTTCAGTAATAATAATGTATTAATCTAATAATGTAGTTAATTGTAGTAATTTAATTAACTTAGTTGAAAGTCGGTACTATACCTCACCAATTATGAAAGAACAATCCATTAAAATGCTCTACAGTTGTTTTCAAATGGCCATACTACATCTCCCTATCATCAAATGAGATAAAAGTCATACGAATAACTCGAAATGGAAAGAAAATTACATGAATTACTACCACCGCACCCCACAAATGTACTATATAACAACAGCCCTAAGCAACGGCGTTCTAAGAGGAAGATTCAGAGCTTCTCTCCAGCAAGAATATTCCCTTTACACCGCAGATATTTTCCTATAAAATACTAATGCTATTTAAAAGACATTCGGGGAAGCGATGGGAAGGAATAAGCAATGCAAGAAGAAAGTAATACTCTCGTGCTATTCGCGCATTTCCCCTTCGCGTGGGCTTTGTTACGTCTACGGGAAGAAGTAATGGCCTCCCATAAATTATTTGGAGTTTAGGAATTTATATAAAGATAATTGCAACTTGAAATTGAACTGGTTTTCTAGTTGAAAATAATTGCACTTCAAAGAAATTAGTAAGTTTCAAAATCTCATTATTGTACCCCAAAAGAAGCAAGAGGAGTACGCGTGAGGCCGGAAATGATGAGAGGAGAAAAGGGGAGGAAGAGGAAGATTTTCCAAAACTTTATCTCGGCGGTCGTATTTCACCGTGTCAGGCCCCCGCCCCTCGGTGCCCCGCCCCCCGGCGCGGCGTGCGCAGCCTCCCTCGCCCCGGGAAGACGTATCTGGGGCCGAGCGGGGCCGCGGGTCCTGCGCGGCGGCGGGGCAGAGAGGCGGCCTCGCTCCAATTTGATGTCGAGCCTTCGAGCCGAGATTTTCCCAGCCATGTTTTTGGGGCCGCGTCTCTCTACATCGTCTGCATCCCCCCCGGTCCCGCCTTCGTCTTCGCGACGCGTCGAGTCTGACGCCTCTAACGCCTCCCCCGCACGCGCTTCCGGGTCGCCATCGCCGCCGTCTTCGCCCCCAATGCCGCTCGTATCCTCACCGCCTCCGCCTTCGACTCCAGGTTGGCGACGACTCTTATCCTTCGCTACTCCCTAAGTCACTCATCTTAGCCATCGCCCCTGCGTTTTCGCCTTCTCCTCCCACATCTCGTCGAACCCTTGATTCGTCAACGCAATCTGAATATAACACAGTCGTTTTCACTCATCTCTCTGCCTTCCCGCTTAAACTTCTTCCATCGCCTCCATAGAATTCGCATTTGCACAATTCCTCTCGCTTCTGCGTCCGCTTTCGACTCCAGGTTGGTGACCCTTCCAACCCCACGCTACCTCCTAACCCTATCGTCTCAGCTTTCGCCCCTGCATTTGCTCCCGCCTGTGTGTCTCCTTTGCCTTCGAATTCTTATCTTTATTTTCGCCATCGCTTTCGCATTTTCCTCCGACATTTCGTCAAACCCCGTAAAACGTCAACATAAACTGTCAATCGCACGGTCATTTTCACTTATCCCACTGGCCTCCTCACCCTTCGCTCCTCAGCCTTTGTGTTCATTTTCTATTCGATCACTTTCATAGAATTCCCATCCGCACATCCCCTCTCGTCACCGCATTCTCCCTGCGCCGGGCTTGCCCCCTCCAACCTCACTGACTGCTGGCACCATTTTGAAGAAAGTAAAGGATGTAGGATGTAAGAACGAATGGGTTATTTATTTAATAGATGACGGAAAGGGTGGAAGAGTTAATCATACTGATAGAAATGGCCCCGAACGTGAAGATTGTGAGGCCTATGGTGCAGAAGCTTGTGAATTGTAGAAATGAGATACTGAGAAATTGCGAAGAAAAGACAAAAAAAGATGCTCTATTATTTTTCTTCGAACTGAATTTAAGACAACAACGTCAACAACGAACGAAGATCTGGAGGACACACTGCAAGTATTGCAGAAGGTTTTGATGTGGCTGAGGGCAAAACGCAGCTGGCGGAAGAGAGTCCGAAGGAGAAGGCAAATCAGATGCAGATGGGGAGCAGAGTGGAGAAGGTAGCAACATCGGTGGCGGGGTAGACGGCGGAGGCGGGGGCGGGAGCTGGGGCTGGGGCCGAAGCGTCGCGTTGGTTGGAGCGGCGAGGGCGGTCGTAGTAAAGATACCGGTGACAGCGCTGGGGTTGATAGTGGCGGCGGAGGTGGGAGCAATGGAAACTGAGGCTGAGATGGAGGTAGAAGGGGAGACCTCGACGGCGGCAGCGGCAGGAACGATGGCGGTGGAGGCGACTGTGCCAGCGGCGGTGCAGAAGAAAGGAGAATAAGAAGCGCCAGGAGAAGCGCGCGCAATCACGTGATCAAATCAGCCCGGCCCGAGAGAGATGCAACGGGCACGAGCGAAAAAGACAGAGAAAGGCCGGGCAGAAGAAGCTCCCGAGTGATGGATTGTGTTCATGTTACGGAGTTACTCCTGCATAAAGATATATCGCGGAAAATCCACCCCACCAATGGAAAGGGATTGTAGAAGATGGGGCAGCAAGAAGGAAGTGCTGGGGGAAGGGGGATCAATAGGAGGAAGCATTAGTTTCCTTTCCTTCCTAAGACTAGAGAAACTTTATTCAAGTGTCGCATAGGAGTTCCGTTTCTTCTAATTGGGAAATTAAAATCGCTGTGATTGATTAGTGTCATCTGTATTGCTCCACGACGGGAACGTGTACATTGCACGGGAGGGATCGGGCCAGCCCCCTCGCTTCGCGCCGCCTGCCTGCCTGCCGTCCACCGTCTTTCTCTGCTCGCCCTCCTGCGCCAGCTCCCGCTCCCGCCAAGCTCCTCTCCCCGCCCGCTCCGCCCCGCGTCGCCGTAGGCAGGAGAAATTGGAGTGCGGCACGCTACTCGCCCGGACGGGAAGACGAAGGCGCCGGGACCGCCCCCTCGCAGCCCGCCCGCGCCCGCTTCTTCCCGAGCCGCGCGTCCGGAGAGCATCGCGGCGGCGGCGGCGTCTCGCAGGCGCGTGCGCCCGACCACCGCCGAGCGCCGGCCGCGGGGGCGGCGGATGCCTCCCGGCCCGAGAGGAAAATTCATTCTCCCCCGAAAAGTACAGCGTTCACTCTGGCAATGGCTTCGCGCAGACCTAATGGCCTTTGGAGAAGAAATCACTGGCGGCTTCTGGGAGATTATTTATGGACAATGGACAGTTACGCAAATGAGTAACGGAGGAAGGTTGATCATTTATTTCAAATTGTTGTATTCAGTTATTAAAGAATGAAGCATCAAGTGCACGATTTGCACTGCTTGTTTTTAGAAGACGAGTTTTGAAAAATCTGTGTAATGTATTTCTTTTACACGTATTTGAAAGTTAATTTTATACTCCACATACGCATTCTCTCTCGGAATTTGCTTCACTTATTATTTACTCTGAAGTTACAGATATAATTTCTAGATAAACATTTAAAAATTATTCGTTCGAGTAGTTATCATTATATACCTAATCTTTTCGTTCGTTAATGGCTTTAAATGCAAATTTCTTAAAAGAAAAATTAAATTATTGTCACACATTTTAAAGAACTCTATGAATTCTATTAAAACCTATAATCACGTTTCCCATTTTTAAAACATATTTTCAAAAACAACTATTGCAAATGTCTACACAGATTATTTTCCTAGAAAAAACAAACGAAAGATATTACAGCAACCACGGTACATGAACTAACAATAAACAGAAACGATATAGTAAATGATACATTAAACTACCGTTATTTGCAAGAAAATATTTTTAGGACTATTTGAAAAATCGTCGGAAGCAATTCAAAACTGCTAACACAAACACTAAATGCAATTCACTATCAAGATTTTATTCTACATTTCAGCGTAGTACGTGTGCTCCTGAAAATGACATGGTTAACGAAAAGTTATACTTCCATACGTTAAGAAAGTATAACATTACGTAAATAAAAATAATATATTTCAATTCCGAACATAATGGGTCACCTAATTTTCTCTTACACTTTCGAAACCTCACGATCATTTTCATAAGAGTTAAATCATGACGAATGAAAGGTACCTACATTTTGATTGTAATTAATAACGACTCTAAAGCAATCCGGAATATTTTTAAAGTGTGGCGAATTCAAGTATAAATTAGAAGAGAATATTGTTCTAGAGAATAAAGATGAAATTTTGAACGAAACGGTGACTATGGCTAATTTCTGCAATTAGGATTTCTTAGGAATTGCAATTGATCTTACCAAGTGTCTAAAGCGACAAATTCAGATATCAATAAACGTTCTTTCTAAATATTATGATTGAATGTTTCTGAAACAACTCTTTGTAAAATCCTCACATAAAAAAATCCTCTTGTTTAGTATATTTTGGATCATTACCAGAAGACATGTGTCTGCTTACACATCCACACATATAGAATTTGTAATACACATTTAATTCTTCCTAATATACAAAAATATTTTTCAATATATTTTTTTAAAATTTAAGTCGCTTTTCAGAAAATACAACGAATTGATATTCAAAATTATTGCTGATTTTCTCTATTGTCATTTTTATTACAAAGGCTCTTGCTACGTAAAAGTGAAAAAATATCTCTCCGAAAAAGGAAAATTATTTCCGACAGTTGAAATGGATTCAGAAAAAAATCCACGGAAACAGCCATATTTTCTTCTCTTACATATGTTGGTTGACTGATAGATCAAAATAAATCTCATTGTTATGATTGAAGATTCTTCGAAAGCAACTGGAGACTCAAATCACTAATTTTGATATTTAAAGTATTTTAAACTTGGAATTCACGACACAGATCTATAATAAATATCTTCATAAGTTAAGAATCGATCTCAAAATGTAGAAATATCTAACATGTTTGTGATGCTATGGATTTTGTACACATCAGTGACACATATTTGCAGTGGAGTGTATTGACTTGTATTTATTATACTTTCAAGAAATCGGCGTACGTCTCAACAGTTGCATATCAATTCCATTGCGGTACCCAAAGATCACCAAAGGGGATCAACACTGAACCCCAGAATAAATTGCAATATAATTTAAGAAAAATATCATGAACTAATTAAATATGTACTTAGCAAGACATTGAAATATTTTTCTGCAATTTGTTTATAAAAGATTTTGGGTTTTTGAGTTAGGGCAAGGGAATACATTTTTGACCCCGGTGAATAAGCTAATAAGTCAAATAAACCTAATTTTACAAGCGAACAAAAAAAACAAGTAAACCAGGGATTAATAATATTCAAATGAAGGTAATATTCAAACGAAACCGTTTTTGTGTCGGTTTTGTTTGAATATCATTAATCCCTGATTTACAGCACTTGTTTGAAGTTTTTTTGTGCTCACCTGTAAAATTAAGTTATTTCAACTTATCAGCTTAGTCGCCGGGGTCAAAGAAATATTTTGAACATTCTCTGTACTTGCGGCCCTGCCTCCTCAGCGGAGTATCAAATAGCTACGCTTTTTTTTTCGATTAAAAAGTCAGACATTCACTGAGCTGAATCGATTGAACAACTAATTTCTACAGCGGCAGAGAGTAAAATAAGATTGTGACTTTTTGGAACTATTTGAAATCGCGAATAACTTTGTCGCTTATCTAACTCAAAACCAATAATTTTTTTTAAAATTGTGACGTGAGTAACTCTGGCTGCATTAACAGTACGCCAGTTTCCTTGAGGCGATTACGCATGGCAACGGTTTCGATTTGTTTGTCCCGATTTGACATTCGATGTGCGTTGAAACACAAAACTACCACTAATGATTCAAGAAGGTTCTAATAATAAAAGTAATAATTTATAAAACATTAATTATTTACCTAAACAAAAATAGAAGGAAAACCTGCGCTGAGGCCTATCGGCGACACACCGGCCGTTGGTATGCGGCTATGTCTAGTGTACAGACACATTTCATGGAACAAGTATTGGCTTGGCTGAAAGAAGATATAACAAAAAACTAAGGATTATGTATATGTTAGAAAAATACATTTCATGAAGCACTTTCAAATATAGTATGTTGTATTGTATGTATTGAAGATATTGTTGTTTTAAATTTAACATTATTCCAGGTTAAGACGATTTTCCTAACACTTCGTAAAGAGTGAACATCAGAGAGAAGACATGCCTCTTCAAAAAGTGATCCTAAATTGTCAGCTACTAGGAGTATCTTAGACACCGAGCAAGGAGTCTTAATAATGGCTTTAATATTTTCAGTTTATTAACTAAACAATCTAATGATTTCATTGATTGTTGTTTTGCCGACTGATAGCATTTTCGTCAAGTAATAAATTACACACACAAAAATTACTTCACATTCATCAAGCAATAACTGAAAATAGTTTTGGCAAAACCCAGAAATTTAATAAAACTTCCCGTAATTTATTAAAGCAAATAAACATTATTTTCAATAAATTAATTTATTTTTAATGCAGAATTAAATAGTGTAACCTACCACTTCAATTTGTTGTATTTCGCACAAACTGGCTCTCCTTCCCTACAAATAAAATTTCTTAAAAATGGTAATAAATTTATCAACGTAATTAATTTCCATTTGCTTATCTCAATGCTGAAATAACGCATGAACAAATATAATAGATAATAAAAACAATAAAATATGAATATAATCCATTTTAAAATCACATTTAGGATATTTCTTACCAGAATTTTTTAACATATCTACCTACATTAATTTGGTATATATTTTGTATAAGAACAGAAAATATGACCAACCTCTCAAGAATATCACGTGCCAGGGCCTCTAACAGGTTCAGTGCACATGGATAATTACGTGAATCAAATAGTTTCCGTACACACGTGGACGAGGGTTGCATGAAGCCGTACACTCTAACATCATGTTCTCCAATACACATGTTTGGCAATTAACGCGTGCGTTCTGCGTGTGCACATAAACGGAATTCATGTGCAACTTTTATTCTTTGCGTGCACAACATACCTTCAGGTGTAACCATTCTGTTCCCACCAGTACGAGCCAAAACTTTTTAGTCACATTAATGTCCACTATATGAGATGATTTTTCTCCGTCACATTCTTAAGTATCAAAATTAAAAAGAGTATGCAAAACGAATTTACAAAAATTCGTTCACTATTATCCTCAAATCAATTATTATTTTTTACATAACCGTCCTTAGTGATATTTATGACCGTTAAAATTGTTCTGACAACAAAACGAACATGGTGGAGATTCTGAATGGGGTGACTACTAATATTTAAAATTAGGATGATGAGGTAGGAAAGTAACTATAAAGAAAAGTTGGAGCATGTATACTGACAATAAATCGAAAATGTAACGTTTTTTATTCTCGATTCCAGGTAGTAAAAAAACAAAAAAGATAAAGAAACATACGTTTCGTCTGCTGATTCGCAGATCTTTCAGTACTTCTGGATGAAAACTCAAAAAAATATATCAAAACCAAAAGAAAAGCAAACTAACATCTCAGAATTTGTCTTGCATCGCGAAAAAGTACATTTTGAATTAATGCAAATACACAATATGTATGATTGATTCACATAAATCAATATTGTAACAGAAAGGTAGTTTTGTAATGTTTTTCTGGTGTGATCAACACATACGAAACCAACACGTACTCCCAATGGTCTTCGCTATTTTTGAATTTTATTATTATTATTATTATTATTATTATTATTATTATTATTATTATTATTATCTTTTATAACAAATTCCAAAGACATTTTTATAAGATTATCAGATATATCAAGAAAAAATCAATTTTTTCCCTATAATCAAAAGTATACAAGAGCGCTTGTGCATTTCAAAAATTCAAAAAAGTTGAAAAAGAATTGTAGTCATAATCAACAAAACTATCTAATGAGTTCTAATTCCCTAACTTCACATTACTGCGCTGGCATAACAACTATTCATCTTGGTCAGGAATACACGAGATGACAATAGTTACGATCAATCATTGTCGCTTCGAACAGACACATAATGGTGGCATATAAATTCTAGGTATCAAGCCATAACGCCTGCCAGTTGAGATTGGCGTATCAGTGCCCGATCTTTCCATGTGATCATATCCTCATCCAACGTTCAATTATCTTCGGCATGTTTTGTGCCGAAATATCCTAATTGTCGCGTTAAAATCTATAATTTCTCTAAGGTCTGAACTTTTCCACGAAGCCGTGATGCGTACTGGTTTGCTTGCATGTTGTAAATGATGAAACTTAATCGAAATGCCAACCAATGACTACGCGTGCTTAAGAAATGAGACAGAGCGAGAAAATGAACATTTATTCCAATATACATGCCTGAATTAGAATGATTTTTCTAGCAAAATTTGCTGATGGTGTTGTAGTGTTGCTTTCTTCCATGATTTAACGAATTGCCCTTCGCAATTCGTTACAAACTTCAGTCGTTGTCGAGGCAGTATTTTGTGCTAGTGAGAGTTCACCATTATTAATCTTCCAGAATTAGATCGCCAGAAAAATCTTGGGAACGGTACAGAGTGAACTTTTCTTACCAAGCTCGCTGAAGTGTTGTTAGTAAAAGTGTTTCCGTCGGGCACCGAGTCCAAGATTATGACCGCACACATGACGACCAAAAAACAACTCATCCATTATATACTGGCAGGGAGAGAACAGGGTTGGATGATTAAAAAGGGTAATATTCAGTAGGATTTTGGCAAAAAATAAACTGCACAACGCTCTGATGAACTGAATATCAACTCTGCCAGCACCTAAACAGAACGAAGAGCGTTCCATAAGCATGATATTTCTAGACGAACTACACTTTTTAAATTTATTGATCGTTAAAGAAAGGTAAATATGCATGTGACTAATGGAAGGAAAGTATTATGTATATGTTACCTTGAACGCCAGAATTCCAACCCCAATCCTATATTCTGTCTAGTTGAATTATGAACAAATATACCAACAAGCGTGAAATACAACTTTTGTAAACTAGAAAAATTCTTGCCCGAGATAGAATAGAAAACGTATTTGCATTCGCAGACCAACTTCTGATTTTTTATAGTATTGCTGACAAAATAACTACCCTCTAGTTCTACTTCTCCCACAACTAACAAGACAAAACGTGTGCACAATTAATCTTCATTACACGATCCAAAAGAAAGGCAAGGAGTCCTGTCAGTATATATTCAATGGATTAAAGGAAACTGGACAAAAAAATCTAATCCAGTTGAAACTTATTGACATAGATGCTGAAGTGAAATACTTCTTATAGACATATTTAGATTTATGGAATTAAATTGAATATCATGATCGTGTTTGATGGCTAGTGTTTCCATCTCCTGTAGTTTAGTAATAGTATTTTACTGTGAAATAAAGAAATCGCTGCATACTCCTGATATTACATTGTGTAATATATTTTCATTGTGTAAAATAAAACTTAACGAATTCATTTACAAATAATATTGTTTTAAAAAGTAAATAATTGAAAACTATAAGGTTAGACTCTTCTGAGCCAAGGAAATTAGTTTTGCAGGAACGTGCTATTTAAGCTGAAACGTGACGCATAGTGCGTACGAGAGTTTTATTATACTTGTCAACTTTCACAGAAGTGCATATTCACATAAAGCATTTGATAAATACAAATTTATTCATTAACGACATGAAATTCAGCTATACATAGCATTCTGTGAAAATTTTGCTTAATTTACGTAAATTGTGTACAAAATAATGTTAACTAATTGTAAATAGTGTTGAACTACAACTTCAAAAATGTTAGACTTTACTAGTTGTTAGACTAAAAATATATTTGTTCAATTTCTTGTTCTGGGTAGGTCTATCATCTAAATAGAAAAAAAAACATTTCTTTAAATATTTCAAGAAGCTTCCCTTGACGTTTGTTAAATTAATTAATCATTTAACAACAAAACAAAACTCATAAACATTAAAGACGAAAAAACTCAAAATCGGACATGGAAATATTTCCCTTTGAAAGACAATATTACTATAAATATAATCGATACATTTTGTTGCTGTTTTTAATGTCTCAATTTCCTAATTCATTCCTTCCCTACCCCTCATTATTTTGGACAGGCATTTAAATTATTATATTATCAGGTTAATAATCACATAAATTATCACATAACAATCATATAAGTGACCACATAAAAATCCTAAAAAATGTTGAGGGAGTGATCACCCAATAATATAATAATTTAAATGTGTATCTATAATGCTGAGGTGTAACAAAAGAAAAATATATAATCGACATAATTATTAAAATACGAAAAAGGTTTTTAAAAAGAAAAAGAGTTTCTTGAGGAAAATTCTCAGTTTTCTGGCGCACGATTACATAACTTTCTCTTCTTTCGAAGCATTCGTAAAGCGAGAAGGTAAAAATAGTCAATTTGTTGGATTTTTCTTTGGAAATATTTATATAATTACTGATAGTTAACAGTTTTTTTTTAATTTCTCATGAGTATTAGTTATTTTTCCTTAAACGTGCGTGGTCTTCTGAAGATCAAAATGCAAATGCGTGGAAATAAGAGATTTAAAGCACAAAGAATTTTTGGCACCGGCAAAACACATTATGTCTTCTAGAGGTCAGGGAGAATTATTTCGTTAAAAATATTTTATTCTACTTTAATAACGTTTATGTAGAATTTGAAATTTTAGCTATAAAAAAGTTACACGACACAAATTTTCAATTTGGTCTCACTTTACACTTTTTCAATAACAAAACTATTACTAAGCATTGACAACACGAAATTCTCGCTGTTAGATTAATACGTTACCCGAATTTGTGAATATTAAAATAAATATATAAGATGCATGTTGATTTATTGTCTCCAAATACGGTTGGGGTAATTTCTCAATCCGTTTCATGAAACAATCTGATATTAATTTTGTGTATCCAATAATCTAAAATTGGTTCATTTTATTAATGATTTATCGCAAACTGGATAAAATTACGTTATTATATAAATTACATTCAATATCTGTCGATATTTACAGTAAAATAAATTACTTCTCTTATTTATATTTCAGGTAAATGGGATGCTTTTGGGACCGTTCAAGATCAATTGGATTTGAGGGATTAATTCCTTTGAATGTGGAAATAGAATCAGGAGTGTTGAAACGCGGAAGGTACGTCATTAAAATGCCCATTTTGTATTCTTTATCCTTAAGCATGGACATCTTTTCGTCAACTGAATATTATTCATTTTAGATTGTATGTTCCTCTTACAAATTTGCCCGATGTAATGGCGTATGTAGTCGTGAAAATTTCGTAGACCGGAGTTCCCATTGCGCAGATTTTCGACACGAGCTAAGAATCTGGAACAAACTACCTCCACCCAGATGAGAAGTCTAAAGGGCAGCTGATGAGATTCATCGTTTCCGTGGTTTCTCGATATCTAGATATCTATTCCAGGCAATACCTAACCCAGAGCAATGGCTTTGAGAACAGGTCACAGACCGCACGGACCGCGCGGAGCCTATCTGGCTAACTAGTTCCACATTCCCATCCTCAGAGTCAGGCGAGAGGAAGAACCTCCATTTGTACGTGGCCCATCTTTATGATTTTTACCACTGGTGTTTAACCTTTTTACTTTCTCGGCTTTTTTTGTGCTTACGTGGCAAAGAAACAGATTTGTAATGCTGCGGCAAAAAAGAAAGCAAAATTGGAAAGAAAAATACGAATTGAGGGGTGCTAATCGGAAATATGGATACATTTTGTTCTTGCAAGTATTACATTACTTCTAATGAGAGGTTGTAATGTAAAAAATTATATTTTGTGGGTCCTTGTAACCGTAAAGTTAGTTCATCCATCTGTCTGTCTGTCTGTCTGTCTGTGGTCAACGCTGGCTCCTAAACCGTTCAGGCGATTTTCTCCAAAATTGACATTCCCGGATGTATCTGGACGAACTGGAGGCCGGGAAATTTTAATGGGATATATTGATTTTGGAGGTATTTTACATTAAGATAAAAATATTTTCAAAATTTTAACAAAAATGTCTCCAAATATTTTAATTAAAAAATTTCCTCCAAGACAACAAGGTGCTTGAAAATGGCCAAAGCATTTTCATTGAATTCGCTGTACTTTCAAAAACAACAAAATTCAAAACTTTTTCGGAGTCTTCCTGCAAATACAATATTGCACATAAACATTATTTCTTTAATGAAATTATATTTAAATAAGGCTATGCACAATTTTTCAAAACATGTGAGTAATTTTACATGAAACATAGACAATTTTGAAACAATGATTTTCTAAAAAGCGGTTACAACTTTTTTCTTTCTTTTGTTCTTCAAAAGAACAATAGACGCTCTCAAAAATGGCGCAGGTCCATTTGCAGTGAGCTCTATTTCTTAAAAATTACAAAATATTAACATTACAAAACTACAATTATTGGTGATGATTTTTTTCTTAGTGTAACTTTCTCCCAAAAATCAACAAATGGATCTTTAAATAAATCATGTACAATTTTTTTTTAAAACGTGTAGTTTCCTCGTAAGTTGTACGTCAAGTAAAGGCAATTTATAAAACCTTGTTTCTTAAACCTCAGCTCTTAATTGTTTCATTTCTTTGAAAGAACAAAGGACAATAAAAATGGGGAGGTTTTTTTATTTTTTCGTTGAACTAAGTTTTCTAAAATTCGAAAGGTACAAATAATGCCAAAAATTGTTTCGTATCACCAATTGTTTAGCTAAAGAGCTATTTTATTTTTAGAGATAAACACTAGCAAGCCGCATTGACTGATTAATAGTCCCATACCAATGCCATTCCTGTGCCTAGTGATCATCTCTGGGAGACGGAAGGGCAGTAGTGTTGGAATAAATAGCAACATAATTGGGAAAATATTCTATGTTTACTAATGATACATCTATTGAGAAATACACTACGATAATTTTCTCTATGTTTGTGTTGAGGTATTTTCTGTCTGTCAGGTAAGCAAGGCCATATACTTTTTTAACTTTTCCTGTGCTTGCTGTCTCATTCGCAGGGACACAGATGGATACGGCACTTTTTGAAGAACTATTTGACTATACACTATCAAGCACTATATTGCACAACTTTCTTCTACGTAAAGAGACACTAAAATAAAATTTCAACGGGCTTAAGGGCAGGTCTCGCTGAATGAGAACCCCCATGACAAATGATTACGCAAGGCGACGGTCTTAATTTTTTTTTGTAAACATTCAATAAGACAAAACTATTATTAAGACTTCATTAAGTTTCTAATAATAAAAAAACTAAATGATGAAGCAGTAACTCCCTATCCAAACAAAAATCTTGGATTAAACTACCCTGGATTCCGTCCCCCCCCCCCAGCCACAATGGTATGCATATGGCAGTAAGTCGATTCCTTCACAAAGGGCAAGATGAAGGATAATAGCTGAAACCTGTAGCTGATTTACCTTTCCAAATATTTGTATTACACGGGAACGAACATTATCTTATCAGCTCTTGCCACAAACACTCGTTTTCACCAGTAGTCATTATTCAACTTGTATATGAGTTAGGGAAAGGTCCCTAGAACTGAAGAAAACTCGCACAAAATTCACGTGTCGCCATAGCACGTCAATCATAATTTTTAATTGTTTTGACGTGAAAGGAATAAACTTTTAAACATAAAGATGTGAACGTGATTTACAATAACATCATACTTACGTAACACAAATAGTAAAATATACTATTTTCATTTTTATTTTAAGGTCGTCAACACTTAAACAACGGACCGCATTGCAATTAAAATAAGAATTTGTTAGTACGCCGCTAAAAATTAAACCATAGGCCTCAAGGATTTCTCGAGCCGCGGGTTAAGATCACTGGGCCACACTGTGCTTCCATCTGAACTTCGAGTACGTAACATCAGGTCAAATCCACGTTTCGCGTTATATCCTCATGAAAAATATAATTTTTTCATAAAATCATTTCATTCAACTTTATTCTCAGCGTCATAAACAGAATAATGAAGCAAGAAAAGATGGGTCTGATGTAAGTGAGGAGAAAGTCATACAACAGCAACCTGGATACATTATTGCAGAAAAATGATAAAACACGTTTTATATATTCAAATATGTTTTCTGACGAAACAGTAACGCTTTCGTGTATTTTGTATCAATTCATTAATTAATGTGTATCAAAATTGAATTCAGACCACTGATTCTCGAGCTAATTATTGACTACACATGCCATATTTGCAGATGTAGACATCCGCAGATGTATAGTATATTATATCTTCAATTTGAAAAAGAAAAGTATTTATAATATGTAATGCCCTTCCTGCGTTGGATGTTTATATGCTAATGCCAATCGGTTTAACGACAAAAAGAAACATTGCATTTTATTTATTGTGCCAAGTGATGTATTCATGTCCATCCAGAACTTGTAGAGCTTTCACATTTCCATGATATCTAAAAGCCTTTAGGGGGATGGTAGACTTTTCATCGCCTAAGTCTTGTTGTACTCGTATGTTTTACACATTATCAAATGCAATACGTCACTAAAAAAGTAAAGTGAAATGCAGGAAATAAAAGTACAAATTGAAAATACATAATTTAATCCAACATGCCCAAGATTAAGAAAGTTGTTTTGCTTTAACCGGCAAATACATTCAACAAGCAACATCTGCACTATTTTTCTTTTTACAGCAGGCTACGTGAAACATTTTGTTTTACTCGTATACCATTCCAAGATCTCGTAGAAATGTATTTTACTGTTAATTTCTGTTCAGCGTAACAGTATAGAATTGAATGTGGTGTAGTTTCCATAACATGAAATTGCACAAATACCACGTTTGGAATACCGCACACAACATTAGTGTTTGGATTAATTTCTGGTAGCAATATATTATCGTTTTTATTACCACTAAGCAAATAATGATTCCTTTTCATGCAACTCGCAATCATCTAAAGTATTTCTTCATGCGTTTTGGTTTCAACGCAATTGCGCGAATTTCACTTGAGAGGGGAGTTTTCTCTCTAATCTGTCATATTAACTCCATATGTACATTATCACTATTTATAACAGCAAATTACGTTTTATCATGTACTTTTATTACAAAATAAACTAAAATATTATTATCAATTTACTTCTAGCTATTTTTCGTATCTTGTAGATAAAACACTACAAAATACGAGTTACTCTTATTCCAAACCATTCAGCGAGCACCGAGATATTACACAGTCAATGGTGTAATTACCGTGCATAAAATTACGTAGCACACAACAATCTTTCCCACTAACACGAACCGCGAATAACCCAGAAATGTGAGTTAACTGTTAATTTAATGTATGTTTTGAGCATATTTCTTGTTAAAAATAAAAAGATAGAAAACAATACTGAAAATGAATAACTACAAAATCTTATTGAAACACTGCTGTATTTTTTTTACCCAGTTAGTTTTTAAGGAGTAATTAAAAACTAATGGAAAGAAAAATGTTATTTATTAGCAAATTTCTAATAACAACTGCTTTCCTGTTCAGCGTTTTGATCTTGCGTCATCAAAAAAACAATCATAAAAAATTGTATTTATGTTTTACGATATTCGTGAAAAATGTACAATCATCCAAACGACCTTAAACATTTGCATTTTTTTAGTAGATACTAGAAAACTAACATCTTGTTTTTAAACTTCTTGAAATTTGGTTTCATATATCATCATTCGTAATCATTCAGCATTCGTAAATGAATACTTTATTTTACGCATAGGTTGACAAATCTTTTCGCATTTAAATTTGCAAACAACGAAACCAAAGCCACCTACATTTGAGACACTTGCGGAAAAAACCTTCATTAGTGTTCTCTTAAATTCCAGGTTATTTATTTTATCTTGAGTTCAATCATCATCCTCTACACATGCACACTTCTGCCGCAAAGTATTGTAATTTTGACGAAGAAAATATCAGAAAAGTGGATGAGAAATACTACGTACCACTCCCAAGAAAGCAGACCTACGGAGGTCGCGTGGCCTTGGATGTTGTTTTGTAGACAAGCCTGCAGTATTAGCATCTCTGCTGCTCGGGTGCTGCTGCGTCGTTCTTGTCTGCGCTAAAAGCGACGCGGCAGCACCCGGATAGCCGAGAAAGCACCGTCACCGCCCGCGGCTGTCTGCGCAGCCACCAAACCACTTGCCGTCACGTCACGCCGCCCACACCCCCTGGCGTCTGCAAGGAGAGCGGCTAAAGCCCTCCAAGGACGTCACAGCCTTCCGGCGGATCTGTGGTGCCCATAAGGAAATTTATGAGGTACAGAATCATTCTGATATAGCTTCGATGCAAAGGACAATTCACAAGGATCAACACTTCTATATTTCAAAGACACCATACTAATACCTTCTTCTTTAATTTTCAGCCTTTCGGCTAGACTGTTTTACGTTACTACAAATGACAAAAATATGGTTGATATGTGATGGCTTACCATAACCACAAATTGAAACATCTATGCCTTCTGCGGGATTCGAAGCCCTCTTTTTTCTCTTCGCACGGAGCGGTTGCCTCCGCAAGGGTACTGTCAGTGGCATCAATTTATTTGAGTAGTTATTCAAGCTATTTTTGGTAAAAATTCTATATTTGCGGGTACGATTTATAGCGATATTATTTTGATTATGGAAACACTCGATCTCGAAAAGCACACTTTGGGAGTCTAGGATATCCAGTAAGTATTGTTTTTTAAATTGCCAACTTTTCTCATTTTCTTTTTCTCTGTCATCAACTCTACTTTTTAAATCATATTAATGATGTTATGAACACTGAATAATGGATATATATTTTCCTGAATGAAAAAAAAAAGTAGTATGTAGAACATTATTGTGACTCCCCAACACCAGTACATTCCGTCTTCGCGGTTTCCTAAATATCTACCCGAGTCAACTTTTTTACATTGTGGGTGGGTGCTGAGAACCCTTTGTCCCAAGCCGGCTGTTCGAGGAAGCTTCTAGGCTTTTCTCAGCCACTATTTTGTTTTCTTATTACGCTTAGGTACCCCATATATCCATTTCAGTTCTTACGAGCCGACAGAACAGAGGGATTGGAATGAACGAACGAACGGATGTTGTGATCCAGCATCTCCTTTCTCCGGAGTATCCGAAATGCATTTTTTACATTTTTCCCAACGCTGAGTTTGCTGACAATGAAACAAGTGACGGGACTGCAATGCATGAATATGTGAAAAGGCATCTACGTCACGAACACATCGTGAAAACATCCACGACTAGCCGGGGATTCGACATGCATCCTTAGGTGCAACGTGCACCTGCGTCACCAGACCGATTATATATGAACTGTGGGAAAAGGGTACATTTTCAGAGATATCCTTTACATTACAAGGGTACATTTCAGAAGGAGCCTTTAGTATTTGTACTTCCAAATTCCTCCTTTGCAAACATTAGTCGAAACAAAAACATTGTCATAAGTACGCGGAGATTCTACCTGGCGGTCCTCTTGACAGACGAGGCGAGACAAACAAAAAAATACGCTACGTTAATGGAGGATTACTCCGCGCTCAACGCTCGACACGAGACGAAGGGACGAGTTGCGTCGATTAAGGTCGCAACAAATACAAAAAAGCTAAAATATTCATATTTTATTCAGCAATAAAAGAGTGTGTTGTACGACTACAGGTTTATTCATAATGTACTTGAAATACAAAAACATTCAAACTTCAGTAGTACAGACGTAGGTAGGAATACTTCAGTCATCTTTATTTTTCCCTTTTAGAGAGGACTAATGGAAGATACTGTCTTAAAATGGTTTGCGATCGTCGTGTACACACTGAATGTTTTCTTTCATCGTCTAGATTCTTCCTGTTTATTGTCACGGGTGAGCTTGGGACTCCGTAAGAGGACACGGCTTCTTTTCCACTTTAGTTCAAATCTAAAGAGTACTTCTATCTCTATTTACTTGTTGCACCAAACTGTGCAGACGTATAGATAGGTAGTAAAAGTATCGCCAGCATTTGCCAGTTAGAAATACTACACACCATTCCTTTTCTAATTCAACGATTCAACTTCATTCGAAAAGTTGCTGCTGGAGCATAGAAGGTTAAAAGATTATGTAAGTGATAAGAGAAAAATGTAATGATTGTGAAATAATAATTATTATCGAAATATTTTCTTTGAAGAACAAAAAATATGCAATTTTTTATACTAATATTCCGAATTTTTTCTTTTATCCCTTCATATCTAACTGTAAGTTGGATTGTATCCGGATTTTATTTCTAACAGTATTTGTTATTCTTTTCATATTATTGTACTACTCCTAAAAATATAAATTCAAATAAAACAGTTTAAGTTGTTTATTTCCCGACGTTTCGAGACTCCGGGTGGGTTTCATTTCCTAGGGCTATAAGCTAAATACTTAACTTACTGTCAAATGAACATGAAATTTATTGATTTAAAATGTAACAGATTTATTGACTGAAAATTGTGGAAAAAACTATTTGCAATAGAACAGAAAATTATAATATAAAGTATTTTTCTTTCAGTCGCTATCTAGTCTCTTATGCAGGAGAAATATGACGATGAAATGAAATTGGATCTCAACTAAGTACCTACAAAAAGTACACTACAACTAAAGATCTACAACTGAACAAAGCACAAAAAGTACACATTGGAATTTCTCCATGCAACACACAAGAAATAATTAGTATAAAAGCAATGTTTTCTTCAAGTCAGTTATAAAGAGCAGAGGAAACGAAAAGAATCTGACATACGGGCCATAAATCTTGATGAAAAGTTTGGGCGCACTATACTCGAAACATGATGCTCTCGTTTTATTCTCATGAAACGAGCACGTTTGGAAACAATAATGTATAACCATACTGATGATACTGATGAATATGAATCATAATAGAAACATGTCTACGCATCCTCGGGGAGGGAGGACATTTTCCATCCCCAATAACTGAAAAAGATGCACATAAATTATTAATTCGCTTTCATCAGTCAACCTTCGACGAGTAATTTATTCAGAATGAGCAAAATGTCAATTGTAATATGTAATATTATGAAATACGCATAGTATTGTTAATTCAAAAGTATGCAATATACAACTATCGCATTTGGCGAATCAGAACTCGTGCGTGTGTATTTTATTGTTATGGCAGTGACTTTCCGTATTTCATTTTAATGCGCTCATAAAAATATGTAATGCAATGCAAAGTATTTTATGAACTGCATCAAAGATAAAGGAATACTAATATTTTAAATAAAAAGAAGTATAATACTAATAGTCAGTGCTACGTACAACTTGAGCTGTAACGAGAAACAAAAGAATTGTATTCTATTATAGTGTTTTATATTTTGTTTATATGCACTATGTCTTAGAACTTCTGTCTACCTCTAAGTTATTTTAATGAAGGGTAGTAGATTAATTTGAAAACAAATTTATTGGTGAAAATTTGCAAGACAAACATTCATCGGGGTTAACTACAATGTATACAAGAAAACATGAACAATTAGGAAAAGTAATTATCTTCTCTTATCTTATTTTTTATCTTAAGAAAAGGGAAGAACCGCCGTTTTCTGTATTATTTTGGGTGAGGTTATTGAAGCATTATATTTTTAATTTAGTTAACCTTGTTACTGGTCTCCGCACACATATTTCTCTTTGAAAACGTACATAATCTTGAAAAATTGGCTTGGAAGACTCGCAAATTTTTCATCTAAGTCTAAACAACATTTACAAATACAATCATTTTGCGACATCAACAGGTCAGATCAGCTGATAACCCTCGAAAACATTTACAAAAGTTTTAATGTAAATAATACATTATTAAATTGACTTTTTCTGAATCAATTCAATTTTAATGTTCTATTTGTAGTTTTGTATCGCTGCCGCTGTACTCGTAGATTATTACAGTTTGATAAAAACTTACGGAATATATGCCAAAATGACGTATTATGTTACTTAAGGACGTACATGGTTCAGTATACAGTACAGAGGTCACCATTTTTGCAAGGTTGCAATTTCTTTGATTTGCTCGCCTTACTACATTTGAAATATAAGAATAATGATAGATGAAAAATGAAATCTTCAGGGCGATTGAACAATACTACCGTACGTCATTGAACACTTAAGTTGACACTGATAGATTGTTGTTTCTGGGCACGTCGACTTCCATCGTTATTAGTCCCGTCAGAGTTCTTAACATTTTATCCCAAAAGGTGGCGGCGTGCCTCCCCCACTGGATGGTGCGATCTGGCGCCTACCTACATGTCAGCTTTCGGGGAATTTCTCCGTCCAGGTATCTTCCCCAGTGGGTCACTGCCGCAGCACGACAAGTTCTAAGTTTTCGACTGACCTCCTGACCTGTGTGGTAGAGTAGTGTATGTAATTGCAAGTGTGTGTGTGTGTGTGTGTGTGTGTGTGTGCGTGTGTGTGTGTGAGGGAAGAGGATAATACAAAGGAAAGAGGAATGTTTGCGCGTGGTCCGTCGTTTGTTAGCGTACTCCTCGGGCATTCGCCTGGTATTGATCGAAGAAACTCCATAAAACTACCCATTAGACCAGTCGTCAGCTAGAATTCTCCAGATAGCAGCTGAATTCGATCTAGATATGTAACAAGTGCCAAAAATACTCCTCCCGAACAGCATCGCTACAGAGACAGCGGCAATGTAGGTACATTCAGCCGGTTTGGATACACAAGAAGAAGATATTTCTTCACAGTGTTAGAAATTTTAAAATTTGTCTCTTTACTTGTTTGAGTTGTGTACAACATTGTCTTCGGCATATATGTGATGGTCAACTATTTACACATTAAGATTGTTCTGTCTGGTCTGACAGAACAGACTGGTCTGACAGAACAAATATTAAGATGGAAATTTGAAAATCTGCAGAAAAAAATATTTAACCAGATAATATCCACACTAGCTTTAAGTTACTGTTCAAAATAATTTCATTCACAAATTTTTACTTTTGGTATTATATACTATTACACTAAAATTTTTATCTTTTGTGAGTATTTTTGTACTCATGATAATTGTAACAATCATTGTCGATATTTTGATTATTTTTGTGCCATAGTAATTGATGTAGTTTGTGTCTAGACTCCTGCATAAATTTTCTTTTTAAAAATTATTTTAAATGTTTCGCATGTTTCAAGACTACACTGAAAATCAAAAATGAAATTAATATTTATTTCATGATATTAATACTAATACGTTAGTTAATTGTATTACGTAATTTCAAAATACTGAATATATCTGTAACTATTACAAACACAAGTGGGTAAATAAGACTCATCTGAATAGGGTTTACCATTTTCTTTACCTTAATCAATTGAGAGATGATTTCTTCATTTCTGTGCTTCTGAACATTAAATGTATCTTTTCCTCTCTCTCAAGCGTAAGATGCACACTTTACTATTTTGTTGGTAAATAGATGCATTTATTGGTAACTAATATAAGTGTCATAATTCATTTCCTATATGTGTCTTCTCAATTACGAAAGCATAAATATTTCTGCATCTAGTACACAGTATAAAATAGTGTTTTTTTTAATTTAATTTAATTTTTACCGTAATAGTGTTTCTTATTACGGTAAAAATTAAATGAAATTACATTTCTTTTTATGTTTGGCCCCTTCTTATTAAATACAAACATTGTCGGATAATGAAAATCGCAGAGAATACATGAGTATTGTTGTAAAGAGTTGCATTGAGACCCGTGTTGTTGTAAAGCGACCTAAAGTAAATAAACAAAAATAAATGAACAGGGACGGAAATGCGGGCGCGGGCGGCGGGCGGCGGGGCGCCGCCTAGGGCGACGTGGCTAGGGCACGGCGTCGGCGCGGGGAGAGCGGCAGCGCCGCGACGCTCGCGGGCCGCCGGCGGCGGAGGGCGACGTCGCGTCGACGGCGTCGGCGGCGTCGGTAGCGTCGGCGGCATCGGATGCGCGCTCGCACTGCCCGTCCTGAACACAGGTGGCCATGTTCCTCGATGGCTCCGGGCGGCACGGTGCGTGTCCGCGTGCGCTCTCGCCGCGCCACTTCGGGCGCCCGCCGCCCCCGCCGCCCCCGCCGTCGACCCTGCCGCCCGCGTCGCTTCGTCACGCAGGGAATGTGACACTGTTCGCATTGTGGCGTTGGAGACAAAAATGTCTCTATGAGCCCATGTACTATCTTGAGTATAATAGAATATCTATTCAGCCCGGGAGAACAATGGCTATTCACCGTGTTTTAGATGTAGGAGAAAAGTTTTACTAGGGGATTTGTACACCTTCCCTTTTATGTTGTTTTAAAATACTTTATTTTTTGCTTTAATTTACTTCACTTTTTGCTGGATTTTTGTTCCACAGTTCATGCTACTCAAGGACAAAATAGATTTGTTATTAAAAGGTATAGTCACATTTATTGTAAACCAATTGTTCATCATTACCGGAAAGAAGGCTAGATTAGATATAAACAAAATCTTTGCAAGTCAAACAAATGATAACATAGGCGATGGCGTCATCATTTTTTCTGTTACAATGTTTTGCAAATACTAAAAACGTTTATAATAATGGGTTTCGATTTTCAACATTTTAACCTTTTATAGCCTAACTCCGCTAAGCCAAGTTCTATTAATACATAAAATATAAGTTTGAAAATAATTATTTGATTTATTACTTCTACCAAAAATAATTTATTTCATAGTTTCTGAAAAAAAGTATATTTTCTACTGAAGTAAAAGGATTTCAAGTTACGTATACTGTAAAAGGCGTTAATATTAAACGTCTCATTGACGAAAATCTCATTAAAAAAATAAAAATGCGTTCCTTGTAAAAAATAACATTCCATATTCATATACTTTATTCAAACATTTTTACCTTTGTTTATTAAGTATATACATTTATATTGTATATACACTTTGTTTATTGAGTATATACATAAAATGAGAATGTACTCCAGAGAAATTAAATTTTATTTGTCCATGAAAATTAACATCGGAACCCACAATGCTAATCTTGTCAGGTTAACTTTTCACTCGTGAATGTCATTAATATTATTAATTTGTCATAGATAACTATTACAGAATTCGATATCAAGAAGTTCGAAGCGAAACCACGTCTCCGAAGAGCATTCTCGTCACACATCCCGGCCAACATTCCTCGTCGCCAGGAGCAGGCGTGCCCGAGGAAGGTCGCAGGGGAAAAAGTCACCTTAATCATCCTCCAAGGGACCAGTCTTTTCATTGAAGTGGCGCTAGGTATTAATGTCTTCCATCGCATACTTTAATCTCACACAATGCACCCGAAAGTACATGAAGGCAGAATGCCGATCGGTAGATTCCTTCAGCCCACAGGTTCTCCGCCATAAATAAAAAGTGATAATTTATACGATCAGACAATGAGCAATAAATATGCAAAAATGAGCTGGTCGTATTCCCAAAAAGAAGAAACGCCTCGGAGGCTCTTGAGATAGAAGCGCTTCCTATGACTGCGGATATGATGCATTGCCCCTCGCACGCGGACAAGGCCCGCGTCCCCAGCCTTCCTACGCGCCGCCCCGCCCCACCGCCCTGCCTCGACTTGCTCCGCGCCGTCCCGCTCCTCACCGACCAAACCCCCCCGCTCCGCTCTGCCTTCCGCCGCTCCGCTCTACGTCGACCCGCTTCGCTCTGCCGACTCACTTTGCTCTGTTCCGACCCAATCCGCTCTCTCTCGACTCGCTCTGCTCTATGTTAACCCGCTTCGCTCTGTCCCGACCCGTTCCACTCTACATTGACCCGCTTCGCTCTGCCGACCCAATCCGCTCGATCTCGACCCGCTCCGCTCTGCCCCGACCCTTTGCATTCTGCCCCGATCCGCTCCAGTCTCTCCCAAGCCACTTCTCTCTGTCTTAAGCCGTTCCGCTCTGCCCGAACCCGCTCCAGTCTGCCCGTCCCGCTCTGCATATCCCCGACCCGGTTCACCCTGTCCCGCTTCGCTCCACGACGCCCCGCTTCAACCCACCACGATCGCCCTTGTGCTATGGTATGGACACGGCGGCGGTCGTTTCTCGAACCTAAGGTGAGCGCCCAAACACACTGGGCACGTGGTTCATGGGCTCAGTCGCTGGCTGTTCAGTCGCTGGCTGCAGAGGAACAAAATTGGTTTTAGAGATGAAGTAGTGCATCCTCGCTACACCACGAGTAGTATGATCATTGTACATGCATTTTGTATTATAGCATTGTAAGAATATCATTTCGTTGCTTACATACTAAGAAATAATATTTTAACTAAGAAAAGATATCGATAAATTCAACTTATCAACGCATATATGCTAGGCAAAAATGTAGCAGTAAGTAAAGTTAGGTTTATATTGAATTAGGTACACCGAAATCACAAACAGCTGAATGCAACGACTGAAGGGTAGGAACAATGTTATTTAGCGAACATACAGAATCGACTATTACTCATTCTAATACATTTATTTGGAAAGTATGAGAATTATTCAATATTAACGGAAGTTCCGTGATTAATTAGAGTTAATTTTAGAATATTTTCTCTCTGCGTTTATTTTAGTGTAACGGTACCTATGTCTACCTCCGAAAACCTTCTACAATGGCCCCCACGCTGGGCTGCCAAATATGTAATGGTACACGTTACCTATCCGTTCTGCTTTTCTTTCTCAAAACTAACTTACAAAAACTATGTAACGATCTTTACCTGTGCTCCTTTCCTCTATAGTTCTTACCAAAATGTCCACTATTATGCCTGACGTTGGGTTGCCAAAAATACATACATCTGAAATTTGCCCGTTGCCTAGCTGCTTTTCTGATATTTATTCATACGGATATAAATACTGGGCGTGAGGCTGTGGCGGACCTATACAGGATCCTGACGTAGTATTCGGGCACGTGGGCGTAGGTCCTCATCTAACTACACATACTTATAAGACCAATTGTATTGGTTTAATGTCGAACCAACAACGTTCGACATCGTTTATTTTATCTGTTTTTTTTTTCTCCTTCCTCTGCTAGAGGCATAACAAATAACAAACAACACAAAATCGAAAAACAATACACAATACACTAAATACACAATAAACAATACCCTAGAAACATGAAATTCTCATTCACACTGAAGATTTACACTATAAGATTAAAACCAAATCATTCATACTTGAATGCGCATTCTATTTTTTGTTTTCACTAAAATCTATTTCTATTTGACAAAACTTGGCCTTGTACATTAGAAGCTATGAGTCTATTCTTTCTTCTTATCAATGCGCATTACCAATTTAAATAAAGTTAGTGCACTTTCCTTTCGTTGAGTTCAGCGAACTGCACCGCGCCGTTCTCATGCATCACCCTCGCCAAATATACGCAGCGTCCTTTTGTTTGTCCATTCGCAGCATCCTTCCATTTTTCACACACGTAATTCTGAAAATTTCATTTTAAATAATTAATGTCTCTTCGTTATAACTGTTTATTACTTACGAAACGAGTTTAATCACACGGCTGATGATGCGACTGTTTATATTCGCGAACAACGTTCTCTTTGAAAATTTTTCAATAATTTTCCGCGTTTCACCTTCTAAACTTTCTCCACTACAACTAAACGTTATAAAATTAACTTTGCTCGCGTGATTAGCACAACTTTCTAACAAAATTTTTAATTTCCGCGGAGCGTTTCAACATACGTCCCTCTCAAGCTATCCTCCCCGCGTTATTCTTTCATTGTTGTCACGAGACTTCCTCTTTTTTTTTTTCTCGAACATTTCACGATCACTTCCGGGTCTTCTATATAATATTTTATATTTTTAAGTTAATCTTCTTCTTTCTGGGTCGTCTCTCTTTATTATTCTCAGGCATTTTCAAATTGAATGCTATTACCGTTTTCTATTTCGTTTTCTACCATCTAAAATTTCCAAAGTTCTTTTAATCTGAAGACGGTCGATCCCCTTCCACCGCTCTGACGTCATACGACTGGTTTGGAATTTCCCACTTATACAATTTACATTTTCTTTTATACCGTAGCCCCCCGAAATTTCTCCGCGTTGTGAGTAGTGCCATAATTTTCCCCATAATTTCTTCTATTAATGCCAAAAGTTTCGTTTGAATCGCTTCACGCGTTTACTTAATTTGTTGAAAAAAACAACTTTTTACATTAGATCTTATGCTACAACAATGGCTATCGTGTCTAGTTGTGTGCTTAAAATGTACTTCACTAAATTGTTTATATCTTTGGAACGCGTGAACCGATTTCTTTCAAATAACTTCCAAAATGTTTCACTCGACAAACGCTACTGAACTATATTGTCCCCATTATGATTTTGTCGCGTCTTCTTAGACTTCCAAAAAATTATCGCTACGCGACACCGCTTTCATTTGTCCCCGCCTTTGATGTTAATACCACTTATTACATGTTTATCTTTATTCTTTGCCCTGTCTTCATTCCTGGGGATCCTGGATTGTTACATCTCCCCCTGCCTAAGATGTCGCTCAGATATGACACCGTCATGATGAGTCTACATCTATCACTACACATTGTTACTCTTGTCTATTCCCTCACGCCTCCTACTTCACTCAGTACCTGTTGCAGTTCAACGGCTACTCGCTGACTGTGTTGGTGAACTTGACCTTGAGCGAACAATGCATGCTTGAAGTACACAACACTACCGCTTCCCTGAAGATTTGCGACGGACGCACCGGCTAGTGTCTGCATCTGCACTGTACTACATCGACACGCTCTACCGTCGTCTATTGTCGCACTATCACACGTTACACTTTTCACCCCTTTTCCACCTGTGCCTTAATCTAAATAATCTTCCTTTCTTGTTTATAAAATACTCTTTACAACTAATCTTAACCTATTCCTTAAAACTACCTTTTTTAACATCTAATCTTTGTTCCTCAAAGCTATTCTTTAACATTGGAACTATTTTCCTCTCAACTTCTTGTACAGGCTACCTCGCTATTACCAATTATCATCCTAGTTCTTTGTATAACTTCACATTATAAATATTCTGAGTTCCTTTATCTACATTCCTGTCTACTAAAACCACATTGTTATTATTTAATACCTTTTTAATAGTGTACGGGCCGTCATAGAGCGGAAAGAATTTTCGAAACAATTTCTGTTCCGACGAGGACGAATGAGACGCTCGGACTAATACTTTGTCTCCTGCTTTAAACGTCCTCCGTTGGCACTGCTTCTGGGCCTTCTTCCTACTCGTTGCCGACTTCCGTAACTGCTCGTACACTATCTGTTGACCTGCTGCCACTTCTTGTACACCGCCGATTTCTGGTGGGATCTGAATACGGTCAAATGGTCTCATCTTCCTTCTTCCGAAGTGCGCTTCCCACGGCGTCACGTTGGTACTGGAGTGCGGTACCGCGTTGGGGATGTCATTCAATATTGGCACCGCCTCAAACCATGCCCGATGGTTTTCTGCCGTATATACCCGGAATAGTCGTGACAATTCTCGCATTACTCTCTCGCTCGGATTACTCTGAGGGTGGCGCACAGCTGTGAAGTGAATGGAGATTTCTAGAGCTTCCATTTCCTCTCTCCACCTGTCGCTTGTAAACTGAGCTCCTCTATCGCTTAGAATCCGGGCCGGTTTTCCGCACATTTCGATAAATTTTTTTACTTGGCGGACGCAACTTGCTGCATTGGGCTTTCGTATGGGGAAAATCTGCACGAACTTCGTGAACACGTCGATGATGACGAATAAATGCTGGTTGCCAAACTTCGTCTTCGGCAGCGGGCCGTATAAATCTACTGCATAGAGATCTCGAGGCCCTTGAGGCACGATTGCTTGCCATTCTCCTTCACAATGCCGATTCGGTTGTTTGGTCTTCTGGCACACGTCACATGCACTCGTTATTCGCCTCACCTCCTTTCCCATGTTCGGCCAGTAACAATAGTCTGCTAATATCTGCACTATTTTCCCCCCTCCAAAATGCCCATAATGCTCATGCGTGGAAGTAGCTAGCTCCTTACGATTTTCCTCTGGAATCCATATCCGAAATTTCTCTCCTGTGCTACCGGTTCTTCTTAATAGTATATTTTCATAAATCTTCCAATTATTCACGTCTTTATCCTTCTCCTGTCGTATTTGATTCTCGTCGTAGGGCTGACCACTAACCATCTTCACGATTTCTTGCACAAAACCGTTGCGCTGTTGCATATCGATCACCGCCCTTGTCGTCCATCGTGGGTTGATTTCTCGTACTTTAATGACTGTCATTACGCTCTCAAACATCCCTTTTCTTTCACCTTTATCCTTGACAGATAGTCTGGAAGCAAATTCTTCCGACCTTCACAATATTCGATCTCGAATTGAAATTGTTGTAACCACAAAGTCCAGCGTAGAAGCTTATCGTTGTGAGTGTGGCTTCTCATAAGAAATGTTAATGCCTTGTGGTCCGTAATAATTGTAAATGGACGCCCTACCAACAATGTCCTAAATTTTCGGGTCGCCCACACAATGGCAAGTGCTTCCAATTCTGTCACTCCAAAATTTAATTCGCTTCCTTTTAACGTGCGACTGTCTAAAGCAATTATTTGCAGCTCTCCACATTCACCTAACTGAAATAACATCGCCCCCAATGCGAACCCGCTACTGTCTGTCTGCAAGTACATACGGCGACGAAAATCGGGGTATTGAACTACGTACGTGCGTTCGACAGCATTCAACAACTGCTCGAAGGCTTCTTGGCATTGTTGAGTCCATTGCCACCTGCTCCCTTTCTTTAACAGGTGCAACAACGGCACTACTTTCTGCGAGTAATTCTTTACGAATCGCGCATAATAATTGCAAATTCCGAAAAGTCGACGCAATCCTCGCACATTCTTGGGTGGTGGTAAACTCCGAATCAATTCTCTCTTGTTCTCCTGTATCTTCATCCCTGCACTCGAGATTTCGTGTCCCATGAACTGCACCTTTTGACGACAAAATTCACACTTTTCTAAGTTCAATTTTAAATTGTACTCTCTGAAAATCTCTAATTTCTTCAAATCCTTCAAATGGGACTCCAAATCAGGTGAGAACAAAATAATGTCGTCGACGTACATCACTATGGTGTTCTTCAAGTCCGCCGGGATCACATCGTCGAGATACCTGATCAACGCTGCGCCAGAATTTTTTAACCCGAATGGCAATCGTGTAAATGAATATACAGTTCCTTCAAATTTAAAACTAATGTATTGCTGACATCCAGCTTCTCCCTCTATTTGCCAATACGCGGATGAAAAATCTAACGCGCTGAAGATCTTCGCCCCTCCTAACTTCATAACCATTTCACTTACAGTAGGTGGCGTCTCGTATCGTGGAATTGTGACCGTATTTAACCTTCTCGCGTCAAGACACAAACGAATGTTTCCGTTCTTCTTTACTACTACAACCAACGGACTAACGTACGGGGTTATTGCCTTTCTAATAACGCCCTTCTGCTCCATCTCTTTAATCAACTGGCGCACCTGCCCATGATACACCTGTGGTACGGGATATTGCTTCGTAGAAAACGGCGTAGTATCCTTCAATTGCAGCTTAAACTTATAGCCCTTCACCGGCTCTGACGACTCCCCAAAAACTTCAATAAATTCCCTTAGCAACTGGCGAACTCGCACCGGACAGCCCTCTTGATCGATGACCTCCTCCGCGGCCCTTTCCACATTCTGAAGAGTCTCTTCCATGGTAGCCTGAAGCTCGTTTCCTTCCGCCTCCGTACTATCAAGTTGAGCGACCACTGACCTGCTTCCAATAAAACCTTGCGACTTTAGCGTTATTCTCCTCGCTCTCACGTCGACAACGGCTTGGCAAGCATCCAGTGCATCCATCCCAATGATGACGTCACGGATCAGCCCCCGGACAACAATTGCTGCTACCTCTATTGTCACCTCTCCTAAATCTATTTCCAACCAGATTTGCTTCCCTGTGGTGTTTGCCGCTCTTCGATTAGCCATGATCACGCGAAGCTTCCGTGTCGGCAGTTCTACCAACATATGCCCCTCTTTCTGCACCTTCTTGCAAAATTCTTCCGATACCGCACTAATACTACTACCCGTATCTACCAGCGCTCGAACTTCCTTCCCGTAACACCTGCCTTGCAGAATCAAACATTTACTTGGCCCTGCGCCTTCTGTTGTTTCCTCTCGAAGCAATTCATCACCTTCGACCACAATGCTCGCTATTGCCACAATTGTCACGACATCCTTTTGCCTCTCGTTTGGTTCGATCCACCTTCTCGCACCAAACGCATCTAGTTTTCCTTCCTTGCCGTTAGTTCCCATCGCCCTTGCGCCCCTTCCGTCTTTGCCTGATTACGATCCCTGGCTTCTTGCTCCGATCGTTCCGCGCCTGCTCGTTCGCCGTCCTTCGGCTTCGGTTTTCGTTGCACCTGTCCGTCCTGTGACTTTTCTTCCCTCCCTCGAGGCTTGTCTTCGCGCACCTCTATTGCGCACACATTATCATGCCGATATCGCCCTCCATTGTATCGGTTATTGCCATTACCATTACCGGAATTCGGACCTTTCCCGTCACGCCCGTCCCGTTCATTCTCGTCGTTCGCCTGATCGAACCGACTTACTCTTTCAATTAACGCGTCAATCGTCTCCGGCATATTGTTCCCAAGCAAATTTCTTATCCCGCTCGGCATCTGTCGAATGAGGATTCGAATAATTTCCGCCGGGTTAAATTCTTCGCTGCATACCTTAAATGCACTAACTTTCCGGGTGACGAAATCGCTCATAGTTTCGGCGCTTCCTTTCCGATACCGTTCTGACATCAGCCGGTATTTCAACTCGAACCTATGGTGTTGGTTCCAGTATCGTTCTAGAAACTTAGCCCTCCATTCCCCATATGTTTCCGGTGTTGGTGTCAGCGCCTGCCACCAATACTGCGCCTTAGAGCTAAGGGCTTCCTCTACGAATCTCAACTTCATTCCTTCCGGAATGTTATTTACTTTAAAATAGTTCTCGATTGCCGTCAGAAATGAGTATGGTTGTTCTCTGCTTTCCCCATGAAATCGCAGGTAATTTGGCAACGTCGCATGCCCCATCGCGTAACCATTGCCATTCGCTCTTCGCGCTGCATACACCTGCTGCTCTAGGTCTGCTATCTTGTTCAGAATTTCTTTATCGACTTCTTTTGTCGATCCTATATCTGCCAATTTCCGACTATTTAATTCTCCCTGAACAGCCGTTATAATATTTCTATCTATCCCACTGATAGATTCTTCTACACGACCTATACGAGCGTCTTGCTGTCGCGCCACTTCTTTGAAGTCCTGCACATTCCTGCCTATGTCTGACAATCGCGTTTCTTGTAATTGCACCGATTGTTGCAAGGTGCCCACGGTCGATTGGATTCCACCCACACCTGTACTAATTTGTTGGTTGAACACCTCTTGTACCGCGAAACGAGTTTCTGATGTTTCCTCCCCCGTTTTCGCGTTCTGTTCTAACCTGGCAAAACGCGCGATTGTTTCCACTTTAAACGCGCTTACTTCGTCTTGAACTTTCGACACCGCGACCTGCACCTCATTCTGCAATTTGTTCAGCGCGGCATTTATTCCTTTATTCTGCTCCACAACTTCCTCAAATTTACCTTCTATTTGCCTCTGCAAATTATTCTCCAACCTAACATTGTCACTTCTTATTTCTTGCATTACACGTAGCAACATGGAAAGGGTGGATTCGGGTGCCCCTTGCACCTCAGGAACAATTTCACCTGCAGCTTCCTGGCTCATATCTGCACTTTGCGTGTTTATCGCAATATTCCCCTCCCCTTCTACTTCTACGTCCTGTAAACGTTGGCCCTCCTCGTCCTCATCGCGAGCGGAAATTGTTTCCGAATCCAACGTATCCCGTATGCTTATCATTTTTCCACTACGCGTCTCCATTTTGAAATACAATATGTTATGGTTACAATGATCTTTGACCTGATTGCCTAGCCCACTTGCGTACTATTATAGTGCCCTGGTACTCGTTCTACTCACGACCCGCGTTGCGGCGCCAAATATGTAACGGTACCTATGTCTACCTCCGAAAACCTTCTACAATGGCCCCCACGCTGGGCTGCCAAATATGTAATGGTACACGTTACCTATCCGTTCTGCTTTTCTTTCTCAAAACTAACTTACAAAAACTATGTAACGATCTTTACCTGTGCTCCTTTCATCTATAGTTGTTACCAAAATGTCCACTATTATGCCTGCCGTTGGGTTGCCAAAAATACATACATCTGAAATTTGCCCGTTGCCTAGCTGCTTTTCTGATATTTATTCATACAGATATAAATACTGGGCGTGAGGCTGTGGCGGACCTATACAGGATCCTGACGTAGTATTCGGGCACGTGGGCGTAGGTCCTCGTCTAACTACACATACTTATAAGACCAATTGCATTGGTTTAATGTCGAACCAACAACGTTCGACATCGTTTATTTTATCTGTTTTTTTTTTTTTCTCCTTCCTCTGCTAGAGGCATAACAAATAACAAACAACACAAAATCGAAAAACAATACACAATACACTAAATACACAATAAACAATACCCTAGAAACACGAAATTCTCATTCACACTGAAGATTTACACTATAAGATTAAAACCAAATCATTCATACTTGAATGCGCATTCTATTTTTTGTTTTCTCTAAAATCTATTTCTATTTGACAAAACTTGGCCTTGTACATTAGAAGCTATGAGTCTATTCTTTCTTCTTATCAATGCGCATTACCAATTTAAATAAAGTTAGTGCACTTTCCTTTCGTTGAGTTCAGCGACCTGCACCGCGCCATTCTCATGCATCACCCTCGCCAAATATACGCAGCGTCCTTTTGTTTGTCCATTCGCAGCATCCTTCCATTTTTCACACACGTAATTCGGAAAATTTCATTTTAAATAATCAATGTCTCTTCGTTA
>BLKR01001419.1:0-292153 GCA_011170035.1 Teleogryllus occipitalis
ACTCCTCAGCGAGCCTCCCACACACAGCAGACAGCTCCGGCGACCTCTTGTCACCCGTGGATATAGTCCACAACGGCGTCCCAACACATGGTTTGCCGCACGAGCCTAGCTCGGCTCCGCACCGCCCTGGGCGCAAGTTTTTGTGCGTTCGCACGAGGGTTCCCTCTCAGCTCAACAAACCCCCACCCCCGCGCTCTGCGTTGGTTCTTATATAGCCCCCACCCACGTGACCTGAAACGTCACTGGGTTTTGCACACGGCCCACCCGGATCGCTTTGCCAGGCATTTTTGGACATCCATTTCCCTGGATTCCAAGAATTTGACACGCGGCACGCGGCAAAAATGCGCTGTCCCGTACTTTGGGCATCCCTTTCCCTAGCTCTTTGGATTTCCCCAGAATACCTCGGCGTGTCACATCCTGCCTGGCCCCTGGCGTCTAATCTCTGCCGCCGCCCTTTGTGGCGGTTGCTAGCTGTGATCCTACAATACGTTACATTCTCTTCGGTTACTTATTACCACCACTAGCGCCAACGCTTTCACACCTAACCACCTAACGATTACCACAATCTATTTCTCACACACGATTTCCCTTACACCAAGGCAGAAGTCTCTCTTTCTTTTGTAACCTCCCGGTCATACGCTTATTCCAGCTTCGAATATTTGGCATCCAATCTCTAGAACAATCTACATCACATCCTGGCTCTAATTCCTCCCTACCATAGTCTGCCATGTCCGCTAACACTTTAATATTGTCTTCTCTAACATATTCCCACTTTTGCCGTCGTCATCATTCATCTCTGAAGCCGCACATGTTCTTCCTCATCCGAACTCGCATTCCCTCCTTGCTGACAGCATTCCCATCTCCTTCAGACTCCTCACATTAGCATGCCTTCCAGGCAGTCACTAAGGAGTCGCCACTCCCCCAACATCATCTCTGCCAGTAAATATACAGGAGCTGCCACGTTCATCATCTAGCAGTGGAAGTAACAGAGCTTCCCGAGAACACGTCATCTTCGGGACACCAAAGAAGTCCTTCCGCAACACACAGAGTACACGTGGATCGATTGCTGGTATAATATGTCAATGGTTATTAATTACTGAATTAACAAAACAGTGGAATGCAAAGCACATAAGAAAACTGCCGACATTCATCGCCCACTTCAGTATGTTACAAGGATATCCGAATACGTGAGGATGCATGTGAGAATGCGGATAGTTTTTTAATAAACATGCGCTACTACGCTTCTGATATAGTTCAATGAAAAGTTAACTTGCATTCTGCTTTAAAAAAAAACTCGAGATAAAATGAGTTTCAAGAATTTTGTTTTCAAACAATAGAATATTGTTCATGCGGTTTAAATTATCTAGAGCCCCCCCAAAAATTACCTCATCAAAAGTTACACACAAAAATTCACGCATTTTCTTATTTATAGGCATGCTATAAAGACTACAGCTACATTTGCATCAGCTAATACTACACTTCACCAACTGGGAACCGTTGATTATCTCATCCGTTGCAGATGACACTTCTGAGTGACATAATTAGACAAGGAGACATGCGCGAACACGAAGTAAGGCCACAGCAAGTGTCGCGGATGCATCCCAGATTTGAAAACGAGACGTCTCCGACCACTGGGCGTCGCTGTGCAGCGAATGCAGTAACGAATGTTGTTGCACCGAGTACACTAAAACACGCTGCTCGCGCACAGGTTCGCCCACACACGCCGTGTCAGATCCTCGCACCTGCGCCAACGGGCGACGAGGACGAAAACGACGACGACGACGACGACGGGAAGGAGGTTCCGACCGCACGCGACGAGGCACGGGGCCCGCTCATGTAACCGCCGCGTGAACAACACGACCACGGCGAATCCTACAGGAGGGCGGCCGGGCGGGCCGGCGGCCGGGCTGCGGCGGGCAGTTCGCGGCGGGCGAACAGACAGGCGAGCAGGCCGGCGGGCGAGCAGGCCGGCGGGCGAGCAGGCGGGGGGCGAGCGAGTGAACACACGGGCGAGCGAGCAAACGAGTGAACGGACGAGCGGGCGTGCGAGCAGGCGGGCGTGCGAGCGGACGGGCGGGGGCGTACAGGCGGGCGTACGAGCGGGCGTACGAGCGGGCGCAGTGGAGCGGGCGTGCGAGCGGGCGTGCGGGAGCGGGCGGGCGTGCGAGCGGGCGTGCGAGCGGGCGTGCGCGGGCGTGCGGGCGTGCGTGAGCGGGCAGGCGGTGGCAGGCGGGCCGGCGGGCCGGCGGGCCGGCGGGCAGGGCGGGCAGGCGGGCAGGCGGGCAGGCGGGCAACCCCAGGCGGGCAGGCGGGCAGGCGGGCAGGCGGGCAGGCGGGCAGGCGGGCGGGCAGGCGGCGGCGGGCAGGCGGGCAGGCGGGCGGGCGGGCAGGCGGGCGGGCGGGCCAGGCCGCCCAGGCAGGCGGGCAGCGGGCAGGCGGGCAGGCGGGCAGGCGGGCGGGCGTGGGCAGGCGGGCAGGCGGGCAGGCGGGCAGGCGGGCAGGCGGGCAGGCGGGCAGGCGGGCGGGCAGGCGGGCAGGCGGGCAGGCGGGCAGGCGGGGCAGGCGGGCAGGCGGGCAGGCGGGCAGGCGGGCAGGCGGGCAGGCAGCAGGCGGGCAGGCGGGCAGGCGGGCAGGCGGGCAGGCAGGCGGCGGGCAGGGCAGGCGGGCAGCGGGCAGGCGGGCAGGCGGGCCGGGCAGGCGGGCAGGCGGGCAGGCGGGCAGGCGGGCAGGCGGGCAGGCGGGCAGGCGGGCAGGCGGGCAGGCGGGCAGGCGGGCAGGCGGGCGGCGGGCGGGCGGGCGGGCAGGCGGGCGGGCGGGCGGGCGGGCGGCGGGCAGGCAGGCGGGCAGGCGGGCGAGGCGGGGCAGGCGGGCGGGCGGGCGGGCGGGCGGGCAGGCGGGCGGGCGGGTGGCGGGCGGGCGGGCGGGCGGGCGGGCGGGCGGGCGGGCGGGCGGGCGGGCGGGCGGGCGGGCGGGCGGGCGGGCGGGCGGGCGGGCGGGCGGGCGGGCGGGCGGGCGGGCGGGCGGGCGGGCGGGCGGGCGGGGGGCGGGCGGGCGGGCGGGCGGGCGGGCGGGCGGGCGGGCGGGCGGGCGGGCGGGCGGGCGGGCGGGCGGGCGGGCGGGCGGGCGGGCGGGCGGGCGGGCAGGCGGGGGCGGGCGGGTGGGCGGGGCGGGCGGGCGGGCGGCGGGCGGGCGGGCGGGCGGGCGGGCGGGCGGGCGGGCGGGCGGGCAGGCGGAGCGGGCGGGCGGGCGGGCGGGCGGGCGGGCGGGCGGGCGGGCGGGCGGGCGGGCGGGCGGGCGGGCGGGCGGGCGGGCGGGCGGGCGGGCGGGCGGGCGGGCGGGCGGGCGGGCAGGGCGGGCGAGCGGGCGGGCGAGCGGGCGGGCGAGCGGGCGGGCGAGCGGGCGGGCGAGCGGGCGGGCGAGCGGGCGGGCGAGCGGGCGGGCGAGCGGGCGGGCGAGCGGGCGGGCGAGCGGGCGGGCGAGCGGGCAGGCGAGCGGGCGGGCGAGCGGGCGGGCGAGCGGGCGGGCGAGCGGGCGGGCGAGCGGGCGGGCGAGCGGGCGGGCGAGCGGGCGGGCGAGCGGGCGGGCGAGCGGGCGGGCGAGCGGGCGGGCGAGCGGGCGGGCGAGCGGGCGGGCGAGCGGGCGGGCGAGCGGGCGGGCGAGCGGGCGGGCGAGCGGGCGGGCGAGCGGGCGGGCGAGCGGGCGGGCGAGCGGGCGGGCGAGCGGGCGGGCGAGCGAGCGGGCGAGCGAGCGGGCGAGCGAGCGGGCGGGCGGGCGGGCGAGCGAGCGGGCGAGCGAGCGGGCGAGCGAGCGGGCGGGCGGGCGAGTGAGCGGGGGGATGAGTGGGAGGGCGGGCGGGAGTGGAGAGAGTTGGAAGCGAGATGGAAAAGAGTCAAGCGAATGCGATGGCAAAACTAACAGATGCGGCAGTTGGTAGAACACGCGGGTACCGACGCGTCGGGAGCGTCCGCTGCGCGGCGGGCTGTCTGCGGGCGCGAACGTGTTGAAACCGCACCCGCTCGCCCGCCCGCGGCTCCGAGTGACTGCATCCGGTGGGGCGGGGCGCGGAGGGAGCCCAGGCTACCCAGGGCGAAGGTGGGGGCGGGGGCGGGGCCGAGGGACAGAGGAACAGAGGAGGGAAGCAGAGAATGATGCAGTTCGGCGAGTGAGAGCCTTGCGTGGTCCCCTGTGCCAGACACAGCTGAGACCTAGACGCGCTCTTTCCTGTCAAAAAAGCCCAGCTAAATAGCAATGCTTACATGCTTCCACGAAATCTGTCATTCCGAGCAACAGCATATATCTTATGGATGGAACGTTGATGATGAATTCTAGTATGGTCACTGTGGTTTTAGAAAAAAATTTCTTGTACGAAATATTTCTTTTGGCTTGTTTCAGATCTCTAAAGTTAACCTCTACTTCCTTCTCGAATATCAAAATGACCAAGGTAGTAACCTGGTTTTGAACCATTCAATAAATATACCATGTATTATTTTGTTTATTTGTTCTGAAAACACAGAAAGTTAACTTTTAGAATCACTGAGGTCGCATATGCCTGGTATAACCGTTTCGGAAAACAGCCGTTTTCTTTTTTTGTCCTGAAAGGTAGAAATCGAAATTAAAAGTAAACGTTTCCCGCGCTACCTCTCAAAAATTAAGTAAATCTTCTTTACAAAGGAAAAACACCAACAACAAATACGAGCACTCCATCCTGTCCTGTGGTGCTGTCATCAAATCACTGCCTTCCTGCAGTCGTTCTCCTTTTGGCGCCTGGGGCCGCGTTCGTGCAGCTCGGTCTGGGTTAGAACAGCGCCGCGCCGCCCGCAGACGCACGCCTCTCTCCCCCTGCCACTTCGCCGCCCACCAACTCCGCCACAGCCGCCACCACTATCGCCGCTCGCCACTGTGCTGCTGCTGTTGCCGCTCACAGTCCGCCGCTGCAACTCGCCGCCCCAACCCTCCACCGCCACAGCCACCGCCACCAACCTCAACCACCTTCCACCGCCGCCCGCCGCCGCCCGCCGCCGCCCGCCGCCGTCCGTCGCCGCCACCTGCGCCTCCCGCCGCCTCCTTCCGCCTCTCGCTCCGTCTCGCCGCCTCCCGCTGCTACCCGCCGCTACCCGCCACTACCCGCCGTCACCCGCCGCCACTTGTCGCCTCCCGTCGCCACCTGCGTCTCCCGCCGCCTCCTTCCGCCTCTCGCTCCGTCTCGCCGCCTCTCGCCCCCCCCCCCTCGCGCCGCCTCCCATCGCCTTCCCCCAACACCCGCTCCGGCCGCTCGCCGCCGCCTGTGTGCTCGCGGGGGGCGTGGGAGGCCCGGGGCCGCGTCGGCCGAGCGTGCTTCCATTGTCCACTCGCTCTGCCGCCCCTCAGATGGGAGCCCTGTAATTGCAGGCGCCGCAGCCGCCGCCGTCCTCGCTCCTCACGCCGACGCGCGGCGCCGCAGCTGCAGCAAAGGCCGAGCGCCGTCGCCACTAGCGGCGCCTCTGCTGCTGCCTGCCGCGCCGCCCTCAGCCAAGACGCGTGCTCCCAAGGGCAATGCACCACTTCCAAAAATATTGTCCCCTTGCAAGCAAATCTGAGCGTAATTGGAATGTAACATAGTGAAAGACGCTCCTACATTCCATAAATACTCTCTACTCTACAAAGAACGAACTTTTGAAAACAAACTTCCAGCATTACATCCCGTTTGGTTGTCAATATTAATGTTCTTTCAGTTATGCGAGAATGACTTGCGTGTTGACATAATATCATATTTAGAAACTCAGTTCTAATATTTGACTCATGTCATTCAATTTTTATGTATTTAGCAAGGTACTTAAAATGGAATTTGCTTAAATGAAAAAGAAAGACAAAACCAACTGAATGGGTGTAATATATTAAATTGATTAATATTTGGTTTTGGTAAAATATTCGCAGCTATATTTTTAATACATTCGCACGGCTTTCAACTAGTATAAGCAGAAAAAAACTTCATTACAAATGAATATGCTTCTGATGAGCAACGAGGATTAATTCTTTCGAATTGCGTCAAATTTCTCTTTTTATAAGATTCCTTACATTTACCTTTTAACATTTATTGGCTCAATGAAGAGCTCACGGTTCTTGCGATGACTTCTCTCGCGAAATACCAGATACGAATGCAACCTCTTAAAGAGTTGATATATTGACAATGCGAGAAAGGCAACAGGTAACCACCCAAATTCATAACACTATCCGTATCACCGTTAATAAATTCATTGGGGGTCGTGGCGATGACGTACTTCTCACGCCTTCCTCCACTGTTGTTTCGGGTTTGATCCTCGATCAATGCATGTAAAATATGTGGAGGACAAAGCGGCATCTCGTCAGGTTTTGTCGGGTATCTCTTTATACTCCTGCCTCTCATTCTGCCATTTATCCAACATCAGCCACTTCATCATCGTCATCGTTATCATTTACTTATTTGATCGTAATTGAAGGGTTTCTCGAAAAAAAACAGCACAGTCCAAAATAGAGAAAATGGAGTTAATGATGCCATCTTGTAGTGAGATCTTTTATGCATCGGAGGATAATATCCGCTAGACCTAAAGTGCATTAGTTCTACAGAAAACGAGCGAAGACAAATAGTTGAGCTAGGAAGATGAGCCAGGAAGGTGGATGGTTTTTATCTATTTTCCCATAAATTGGATTTTTGGACTAATGTTATTTTTTCGATAAGACCTTCAATTCATAGACCTCAATGTCCTTACCTATAGGAGGGGTCCTAAACCTAAATATATTACATAATTAATAAATACATTGTGGTTCAAGAATGATATAAAGGCGGAAACCAACTGGAAGGAAGAAGGACAAAACAATCAGTCGAATTTTCATTTTAATCTACCGCTTTTCGTTGATTTAAAACAATTTTTTTCATAATAAATTCCAAAAATTGCATAGAATTCAAGTGAAAAAGCATGCGTTCTCAGCTTTTTCTATCGAAAATATTAATTGATACGCAAATTGGTTTCCTGAAAATTGCTAAACATAAATTTATGTTTTCTCTAAAACCAGCGCTGCACGCAAGACCAACCTCGCAAACGTGGCCTATCGTAGTCTTAAAGTGATATCCTCCTTTCCAACTTAAAATTCCTTTCATATTTACCCACCACCCGAATAAAACAGCTCCTTCTCTTAACGTAATCCACGGCTAGGCGTATAACGAGAAAGCGCAAATAAGAAACAAGAAACTATAAAGAACTAGGGATGTTACGCCGGAAGAACTCTCCATTAGCCTCGTGTATGCAGTGCGGAGTCTACTAAAACGAATTACGACCAACACACAACCGACATCGTCGTTAAAACGCTGTACTGCACTCCACGCCCAGTCGCAGCAAAGTACGCAGACGACGAACTGAATAAGCCTGTGAATAGCGAACTCGTATGAATAATGGCAATCTCTGGCCAAGAAACTACAAATGAGCGCGGCTTACATTTCGCCGGTCAATGAGGCGAAAGTATGCCATGGCATTTCGCCACAGCTACAATTACGAAACGAGTTTTCCTATTTACTTGATTTCTGAGCAAGGCTCTCAGCAAATATGTAAAAAAATTCTGCCATTGGAGAGTAAAGGATTGCTGACTATACAAATATATGATGATACAAATATTATTTTCTATGATATATAGTGCAGAGGTAACAAAAACTATCAGTTGAAACCACACACACAACACACTGTTCACCACAATATATTGGTTATTCTTGTCACACAGGCCTTAAAATACCTTCCTCTTTTTTCCCAAAAAATGTGAGATTTACAAAAATAATTAGTAATGCGAGAATACAAAACCACAAGAAATCTTTTTTTTTTCTCAAGAAATATCATTAGTTCTGCTATTTTTCACCACGTTCTTTTAGAATAAATTGTTTCTAATACAGAATCTATAATTTTAATGTGACTTGAGAAGTACAGACCATTCAATACCGTATTTTGCATTCAGCATTTTTCAAACTTATTTACTGAAAGTTAAAACAAGTTTGGGAAGTAAAATCTGCGCAGCTAACATATTGTGCTTTATATATATATATATATATATATATATATATATATATATATATATATATATATTACATAAATTTTTATGTTATATTTTGTCCTGTGTATGAATCTGCCCAACCCCTATTTCAAATTAATATCACAGTACTGAAGAAAAATGTGTCTGTGATTTAACTCTTAGATTTCCCAAATAATTATTCTCACGGATATTTCCCTTTCACGTCCGATACATTAGTTTTGGACTGAAATATTACTAACTTCATTATTTTGTAAATGATGCTAATTAAGGAATTGAGGTTCAAAAAGAGCACATTAGATATCCGAGTTCTGCCAGGTGAAGTCATGAGGTTTTACAGGTATATGACCAGCGAAGGTCAGGGAGTTAACCTTCGCTGTAGAATTCTACTGTATGAAAGGGATCATGCTCTTTTTAAAACCTCGCAGCGATAAGATGAACTTCAAAGGAGCACTGGGTGTAGTGGTCAGACTCTTCGCCTTTCACCACTGAGTCCGGGTACAAACCTCGGACGATGCATGTGGGATATACGTGTTTTTCTCCCAGAAGGTTTACGTGCCGTTAATTTTGTTTTAGGTCTATTAGATGGCGCTGCAGAACAAAATTAAGCTTCATTTTAATTCAATTTCCATTCAAACTGAGCGTTGCCGTGAGAGGCCGTGTGACACGGAGAGAATCGGAGAGACAGGAGAGACGGAGAAAGGGAGGGTCAGGGACAGAGAGACGGAGAAAGGGAGGGACAGGGACAGAGAGACGCAGAGACAGAGAGAGAGACAGAGGCAGATCAGACAGCTTGAAACAAGGACAGAGAGACGAAGAGAGAAGAAGACGGAGAGAGAGACGGAGAAATGAAGAGAGAGAGAGGCGGATAGAGCCGGTGAGGAAAAGAGAGAGGGAAGGAGAAACAGGGAGACGAAGGGCAGAATAACGTTTGCCGGGTTCCGCTAGTATACATATATATGGTGATGCATGTTGTACAATACATCGAGGCCAAAGCGAGCTCGTGGTGAGTTTTCTGTGTTCTCCCGCTTTCCCTGCCTAGTACAAACACTGCTCATCACCGTTCACATCGTATCTTCATATTCATTCATCCATGAAAATCATGCATCAATTTCCAGATGTGGCACTGGTATCACATTAAAGGTGAACATCTTGTAGCGTCGCCTGGTCCGGCGACGGTGCGTCGGGCCGCTTCGGGGAAACCCGCGCTAAGCCGGATGTGGATGGGGGTGGAGAGGGGCGGCGCCACGCCGCGCCGGTTGGAAAAGCCCTTAGGAATCCCGGCTGGAATTTCCTTGAAAAAGGACGCGCGCGGAGGCGAGTTTAAGAGATGTCGGTTGCAGCTCTGGAAAGGCTGGCCAGCGAGCCGTATGACGCCCGCTGCTTGTAGGGTGGGGGCGAGCCGTCGGATATTTAAGGCCGCGCCGACAGGCGCCTCGCGGGATACGCTGGGTGTCGAAAGACGAGAGGTATCTCCAGTGCTATCATTGCACGTGATCTTCGGGTCGAAGATCGGTTTGGCGACAAGCCATGTAACTGGTATAGTTACGGGACTCTATGTCCGACAGCTTCGCACCTCGCGTTGCTTTTTGCTGCTTCCGAAGCAGTGGTTCTGGGCGAAGGCCTAGGGACGGTCGCGGGGTTTCGCGACTAAGAGAACTGAAAGGTTGCCAAGGGGTTAGATTTTTGTATTATAATTTTTGTACATTGTAAAAATTCTGTAAATATATTGTATATATCAATCAGAACAGTCGTCTGTGGTTTTCATCCTAGTACGTCACAATCTAAAACGAACGATCTTCTGACCTCTCAAGAGGCTAAGAGCGCATCGGAGACTCCCAAGATATGTGACTTCCATGTCCCACGGTATAAATCGTCTTATTGCGTTCCTTGAAACTCAACTCGAACCCATTGTCAGAGTGACAGAACTCAAATGCCGACTGTGGCCTCTCATCCCCCACACAAAGTGACTTCGCTTCCGCTTCCATTGTACGTCAACAATTCGTCATTCAAAGAAAATTGTCACCGGGCAAAGACACTACCCGTCGCATGCATTCTTTTCACCAGGGCAGAGCAGTAGTTTTCATTTGATGGGCAACGGCGCTAAGCAAATTGCGTGGCCTTCATGCGGTGGGGAGGCAGCGGCGAAGGACACAGCAGTTGGAGGCGGTGAAGAGGAACGTGACAGTTGCACCGGAAGTAGAGGGGGCGGCGAGGCACCGGAACAGGGAAAACAGAGATCTGTGAAGCGGATGGAGGAATAGGAACAAGTGCGTTCCCCCTGCTCATGCTTCTCTCCGTGTCCTTTCTCGTGGGGTTTTCCTATTCTACAACACAGTTTAACAACAAGTTACAGAGGACTCCAGTTGTGCAAGTGAAAGAATGAGAGAAATGAGAATAATGAAAATGATGAGTCCTTTCTCGTGGGGCTTTCCTATTCTAGAACACAGTTTAACAACAAGTTACAGAGGACCAGTTGTGCAAGTGAAAGAATGAGAGAAATGAGAATAATGAAAATGATGAGTCCTTTCTCGTGGGGCTTTCGTATTCTACAACACAGCTTAACAACAAGTTACAGAGGACTCCAGTTGTGCAAGTGAAAGAATGAGAGAAATGAAAATAATGAAAATGATGAGTCCTTTCTCGTGGGGCTTTCGTATTCTACAACACAGTTTAACAACAAGTTACAGAGGACTCCAGTTGTGCAAGTGAAAGAATGAGAGAAATGAGAATAATGAAAATGATGAGTCCTTTCTCGTGGGGCTTTCCTATTCTACAACACAGTTTAACAACAAGTTACAGAGGACTCCAGTTGTGCAAGTGAAAGAATGAGAGAAATGAGAATAATGAAAATGATGAGTCCTTTCTCGTGGGGCTTTCCTATTCTAGAACACAGTTTAACAACAAGTTACAGAGGACCAGTTGTGCAAGTGAAAGAATGAGAGAAATGAGAATAATGAAAATGATGAGTCCTTCCTTTCTCGTGGGGTTTTCCTATTCTACAACACAGTTTAACAACAAGTTACAGAGGACTCCAGTTGTGCAAGTGAAAGAATGAGAGAAATGAGAATAATGAAAATGATGAGTCCTTTCTCGTGGGGCTTTCCTATTCTAGAACACAGTTTAACAACAAGTTACAGAGGACCAGTTGTGCAAGTGAAAGAATGAGAGAAATGAGAATAATGAAAATGATGAGTCCTTTCTCGTGGGGCTTTCGTATTCTACAACACAGCTTAACAACAAGTTACAGAGGACTCCAGTTGTGCAAGTGAAAGAATGAGAGAAATGAAAATAATGAAAATGATGAGTCCTTTCTCGTGGGGCTTTCGTATTCTACAACACAGTTTAACAACAAGTTACAGAGGACTCCAGTTGTGCAAGTGAAAGAATGAGAGAAATGAGAATAATGAAAATGATGAGTCCTTTCTCGTGGGGCTTTCCTATTCTACAACACAGTTTAACAACAAGTTACAGAGGACTCCAGTTGTGCAAGTGAAAGAATGAGAGAAATGAGAATAATGAAAATGATGAGTCCTTTCTCGTGGGGCTTTCCTATTCTACAACACAGTTTAACAACAAGTTACAGAGGACTCCAGTTGTGGAAGTGAAAGAATGAGAGAAATGAGAATAATGAAAATGATGAGTTCTTTCTCGTGGGGCTTTCCTATTCTACAACACAGTTTAACAACAAGTTACAGAGGACTCCAGTTGTGCAAGTGAAAGAATGAGAGAAATGAGAATAATGAAAATGATGAGTCCTTTCTCGTGGGGCTTTCCTATTCTACAACACAGTTTAACAACAAGTTACAGAGGACCAGTTGTGCAAGTGAAAGAATGAGAGAAATGAGAATAATGAAAATGATGAGTCCTTTCTCGTGGGGCTTTCGTATTCTACAACACAGCTTAACAACAAGTTACAGAGGACTCCAGTTGTGAAAGTGAAAGAATGAGAGAAATGAGAATATTGGAAATGATGAGAAAGAGGAAGTGATGAAGACATCTTCAGAAGGAGATGCACATCAATACATGTAGAATTAGTAAATGTGAAGTTAATACATGTAATTAAGTCTTTAGTGGTGAGAAAGGGAGAAAATGACGATGAGCGATGATGGACACCGAATACTGGTAAGAAAATACGTTAAAAATAATGAAAGAAGGGCGTAAGTCAGGGTGCAATGGTCAAAGTCGTTGAGAAAACCTACGAAAGAGTAGATCACGTCGTAGTGTTCTTTAGGAGCTGCAAGTACAGTGGCGAAATTCTGTTCTTGTTCTTCTCTACTCTTACCACTGTTTCGATGGGTTTTCTAGTTCTGATTAATTTACGAATTTTCTAAGGTGAGGTGGAGGTGAGTAGTGGACGAGAGGAAGTTGAAATACGGGTGTAGTTGAGTAAGGGTGGATGGTAAGGGGTGGATTAGAGCGGGTGAACGCGGGTTAGGTGGGAGTGAATGCGGGTGAGGTTCCAGTGAGGTTCGGTTGGTGGTGTGGTTGAAGTGCGGGTGATGTGCAGTTGAGGTGTGCGAGAGGTGCGGTTGAATTGCGAGAAAGGTGCGAGAGGCGCTGGAGAAGTGTGGCTGAGATGAAATACGGAAGTGGTTAAAGTGCCAGTGAAGTGCGGTTGAAGTGCGAGTGGAGCGCGAGTGAGGAGCAGGTGAGGTGCGGATGTGGTTGAATCGTTGGCAAAGTGCGGATGAAGTGCGAGTGAGAAGCAGGTGAGGTGCGGATGTGGTTGAAGGGTTGGTAAGGTCCGCTAGAAATGTCAGTGAGGTGCGGTTAAAGCGTGAGTGGAGTGCTGGTGAGGTGAGATTGAGGTTGAAGCGCTGGTAAAGTGCGGATGAAGTGCAAGTGAGGTGCGAATAAAGTGCCAGTGATGCGACGTAGAGATGAGCCGTCGCGCTGGGTGGGTGCGTGCGCCGGGGTCAGCGCACCGCGCAAGGTCCCCGAGGTGCGTTGCGCAATCTGCGCGGGTGCTTCGCAGCGGCAGCTGGGGGAGAGGGGGAGGGGGAGGAGGAGGAGGCGACCGGTTGGCTCACGAGGGAACGCCGCACCGCCGAAGCGCGCCCGCGCCCACCTTGCCCCCTCCCCGCTCCCCGCCCCTCCCCCGCTCGCCCGAGGCGTGCGCCGCGCCTCGGCACGACCAGGTGCCGTGCGGGACGTGCCGACCGTCCAATGCGCAGGTTACCCTGCCAGGACAAGCTCAGCCGTCTTACGGACGCAAAAGACGGATTTTCTTCCGTGAAAATGTGTTTGAAGACATTAGAGACTACGTGCTTACTGACTCATGGAAACGAAAATAATAAAACGTACCCCCGGATAAGATAGTAAAAAGTTCTGACAAATCAAATGACTTATTAGTAGTTTAACTCACACTCTATCATATAAAAGCAAGTTTTTTTCAATTTAATTGTTTTTGTCGACTTAACACTAACTTTTCTAATTTAAAAAATACTAACAAAAATATAATTTAAACTAACAAAACACATTCGTTGATTTACAAGTATTACACTAATGAAGAACAATATTACAGAAGAAACATAAAAATTTCGTATTTCTACTACTTACTTAGAGCGATTTTTATGAATTTCTATCTGTAACAAATATTATAAAAAATCTGTATCAAATACACTCATTTCTTATTATTTTTTTTCCGCATGTCGTTAATTCTTAGACTACCAAAATATTTATACGGTCCATTCCCTCACCTTCGGATACTGAATGTAGCTTTCATCCCTCCACGCACACCTCGACTGTCACATACAAATTAGTATTTTCACATAAATAAAGAAGTAAACGTGCGGAATGAGATCGAACTTATGCACAAAGCCACGTATTTAGGAGAATCGTTGTCTGAAAACCTTTTAGAGCAATGAAATGTCGGTTAAAAATTGTAATACACCTGTAAAACGGTTTAAGTGAAAAATTAGGGGGAGAGGGAACTTTACGTCGAGCTCTGTAACACATCAAATCATCGGATGCTAAATTAAACAATGTAAACTGCATAATTATAAAATTACAAACATGTGGTTATTACTATTCCGCCCAATGCCATGTATTTCTTAAAAAAAATTGACGACATGCCTCTACTATAGCAAGAGGTAGTCGCATACCCAGCGCAGCTTCATAACCCTTAGACTGTTTAGGGCCTTTCTTGACCTCAGGGGCAAATAATGTTTTGCTACACATTGAAAATTATTCCCATGAACTTCTCCTTTTAGACACGTTATTTACGTCTAATTTTACACGTGTTGTATATTTTTCAGTTTTTAAGTTGCTTGTTTTTTAAAATCAATTTGATTTTTTGCGGTGGGGGTCAGAAATACCAAATCTGACATGTAAATTACAAAAAGGAAAGATTGTTGAAACGCATCCATTACCGTTTTGCTGTATTACGTTGCGGTTTCTGCGTCATAATTCGGGGTATTTTTCTATTACGATTCAGTACCTCAGTTTCAAATATTTACATGCTAAGATACGACAGCTATGTATAGTTATGAAGATACACTAGATTGTTTTTATGTAAACAACATTATTCTTTATATAGTGCGATGTAAATAAAGTAAATAAATATCATCACTTTCTGAACTAATAATTCCAAATAACATCCGTGCATCAAATGCTTCAAATCTATTGTGTAAAACGTTTGGGGCCAACAAAGACCCCAAACAGAATCCACGTAAGTAGTAGAGAAACACAGTCGAAGGGTTAAAGGCCCATTCACAATGCAAACATAAGCATAAGCATGGCGTTAACATAAAAGTTAGGACTACGTCTACAAGTGGACTCATTCACAATGCGTTCGCATAAGCATAACACGTAAGACGTTAACTTAAGAGCTTGCAAGCTTCAAGCTTTTGTGCTATGCTTATGTCAGACATAAGGAATGAGCCAATCACAGTTCGTTAACTCAAAATCGAGTATCGAAGTCGATCGTGTCGATTCGTGTGCTGCGTCTCGTAGCCAATAGAAACTCTTATTTTGCCTGTGTTTATGTTGGACATTGTGAATACGCCAACTCTTCGCTTGTGTTAATGTCTATGTCTATGTGTTATGCTTATGTTTGTGATTGCACTGTGAATGGGCCTTAACGCAGGAGACATAGCCGTAGACATTCACGTGTGCACTGTACCGTTTGACCAGTCCCTTTGGACCAGTACTATCTCCTACGCGTATCCACTGTGCGGCTGGCCCGTGAGTCACCCTCGCGTTCGCGCGCCGTGCCCGGCCAACCTGCCGCTGCCGCCGCCCCCGCCGCCAACGTTGACACCGCCCCGGTGTCGCGGCTGCCGCCAGGGGCGTCAGCGGCGGCGCGGCGCGGCGCGGCGCGGCGTCTGTGGTCGCGGGATGCGCTTTCCGAACAGCTACGCCGCTGCCACAGCACCGTCTGTGGTGTCGGCAAGATGGAGCCTTTTCTGGCTAGAATGGCCATGTGATTCATCGTTGCCTTTCGCAATGAATAGAAGGAAACGGTGAGGCCATCCACTGGACCTACCAGTCACGAAGAAAAAAAGAACAGAAAGAAATTATAGGAAAAGGAAAGGGAAAAAATCTGTTTGGTAGTTACCGCACTCTATGAACGGGACTCAAGGTGTTGAGAATGACAATGAAATCAAACTGCTCCAAATAGCTAAACTAAATCAAGAACTTGCCATTAGAAGCAAACGGCAGAATTTCCAAGTACAATTTAAAGATCTTAATAGTATAAAATCAGGATTTCTGTTTATCTCTAACAAAAAGGGACATTTCTGAACAGAAACAAGTCTCAATTAGTTTGTAGCCAGCTTTCGTTACAAAAAGACAATAATGATATTTTCGGAAATTTAATAAAATACACTAACTGACAACTATTACTTGATTACTAATTCATAAGTATTCATTTTAACAATTACAATTTTTAGCTCTTTCCACTTTTTTTTGTAGAAGTAGTATTGATTTCGATCCTATTGCAAACACATAAGAGCTACCCTAATTGCAAACATACAGAGCATCCACAATTCAGCCATCAAAAATCCGGACTATAGATAATCCAGATTCGATTCTCCCGAAACAAATTGCACGAAAAGAGTAGGTAGATACATATTGTATTGAAACATAAATGACGGCATTAAAGGTTTTATTCATCTGCCCACTTCTGTAACGTAGACCGTCGACAGAAAATCCTCGTCCCCGAGTAATGAAGGTAGAACGTGAGCCCTCAAAAAATATTTAACAGACATGCACACGTATACATTATTTCTTACAATCGATTGTATTGATATCTTTAGTTACATCTTAGTATATTCCTGGGTGCTCACTGTTCAACACGGCTTTTAGTGCGTTTTTACGTTGTCTCAGAACGTGACAAAGATACACGGAGGTCAGCATGTAACTTTAAATTTTGAAAATTAATTAGCTTGAAAAACTGAAAAAATACGATAAAAATTAAATGAATTAAATAAATGTTCAAATTATAAAAATTATAGGACGCGTTGGACTTCATTATCCCCTTGTACTCCATGAGTCTCGGAACGATTTAACGGCTACACGTCAGCCATGCCTCTAACCATAAGAACGAATTTCGAACGATTGTAGCAAACTTTTTCTACGACAAAAACTTATCAGCCCTTTTATTGATTCATTTGGAAAATGAGAACAAGTCGATAATCCGGAAAGAAGGAGTCTGATCTCACGATTGTGGTTTATCGATCAAACCTACTGCGTTTTGTCTGTAAAGTTATTCAGAGCCAAAACATGCTTACAGTATTGCCTTGAATTGGCATAAAATACTTGAAAAGAGAACCCGTTGATATAAAAGAAAACTCAAAAACGGACATACAAATAAGAAAAAAATCTTCATACGCTGATTTCTTTAGATGACATTCACTTGAATAATAATAGTTCATAAATAATAAGTCATTCTAGTTATAAGTGAAATAGGATAGTAAGGAAACAACTCTCAAGAGTTTACTGTCTTCCGAGAAACGGAGTTTGGAAGGAATAATATAAGACCAATGGTAAAGCATATTAGCCATTCAGGACAATGAAACACCATCCAGAGGTTATGTTAATAGCAAGAAAGCAAGTAATATACACTTCGACGTTACTGAGACATGAACACAATGTGCCGGCGAAAGTGGTTAAGTAATGTGAAGGAAGTCTTGGCGTAAAGGTCAATCGCTTAATCTTAAAGATCAATATTTACCATAATCATTGTGCAACAAATATCATTTACAACGTTCACAATTTGCGTTACATTACATCTCCTTATTACCCTGCACATAGCTTAGAACCTGGATTCACAATGGCTGCTCTCGCAGTGCAGCGACTGGGCCTTCACGGCTTGGGCAGCTTTCCCTCTCGTCCGCGGAACAACAACTTCCATCACACGCACGTTATTGCAGGGCGGATAAGAGGGCCTCGAAGTTTTGCATGCACTGCGCCGCAATGGTTTCCGCTGTCATGCCACCGGACCGGCAGCGAGGCGGGGCGGGGTCGTGGGTGTTGCTCGGGGCGGAAGCGTGGGATGCAGGGTGGCCGGCAGTGGGCCGGCTGAGGTGGGGGAGTGACTGAGGCGCGAGGGCAAGTAGATGTAGGTGCTGGTGCTGGAGACGCGAGGTCCTGGCGGGGAGCGGAGTCGGAGGCTTGTGTGGAGACGGGTGGATTGATTGATTATTAGCAGACATCGGATGTCGAGGGAAAACGCCTATTTTTTTCAGGAGAACTTATTTAAAGGCTGATAATATATGTCCACGAATCATGACAAATGATGACACTTGACGGAATTTTATAATGCTTATTTTTGCTTATTTTAGCATAAATGCTTATTTTTTGCATAAATACCTTTTTTAGGACTTTTTTGCCTTTTATTTAGTATATTTATATACAATGCTAAGATATCAGAAAATTGGCGATGGTCCAACGTGACCATTCATTATGAAACCTTCAATTCACGTCTTGAAATTTAAAATTATGAGAGAATTCCTGAAAGTACACCAACTGATTTTTCTCCATTTCCCTATTTCACAAATACTAGCCATGATCTGAGAACATGGACGATTGACAGTACGCCGAGGGAACCGAAATTTTAAGTAGAAATAAATATAAATTCCCAGGTTTCAGTGTTGCTAATGTTGGACTGCTAAAATATATGCCAGTCACATCGTTCAGATATCCTTTTCCGCATTCAAACTGATTTTGTCTCCCAGTGGTCGCAAATTTGAAATTGTGATCCTTGAAAAGTTATACTGGTAATATGTAAAAATATTACTGGTTAATCGAAACTATTAAGAATAAAATGTAGAAGAGTTGTAAATATTAAATCTAGTTTCATATTAAAATGTACGTTCTTATTTTGTGCATTTAAGTTTACAAAATAATATAGACAAAAGTTACAATTTTTCCATTTTATTGTGTGTAATGTATGTTACACTGTGCCTTTTTTCTCCTTATTCTTGACTTTTTCAGTGCCTTTAGGCGCCTAAAAGACGATTTTTTAGTGCCTAAACATCCGATGTCTAATTATTAGTGATTCCAGGCGCATCAACCACTTATGATCATTAGTCCTGGGTAAGTGTAGTACGTGTTTTTGCTCGGTAGATGGCGGTGATCTTCCCTGCTTGCCAGATCCGGCGCCGACCTACCGTAGGCTAACGGCGTTTTCCCCCAACCACGTATCTCCCACCAGCGTGGCACCGGCCCAGCCGGAAGTTCTATGTCCTCGACCAGTCTCCCAGCAAGGTGGTAGTGTAGTGCTTGATTGGAGGTGTGTGTGTATGTGTGTAAGGAGTGAGAATAGGACAAGGAAGAAGAAACAAAGATCGCGCGCGGTCCGTGCCCCGTTTGTAAGGATACTGCTCCATCATTCACCTGGTGTTGATCGGAGAACACGCAAAACAACCGATCAGCGGAGCCGGCCGCCAGAATTCTTCTCCAGACAGCGACTAAATTCGACGTAGCTGAAAAGCTAGCGTCGAGTGCACCGCTGCCGTGGGAGTGGGGAACCTAGGGACTGCCCGGTCAGAGGCGCTGCAGTGACATCAGTTGAGCACTGACAGGCAGCACTAAGCTACCGCTCCCGGTGAAGCGTGGGCGGAGGCTTGAATGAAGCAGAGAACGGTGGCGCAGGCGTGGGCGTTGATTAGGTGGAAGCAGCTTGAGGGAGGCGATGGCGGAGGTGCTGGCGATGGCACGTATGGAGGCATGAGCGATGGTGGACACTTGGTGCAATCGTGGGCGGCGCGGGCGGAGGCGCGGGCGGAGGCGAGAGGAGGCGCGGGCGGAGGGGCGCGCGGGCGGAGGCGCGGGCGGAGGCGCGGGCGGAGGCGCGGGCGGAGGCGCGGCGGAGGCGCGGGCGGAGGCGCGGGGCGGAGGCGCGTGGGCGGAGGCGCGGGCGAGGCGGGCGAGGCGCGGGCGGGAGGCGCGGGCGGAGGCGCGGGCGGAGGCGCGGGCGGAGGCGCGGGCGGCGCGGGCGGAGGCGCGGGCGGAGGCGCGGGCGGAGGCGCGGGCGAGGCGCGGGCGGAGGCGCGGGCGGAGGCGCGCGGGGCGGAGGCGCGGGCGGAGGCGCGGCGAGGCGCGGGCGGAGGCGCGGGCGGAGGTGCGGGCGGAGGCGCGGGCGGAGGCGCGGGCGGAGGCGCGGGGCGGGAGGCGCGGGCGGAGGCGCGGGCGGAGGCGCGGGCGGAGGCGCGGGCGAGGCGCGGCGAAGGCGCGGGCGAAGGCGCGGGCGGAGGCGCGGGCAGGAGGCGCGGATATGGAGCGCGCGGCGGAGGCGCGGGCGGAGGCGCGGGCGTGAGGCGCGCGGGCGAAGGCGCGGGCGAAGGCGCGGCGAAGGCGCGGCGTAGCGGCGGAGGCGGGCGGAGGCGCGGCGGAGGCGGGCGGAGGCGCGGGCGGAGGCGCGGGCGGAGGCGCGGGCGGAGGCGCGGCGGAGGCGAGGGCGGAGGCGCGGGCGAGGCGCGGGCGGAGGCGCGGGCGGAGGCGCGGCGGAGGCGCGGCGGAGGCGCGGGCGAAGGCGCGGGCGGAGGCGTGGCGGAGGCGCGGGCGGAGGCGCGGGCGGAGGCGAGGGCGGAGGCGCGGGCGGTGCGCGGCGAGGCGCGGCGGAGGCGCGGGCGGAGGCGCGTGGGCGGAGGCGCGGCGAAGGCGCGGGCGGAGGCGCGGGCGAGGCGGGCGGAGTGTGCGGCGGAGGCGCGGGCGGAGGCGCGGGCGGAGGCGCGGCGGAGGCGCGGGCGGAGGCGCGGCGAGGCAGGGCGGAGGCGCGGGCGGAAGCGCGCCGGAGGCGTCGGCAGGAAATGCTGGCGGAGGCGTGGGCGGAGACGGAGGTTTGATGGAGATACGGGCGCCGGAGGTGGGCGGACGCGCGAGCGGAGACGCGGGCGGAGGCGCGGGCGGTGGCGTGGCAGAGGCGCGGGTGGAACCGTGGGTGAAGGTGTATGCGGAGGCGCGGGCGGAGCGGGGAACGCTGAGGTTGCGCAACAAGAGGCATCAAAGGATGCCTCCCCCCCCCCCGCTTCCCTGCTCCGCGCGGGTCTCCGTGGGAGCGGGCGAAACGGACGGCACGCTCCGCCCAGCCCCGCAGCTCACGACCTCGGTCACTGCCAGCCAGGCAAGGCTTCTCTCCGGGCGACGTCGGGGGCTTGCGCCTTGCGACCGCGTCACGGAAGCCACCTCAGTGGGCGGCTTTCATTCAAGAAGTCGGGAAATGAAGTCGTCGTTTTAGGCTGGGCAGGTGCCAGACTTACAGACACCAAATTAAAACCATGAGTTGTGATAACGACACCCCTCAAATACCGCTTCAAAACAATAAACCTTCGTTAACATGAATTCCAAAGGACCGAAATAATCGATGTTCTTCTTATAAAAAATCGCGTTATCCGATTGTTATAATTATCCATTATTATTACTAAGACTTACTGAGTTTTACAAATTACTAAGTTTTCTTGCGTGGACTCAAATTTAGCTCGTGTTACGCTGAAATTCCTGTTAAGCGAGTTCGTGTTAACGTGGGTTTACTGTAAAATGTTTAAGCTGAACAAGGCCCACCTCCTGCTCATAGCTCTTTTTCTGAACCATATTCATTAATAATTTAATCTTCATAGATACGAAGACCAGCCGTGTCGCAGCAACCAGGATTCTCAGTTGTCGGCCCGTTTTCATATGTTCTCGGCCCTGTTCTCATAAGATGACATATGGATTGTCCATAATGGATAATTAGTTATTTTATTCAAAATATAGAACTTCAAATAATAACCATAACAACTTTGATTTAAATGAACATCGATATAAAATGCTGACGGCCGTATGTCCTTAGCGTTCTAAGCATTACTTGAGGGAGAGCTACAAGAGATACCTCTCTCCTTTGTTCTGCATCCATGTTGCGGCATCAAGATGTGTCCCTAATCATTATGTTTAATATAACAAGATATCTATCGATATAGACGTCACTAATCCAGTCAATTTTTGCATCAATTCAATTCTGTTGCAAAAATATATATTCTACTAATATAATAAAATATATACTATTACTTTGTAGCAAAATTCTTTTATTACCGATACTTATATAAAAATACATGACACTCGTATCTACTGCATGGTGATATTGTTTTGAAGTATCATTATTTTACACGAACATTTCATAAAATTAAAATTGATTTTAATTAATAAAACGGAACCCGTGTTTTCTATAGCTAAAGAAGTGCTTCTCGCATAAAAGGTTACGGAGATGTGATTGAAAGATGTTCCGTATAGGTTGACAAACGTCTTCCAACGGAAGGACTAAAAACTTTGGAGTTTTAAACCCGCTTTGGTCAACCTAAACAGGTAATCAAACCCGTTCGGTGACAACGCGACGAAACAAAACAGAGGCCGTTAATTTATTGCAAACTGTCACCTTCAACGCCACACACCATGCTTCACGTTACTTGGCACAGATGCCCAACGTTCACTGCCACACACGACCTCTGGTTTGAGATTCCCTCTCCTCACGTCCTGACGCTAACGATATCACTCACTGTTATCCTTTACCACTCGCTTATTTCTCCTTCTTCCTCTATTTCGCTTCATTATCCAATACATTTCTCAAGGCCTTGTACAACTCCCTTCGCACATTCCGTAAAGCTCACCACGTCATATACATGACTTTTGTTTTTTACTGATACGTTACGTATAGCTTATTCTCTTCCATACGGAGCTCGATATTACTTACCTGCTTTACTTACCTGAAGCGAAAAGATTGTGGTTACGATGGAAATATGAAAACAAATAAATGATGCTACATGTTCTGTTATGAAGAGAATTATAAGAGGGAATTAGGAAAAGAATTATAGGAGGGAAATATAAAAAGAAAAACCGAGTCATGTTAACATCTAGTTAATTAGTAAATAAGTACATTTGGATCAATAAAATTACGTAAAAAATAAAATTAAATATGTACCACGGGCGTTAACTGGTTCTAATGATCTCAGGCGGCATAAAGACTTCGGGTATTTAGTCGTCGATCGATTATTATAACCGTTAAAACGCCCTTGGTGCATATGTAACTATTGTAGCGTCCTTCTCCTTTAAAATGAAGTTCTATGACACTCCGGTAAAAATCATTTAACATCATTCAGCATTTCAATTTCCCTTCTTCTCTCGCCAACTCTAGCCCCCACTTATTCACATCACACAAAAAAACTGTTTTGTTTCACTCCACAAATGCCCATCCCTGGCCCGTCATGTGTCGGATTTGGGCCTCATTTCACACCAATAACTTTAATATGATTGTGGAACACAACGAGCGTTCAGCTACATTTTCTAGAGCATCGATTTCTGTCAAAAGAAGTCATCTGAGGCTCGTTCTAGCGAATTGAAACATAATTGCATAAAACTGCAATTGCATAAAACAATCCCTACGCGAATATAGGAACACACAGCACAGGCTTAACGGATTTATGATAAGAATCTTCTTCACGAATAGCAAACATTCTATTGACTTATATTCACAGCAAAAGGCACTTCCGTACACTGCAACTAAGGTTAGTTTAGAGGCGGCAACTTTCAAGAAATCCAAATAAGCTCTTGTACCTCGAGTTACGCAGGCCACGCCCTCTTTGTGGTTGATCGGACAACACTGACTAAAAAGCTGCGGCCGCAACGCGCGAGTCTCCACGCCACTTGCCGCCCGATTCTATCCTCCCGCACTTGGCGAAAACGAGCTTCGCGAACGACGGAGAGAAACCGCCCAGCGCACATTGTAATGGGACGCGTTATAGAAGGATTTTCCTAAGACTGAGCCAATGTGACAGTTCGCTAAACAAGTGAACATCACATGTAATTCAGAGAAGTATCCCTCCGCCGCGACAGCTGTTCAGCCACGCCTCTTCGTAAAGTATTTGGTTATGGCTCCCGTGAATACACACTAATGCAGAAATTTTAGAAAGCCGCTCAGGTATATGCACGAACGCGAGTCCGAGAAATATTTAAATTTAGTTACATATGTGGAAAACCTCTTAACATGCTCTCTCAATCAGAAAAAGAAAACTGTCACAAATGAAAATAGAAAGCTCGCAATCAGAGCTAGCCATAAAACAGCACAATTGTCTGAAACACGTGAACCAGTACGCATCTCACATTCAAGTCTCGCTTTTAAAATAAACATAATATTGATCGCACAAAAAGTAAATTCAATCTTAGGTTTATAAAAAAAGAATTTTTACAAAAGAGCAATAGCACTGCACTTCCTAATTTCAATTATTTCTCATGGGACACTACATTTTTGTCGGACGAGGACATCACAAAAGGAAGCTGGAAGACATTTACAAGTTAGCCAACTGCAAACGAACGAATGCAGGAAGGGAGTCTAAGGGGCTCGATGACACAACGACCACAGAACCTTCCGTTATGTTGCCAGCACTAGCTGTCACTTTGATTTATTCCTAGGAAAATCCTTCTATACCATGACGCAAGCGGAACGATTTGTTACCGTGTATCAATAGGTGCAGAGGTGCAGCTAATAACAACAAGGACTAGAGGACCTTCTGTAAAAATAGTAGTGTAGTGGTCACTGCGGCGTTGCTGAAGCTTGCCTTCGAGGGGTGTTGGAAGGCAACCCATAATGCATTGTTAATTGGTAGGTCACATCGTGACGCAGCGAAAGAGAGATAGTGTACCCGCCATATAACAATTTATATTTATAAAATTGAACTGGCCAGGATAAAAGTAATTTTGCAGTACATCGATTTTATCGGATTTAAGGTTGACGACATAGACCTGTGACAATCGGTATTTCGGGTAATGTAGAAAGCTTAAAGTTATTGAATGTTACTTTATCAAAATATTTTTTACAGCAGTAATGATACACTTACAAGTAGAACCGCTAAAACTACTGTTAACTGATTTAATAGTACTGCTCTTGTAGGGATACTCTGCCTTTATAACACATAGAACATGGAATTATGTATGAAAGGTGGAATTAACTCATAGTTAACGATGAAACTACTAAGGATGTCCAAAAAAATACCGGCTGGCGTGGCGCAGGGAATCAATTGATGTCACTGCAGTGCCTCTTACCAAGAGGTCCTAACCACCCAGTTCCGACTGTTGAAGGACTAGCTAGATAGACGGAATTCCGTTACAGTCTGGAGGATAATTCTAGCGGCCGGCTGCTGATTATATGATAGTTCTCCGTGGTTTCTCCGATCAACACCAGGCGAATGCAGGAGCAGTACCCTAACAAACGGACCACGGACCGCGCGCAATCTTTCCTTCCTCTTTCATGGTCTATTACCCCTTACTTACGCACACGTACCTGCACTACAGTACCATATATATATATATATATATATATATATATATAACAACAATATATATATATATATATATATATGGGGAGAGAGAGAGAGAGAGAGAGAGAGAGAGAGAGTCTCGGCTGGCGCGGTACTTTGATTGTGGGAGATACCTGGTTGGGAAAAATCGCTCAACCCGACGTATACGACCGTGCCGGATTTCGCCATCCAGCTGGGAAAGATCACCGCCACCTACCGCGAAAAACTTAAATTCTCATTGCACAATGTATTAGAAGAAGTTATTTACTACATACTGCAACAAGATTTATCCACTTTTTCTGAATAAGGGCCCCGCAATATAAGTTTTTCAGCTGGAAAATCGCCGTGTTTGCAACAGCATTGCAACACTTGTACACTGCTATGTACTGCAACAAACTATGTACACTGCTCCTTAAATACGTACGTATACGAGAAAGTAAAACAATGAGACGTGCATTTGCAGTGAACTCTATGACTGGATTAAGCTTTCGAGTTTCTCTCTTATGGTTTAAATAAATGTGCAGGAAAATTCAAAACAGCTTGTGTTTGCAAAGCAGGTTCACCGAGTACACCTAGTATTCAATATTTCTCGCAATCTGTAGCATGATAACATTTTGACAAGACTTTCTGGCAGTATTGATCATGCGTTGCGTCCTGCCGTTTTGAAAACCGCTTCATTCCGACAGAACCGCGGCGTTGACAAGGGCAAGTAGCGTTTTACAGATACCCCACTCGTATGATGAGGTAATTACCCACTTCACGGCGGTATCTACGCTTGCATGACCCGTCCTCTGCCATCGCCCCACCCCTCCTCTTCCTTCCCCGCCCTGCCCGTCGACAGTCGCGCCTTCCGGAGCCCCCGCGCGCGATGCCACGACGATAAGCGGCTGGGTGGCCCCTCGCGCGGAACGGGACGTCACTTCCTCCGGGCGCCCCGCCGCACTGGATGTTGTGTTCTCATCGCGCGGGGAAATGAAAAAATCATTCTCCCAGGGAGAAAGATTGAGCGCTATAAGCTAATGGACCTACATCACTAGACCTCGGTATTTTATGCACAAAAAGGGATGATTTAGGCACCTAAAATATGTAACAATATTATGAAATTAGGCACAATTAGGCGTGAAAGTGACGTATAAGGCACATAAAATAGGTTACAAAATTATTAAACTAAACATTTAAAAAAACATTAGACACGAAAATTTATGTTTCTGGCATCTAAAACTGATCACAAAATGATTAGATTAGGCTTTTTTTATTCAGGAGAGTCAAGTATTTTTACATTTTTTTAAAGTAGCTACAAGGATATTTTATTCACTCTTTTTATTTCATTCACTTTCACACTTTTCATTCTCAACTTATCAGCAGCGCAACTGCACCGGAAATGGGTGCAATATTGCCTAAAACGTGCGTGCTGATCGGAGACAAGCGTGAAACGCTCTTTTTCGGTGCACTGTCGATTGCAGATATGCAATGCAATGCAAATATTACGATAGTAATATTTACGTTTTCGGAAATTCGGAAAGTATTTGCGTTTCGGAGCAACAAATATAAAAAAATGGGTAATGAAAATATAAGTCTTCAAAATTGTTTATTTTAAGCAGTTTTAGGCAAGAAATATTAAAATAAGCATCAACCGCCCTTTTAGAACAATTTAGACAGTATTAGATGCTTTCAGTAGTACTATTTTTTTATGATTCGTAAACACTTGCAATTATTTTCCACAATCTTCTAAAATAACTAAATAGGCATTTGTACTACAATCCGAGGCCTAAACATCATATACTTCCTTGCATTAGTAACGACTTCAAAGTATTGTAATTAAGCAATTTTTGCCCATATAAACACATCTCAGCCATCACAGATAAAAATTGTGCGAAAACGAATTAGTTTACATCATTAATTAATAATAATTAATCATGAATATAACCCACTGGAAGTTTTTGATTCTCGCCCCCATCATTTCTAAGGAGCATTAGAAGTTCTTCTTACTTTACTCTTTCACTTTCCAGTAACATTATCTTAAGGAAACTTCGGCCTAAATAGAGTATTTTAGAACTACAATAAATTTTCATTAAAGAATGTTTTAACGTATGTAGGTCTGCAAAATAACAATTAATTTTCAATGACCAACTAGAGAGATTTATATCTGCCTCACCAATTTTCTCTAAATAAATAAATTTGACAGAGTGTTCGGAACTTGATTTTTTAGTCAGAACCCCAATTAATATGTATATTAACGGTCTTTTTTAAGCATCCAATGTGTCAAGTGTGTCAGCCGCCAAATATGCCAACTCCGCTTTTCCGGCTACGGAGTTTTAATGCAAAGATGCGTAAGCAAGTGTCTCTAAAATTAATAAAGTTTATCTCGCTCTTAACATCACTCTTAACAAAATGATGTATCTTGATACTCATACGCGATGGAAACTGTTTGCGTTTGTGTTATGCACATGTTTTAACCAAGTTAGCGTAGGTGTGGCAAGTTTACGTTTGCCAACTGGACCCGCAGTACGAGAGACGAAAGGAGACCCAAAAGGTAGAACATGAATCAATCAGAATGAAATTAACAAATTCTCGTCGCTCTAGACTTCCTTCGCAATGAGATAACTTCCTGAGTAAAAGGATATTATGCAGGACGCAACATCTCAGATGAGATGACATGCATGATCAACAAAGCGCACAAGGCGCAGAACTATTGTTTTATTCGTTGCGCTACTTAAAAAGGCATCCAAGTTTATTATTCTGTGAAGAAATAAAACAAAACACATCTTAAAAAAATAAAGAAAATTAAAGACACGTTTCTACAAGTTTTAATCCATAAAAAAACTGAAATGAAAAAATTAATAAATAAAAGGTAAACGTTTATTTTTCATTTACATTTTTGTAAATTCCTTTCATTGAAATAACATGGAGTAAATATAAACGAACACAACATTTGTATTGATACAGGCTCTGGTGCTCGGTGAAGGCGTCCTTATCAATGTGGATCTATTTTTCTTTGCCAATAACGTCTGCCAAGCTTCTGCATCTTCAAAATTACAATTGCTACTTTAAAAGACGTTCTCCCATTCGGTGGCTCTTTACTAACGTGATGCAAAAATAAAATGAAGTAGTAGGTCAATAGAATTGGTATTCCTTAAACCCCATTCAAATACACTGATTCAATTTTGTCGAAGAAATATCCAAACGCGTCGAGAACGTTTTTTTTTTTTTTTTTTTTCAGATAATGTAGAATTACATTGTGCCAAACATGCATTATGTTACAATATTTACAAGTGATATTATCACCAACAGCTTAAAAAATATTTCATTAGCGCCGCCATTCGCGATGCCGTCATATTACTACGTGAGGAAGTGAATCAGCGCCCACTAAACGAAACGAGCGGGATCCCAGGCCTCGGATAACTCTTCCATCGCAACTCCAACCGTTAGTTTCCACTTCGTGACCTTAATCGACGGTTGTCAGCATTACGTAAACCATTCGAGCCACAGGACGACGGCTGACTAGTTCCTCTCCTGCCAGACCTATCCAATCGACACAGCTGACAGCAGAGGAGCAGCCATCCCGGATCTCAAGCGGATAATGAACTCTCGAGCTGATGCAACCGCTACGAAAGTGGAGTCGGTAAACTCGCTCCATCCCCCAGTCGGCAGCTTAGAGCTTCGATGTGGATTTGTGCGCGCGTATGAGTCTGAATGTGAATGCGTGTGTGCCTGTGTGCGTTTCTGCACCTTCATGGAGAGCTACGGTCTGGACGTACGTAAGACTACTTCGAGGACAGCCCATAAGAACAAATGATGGACGTTTCAAACGCTACAGCTTTTAACTCGCCCGTTTCTTCCTTGAGTGGCAACGTGGGACAACCTATGTTCCCGATCTTCCTCACCGCACAGCGCCGCTGTGCCTCCTTGGGACGACGCACTCTCTTCCCAAGTGCCGCAACCGACGGCATGATATACGACCTACATTGCGTGTTCACTTTCCATTTATCGCGCCGTGGTCCGTGAAGAGATGAATGTCTTGATTCCGCAAGTACGTTGCGTTTCTTTTCCGCTGCAGGGACACGCAAACACAACCCGGCGTCAATAAAATGCAAAGCGTCTGGAACTAGTCACAAACTTCGAAGAACACTGTTCTTCTTCCCTTGTAATGTGAATCATCCTCTGCCATCTTCAAATTACTGATTTTCTTCCCGCAATTACTATTTTCCTTACTTCTATGACACTTTAATCTTCCTGTAGACTCTTAATATACACTCTCCAGAACATCGTTCCATGAAAAATTAGCAATAATCTCATCCTCTATGCAATAACAACATCAACATAAATTCAAAAGTAGTTTCAATGAGTGACGTTCTTCAATACGCAAAAATCAATCCGAAATGTAACTTACCACTGAGCAAGTTGACCTTTCCTATTATTTCTATTATTCCATAACCAATATCTGGTCTTTGAGTGTAACTTGATTTTCATTAAACAAATCACTACACTGCAGTAGATAATTACAAATATTTAAAATTCTGTAATGAACCCGTGAATCATTGCAAGAGATTTAAGTGCAGTGAAAAACAATTTTTTTATGACCATAAACAAGCATGCCTTTATTTCATCAAATCAAAGTGGAAGCACTAAAAAAGGGACAATGTGCTCTAAGACGTACTTACAATTCTGCTACAGTGAACAAACGGAAAATATAGATCGAATTAAATGCAATGTCGAACAGTAATTTGTGGCGGATGGTTTTCTTCATTGCCGCACGTATACTCAATTCCTTTGTTCTACGAATACATAGAAAGATTGCGATTCTCGAGCATGAAAAAAATCTCTGTAACAAAAGGCTGATGAAGGTTAAGATCATGTTTCGTGCTTGGCATTCTTACTAGATATTACGCTACAGAAGTCTCCGACAATTCGTCAAACAAAAAGCCTATTGAAGACAAAGGAAAGGATAGTCGTACAGTAGAATAGCACAATTCAACTTGTGCATGAACTCAGACAGGGAAAGAGAATAAAGGGCAGACAACAAATTCCTAGTATTCTACAATTCCGTGAGATCATATGCGACTTGAGTGGAAATTTTTTACTATATTCAAAATAAAAAACACGGGTTAATATAATTTATATGCTATGATCATACTGATTAATCGGCGATTATGCATAATGGCAGTCATTATATAAAGTTACGGTGTCTGTATAGAAGTGATTAATTAATCACTGTTTCGTCATTATTCATGATCAATAGTGCTATTTGGCTGAAGTAATAATTCGCTTCAAAAATTAATCATGTACAAACATTATGCATAATAGCTAATACTAATTGGTCGAAAACTAATTCTCTTTTTGGTGGGATGGAAATGTGGGGGAACATAAGCTGGCAAACCAGACGTTACCAGAGACTGGCAGCGCTAACAGCAAACCTACAAACAATCCGCGGAACAGTACCTTGTTCACCCTAATACTTTTCAATTACAGTTGATCTTTGCTTCGCGTCTCCAAATTGGATAGGAAACCCTGGCATTCCCCGTAAGTGATCACCGTAATTCACACTTAGTTCTGCTAACGCATAATTTCCAACCCATTTTATGCCAAAATATTTTTATGACGAATAGTTTTATTCCTTATCAGATTAAATTGTTACGAAACTGTAGCTTTCTAATTCGGTAGATTTGACACACAGTGACTTAAATATTATTCGTAATGGTTGGATTAATAATTTTCCCTGTAGCATAGATTTCACATCAAATTTAAGGAATTTTCGTTGAGTTTTTAAACTTCGAATACCGTACTGTAATTAAAGAACTTATATTACAAACACACAACGTGTTTATTTTCGTTTGCTCGGACGGTGCCGCGTCGTCCATGGGAGTAGCCCATGCTCACGACTTCGAAATATAATGCTCTTTCTCTAGAAATCGCCGTATCTGAAACGTTACAATGTTAAACTCCTCGAAAGACAAATGTCAGACGAGAAGAAATAAACCCTCCAAAAATATTTGTTAAGAAGAATGTGGAGTGCAAGAAAACCTAGCGTAGTTTGATTGTTTACAAGACAGAGCATCCTATGAAGAATATTTCCAATACATCTCCCAGTCGCTTCAGAAAGATGGGATCGAATATTTGGCAGATCATGCGATGATCTCGCATAAATGACACCCATCGCTACTATCTAAGACTAAACAGATGAGTACCATTTTCCGATTTTTGTTGCGAGTCTTCTAGAAAGGAGCAAAGATATGAAATTTCATGATCCATAAACAGGTATAAATGGCATAAACAGGTGCTTCTTAAAAGTTAATGCACAATGTTTTCATCGTGTTAGATGTAAAATACAGTTAATACACGAGTATTACCATTCTGTCAATACTAATTAATAACTATTAGATCCAAAGTGTGAGATTGTACGACCTTTCAGCTGCATTACCTAGAACGAAGTGATGTGCTGGTCATTTCAAACGTAAAAACGCCCTCGGTGTCAGTGAAAAATAGCCAGGCGGGTTCGAAAGAATTAAGATGATACAATCATGCAAATCACTCAAATACGCCGCAAATTTAATTTTCATTTTCTTGTTACTATTCTTGCTTTGCCACATTAAGTAAAAATAATTCTTACCATTTTACTCAGTAAATAAAGCTTACCCATGAAGTGCAAGACCGTGCGAGAGGAACATGAACACTTACCTGCAACAAGAAAAAAAATTACTTATTTAACGAATTTTAAATTTTACATTACTAAATTTAATAAAAAACACAAAAATACATAATTTAATCACACAACTCACAGGATTTCTTGCCATTCATTGCAAGATTTTCAACAATTGAAATTTCATGCACAATAATCCCGATCGAAGAAACGTAATTCTAAACAGAAAAGAATTAAAGAAATATTCAGATACACACATTCATACCCCTTACGGGAATAAAACACTTAGCTCTGTGTGTGTGTGTGTGTGTGTGTGTGTGTGTGTGTGTGAGAGAGTGTGTGTGCGCGCGCGCGCGCGCCTGCGTGCGTGTTTATGGATGCGCGCGCGCACGTGTGTGTGTGTGCGTGCGCGTGTGTGCGTGCGCGTGTGTGCGCGCGCGTGCGTGCGTGTTTATGGAGGCGCGTGCGAGAAGGGTATGAGTAAGTGATGACACCGAAATAATATTGCGATGGATCGGCCATAATCGCGGCAGTTAACTTCCATGCAACGAGAGAGCTATAAAATCCAACTGGCTTTGAGGATGAGCTGCAAACGAGAGCGTTAGTTATCACTTCAAAACCGAACATTTGCTGTTTCTGATATCCGTAAAAGAGACAGCAGACGCTTTTTGTGAGAGATTTGTTTTGCGAAGTTACGCATTGGGAGAGAGAAGAATTAACTAAAGAAAAAATCTGACTAATTTCTGCAGTTGAGAGTTTCAATATAAGCCAAACTGAAAACTTTAATTCGTTTGATAAAAAATATAATGCGGCGCAACTCCAAAAATAAAATTCGCAGCGTAAATAAAGAGAAAAATCCCCAAACACCTCTTGCACAGTCACGGATCCGTCGAACTGCAAATTACGCATCTCGACAATAGGTCATGAATTGACAAATAAGTCTATCTCCATGTCAAAATATGTCCCCATGTAATTAACTGATCATATTCCAATGTGATTGCCAATGTAATTTTATTCCTTCACGATCAGATCTGAAATGAAAAACTGCACTCTTACCGTCCTCCTCATAATCAGAAAAATACAATTTCCCTTGTATACACAGGGCCTTAAATATAACATTTATGCTTGTATTACGTTTGTCTCGGATCATGGTCTGTTATTAAGATAACGACTTACAAAAAAAGGGCTGAGACATCCTCAAGATCAAAAACAACTCTGCAGCTTTGAACACTTCTTAATTCCCCAAAAGCAGCTTCAAGCTTCTTTCTGTAATGTTTTTACACAAGGCGCAGAGAAAGCACGGGTAAGTAGAGCTGTTAATCCGCAAGGGAGTGAGCTGCAAGAACGCCGCACGAGAGCTCACAGGCGACTGGGACTCTGGCCTCCGTGCTGTATGATACAGGTGGCCTGCCGGCACGGGAGATCACCTGATAAGAGGGCAGCGGCACGCTCTCTATCACCGAGAGAGGAAGTCGAAACAGCCGTGGCGGAAGTTTCTGCAAGCGAGCTCGGTAGCTGTTCGAGTGCGAGAAATAAAATAACAATTGCAAAATATGTGAAGTGCGTTGGAAATGCAGTGACCAATACTCCACTTTTAAATTTGTCTCATATTTTCAGATCTAAACCGGACATATACAATATTTTCACATGGGAATTGTAAACAACATGAAATTAGAGCAGCCTTTCCCAGTAAAATTTTCTCCATCTTTCCTGACCGTGTTGTCCATTCGTCATTCATACACGTATAACACAAGATTTGCGTTAATTGAGCAAACACTCAACTTTACTAAACCGCTACCAGAGAAATTCAATACATTTCTTTTAACACACACGTTGAAGAATAAGCACGTTACATTTATGGTCTCCGTAATTCTCCCGATATAATCGGAAGATGTCATCACAAACGGCATTAATGTATCCTGTGCCATTCTTAGCAGTAACATGAATTCCTTAAGAGCTGAGAAGGCAATGAGCAAGATCATTATCCAGAAAAGGATAAGCAATAAGAACGAAAATAAATAAGTCTTCAATACGTGATTTAATCGGTTTGTTTTGATGGCATGATGATAGAGGCATGTATGTGGTAAAGCATAAAAAATCTCACATGCAGACTTAATAAGATATTCGTCAGGAATCCACGATGCATTATTTCTGATTCGGGAAATAATCTTCTTGAATCATATATTTAATAACAGTTAAAGACGGTGTTTTATTTGGCGTCGGCAAGGGCATCCGACAGTAATATCATCACCAAATCAGTACAAAAATGGAGTGTGCAGAAAACGAATAAAAATGAGCCCGTCCCCATTAGCGCCGACCCCGTAGAAACAGGAAAAGGTAAGAGTTCAAAAAAAGATATTTTATTCTCGATTAATTAATTGAATCAAGAGCAAGAATGAGCACGTGTACATAACCGGTACTTTAAAACTGTTTAAATATTATATGTCATACAACGAAAGAATTACAAACGTTCCACATAAAGACTGATCTCGATGATAATACGGCATCGGAAAAATATAACTTCTATCACCCCACAAAAACATTTTTTTTCCCGAACGGTAAAACGGTGTGCCCCAATATATGACGTGATTATGTCCACCTGAAGAAAATACATTACTATTTCATAACCTACAAAAAGTCGTTCAACTTCGATATCAAAAGACGTAGCTGCAACAACCAAAACCACATCTCCAGAGAACTGACGGAGTTCACGTCGCTATTAGAAATTTGATGTCCAGAATAAGGGAGCCGGCTGCAGGAAACGACCTCGCCGAAGTTTACACAGCTTCTTTTGGTTTACGGCGAGCGAGACGGCGGAAGATGAGCCGTGTTTCAAAGGAAAATGTACTAACTTGCTCTCACTCGAGCTGCAAGAAAACTAGCGTCGCGGTAAATAATCCCGAGAGAGAGGGGGAGAGGGAGAGAAAGAGAGTTAAGAATTAATATTATAAATGCATGGGGACAATCTCGAATGTTAGAGATATTTCTTGTACGATGCTCGAAAAAAGAAAGAAAAATGCGATGTCGGCAAGAGAAGGTCGAGGAACGAAGAAAAAGCGGAATGACGACCTTGCGCGAACGTGCAAAACGAGCAAGGAATGAGCCGTGGCGTTCGTTCAACTTGCAAACAGTGGCGGCGGGCAAGGGGGAAATTAAAGAAGAAAACGAACTACAAAAGGAAGAGGGAAGAGAGTAGAGGGAGTGTTGGACGGTGGGGAAGGGGAGGGAGAGGGTGGGACAGGGAAAGGGAAAGGGGGAGGGGAGGAGAGTGGTAGAGGAGGGAAGGTGGCAGGAGACGAGAGGAGGGGTAGGAGTGGTGCAAGGGGAGGGGGGAGGTGATGCCCCGGGTGATAAAATCTGATCTCTATGTCCTGGAAACCAGTTCCCGACGCACGCAACGTTCTCGCCTCCGCGCGCGAACCGTTGCCAAAAAGCTGGAGGGACACGCCACGCGCGCTCCCAGATCTTGGCATCCACAGCGCCGCCCGGCCGGTCGCCTCCGCGCACATCCTTGGTCACCTCTCCAACGTCACACCGGGAGCGGTAGCTCAGTGCATCAGCTGATGTCACTGCAGCGCCTCTGACCGGAAGGTCTTAGGTTCGAGCACTGACAGCGACAGGATTTTCGACACTAGCTTTTCAACTAGGTCGAATTCAGTCGCTGTCTGGAGAAGAATTCTAGCGGCCGGCTGCTCTGATCGGTAGTTTTCCGTGGTTTCTCCGATCAACACCAGGCGAATGCCGGAGCAGTACCCTAACAAACGGGCCACGGACCGCGCGCGATCTGTCCTTCCTCTTGCTTGTCCTATCCTCTCCCCTTACACACACACTTACACTAACATGCACTACATTACCACATATTCCGGGAGACCGGTCGGGTCCTGGCTGGAGCGGGGCCCCGCTGGTGGGAGAGTCCTGGTTAGGGGGAAACCCCACTAGCCGACGGTAGGTCGGCGCCGCATCTCGCCATCCAGCGAGGGAAGATCACCACCATCTCCCGACCAAAAAATGCACTACACTTACGGGACTAATGACCAAAGCCGTTAACGCGCCCCGAAACACGAAAAAATCAATCAATCGATTAATCAATCAATCAGCTGTTACGGTGTCGTCCAATCGGGACCTTACACGTCACTAGAATGGTGGTTTTCAACCTTCCGATTGGATGACACCATAACAGCTGATTTACTTCAAACGCAGCTCTGTGAAAACCGCAGTATAGTTGCGCGCATTCGATAATGATGTGAGCAGGGAAGTGGAGCAATATAGGGAACTATTTCTTCTTTATTCCCTTTGTCATCCTTTCCCTTTTCCTCTTCATTTTCTTCCATTCTTTCTTTTTTCATTCTATTCGTTACCTTCTTTGGTTTCGTATTTCGTGACACCAAAGAGGATATAATTTTCTCCTCTATGGCAACAGATATACATTCGTGGGATATATCTGAGAGCTGCGGACATTTGGAGTAAAAACAAAATGTAGGGAAATGACAACATTGATGCGGATGAAAAGTATAACAACTAGCTTTAGGGATGGGCACAGAATCGTTCACGCGTTGCTGAAGACGGGGTCCTGAAGACGCTGCCTTCTCGGTACGTAATTCGCTTCTTTTACGTTCGAAGAAAAAAGCGGTGATCTTGTGATCGTATTCCACACTGCCTTTTGATGTTTTGTGTATAGGAGGGTTATTCAATAACTGGTAACAAAATAAGACAATTGAAGGTTAAATTATGTTGGCAAACAATGATATTTTAAGATTCTACGCCAGTAAAGAACAATAAAGAACGACCAAAATCGAGATTGATGGCACTTTATTTTTACTAAACGTTTCGAAAACAATATTATTTCATTTTACGCCGCACTCAACTCGTTTCCAGGCAGACTCAATATCTCCTCTACTTTTATGAACTCGGAACTTTTATTGGCCAAGATGGAAGACTGAACCATTCATGTTCCATCCTAAAATTAATGAAGACCTACCTCTCCAGTTCCGGGCGAGTTATAAGAAAAAAGGAAAAAAGGTAAGGAAAAAGGAAAGTAAGAAAATGAAGTGGGTCAGGGAAAATAGAATAAAATGTTGCACATTGCTTGGGAAATTGTTGGGGGGGGGGGTACAAATGCGTCTCTTTGGAGAGTACATAATGCTAAAAGAATCATGAAACACGAGTCACAAGTGACAATTCAAAATGAAGTACATAATTCAGAGTCTTTAGAGCCAAGACAAGCCTTAATGCATCATTTGAAGAGAAGCAGAACCGTGTCATATTCGGACATCTTCAAGGAAATGTACAATAAATTGCTGTTCTCCGTAAAAATAAGAGATCATTGTCACTGTTCCCAAATTTCAAATACAATGCTTATAGAGAAAAGCACGCCAAAAACAGGTATAGCTTGCCATTTATTCGCATAGAAAATATCACCGAATTCTACATACCAAAAATTACAATACACTAAATAGGTTCCCATAATTAGACTAATATAATAAAATTAGTAATCACGCAATTTTCCCATAAGATTTGTTGTATAACGATCTTCACTTCACCAAGCAAACTATCTTTTATGGTTTTTTGATCTGTTCGTGACAAACGTTCAGAATAACAGAGTTTCATATGTTCTTTTAGTATTGTTTTTTGAACAATATATTACGAAAAAAACTCTACCTTTACACAAATGGTTATGTACATGATAATTTGTGTTTGTTATAAGTCATTTGTTAGACACAATTCAATTTCAGTCATAGAAATATCAGTCCCTTCCTAGTTTTTCTGGAGAAATTTCTTAGAATTTTGTGGATGGATTCGCTAAAGAATCACGAGGCCTAACGCGTTACACATCATTGTCTCGACTGGTGGACGGGAAGTGGCCTAACCTTGAGAGACGGACGGACGCAGGCTACTCCTTACTTCGCCTGTTGTCTCAGCACTGCCTCGGACCGGGAGGTCCTGGGTTCGAGTCCCGATGGTGGCAGGTGTTTCGACACTAGCTACATAGCTAGGTCGAATTCAGCCGCTGTCTGGAGGAGATTTCGAGCGGCAGGCTGCTCAGGTCGGTAGTTGTCCGTGGTTTCTCCGATCAACACCAGGCAAATGCCAGAGCAGTACCCTAACAAACGGGCCACGGAACGCGCGCGATCTTTCTTTCCTCTTCCTTGTTCTATCTTCACCCCTTACTGACACACACCTACATTTACATGGGCAATTTTATCGCACATGCCGGGAGACCAATCGGGAGCTTAGAGCTTGTCCTGGTTGAGGCAGTACCCCTCTGGTTGGAGATACCTGGTGAGGAAAAGCTCGCCAGCTGACACTTCGGTCGTCGCCGGATTCCATCATCCAGCGGAGGTAGATAACCGCCACCTCATGAGGGAAAACACGCACTACACTTACGGAAGTAATGACCTTATCAGTCGACGAGCTAGGAATCACGAATCAATCAATCGCTACCCCGTTTGTAAATAAGGAAAATAAACTAAACGTTCAACAGATGAAATATAAAATAGATTAAAAAGCAAAAATGAAAAAAATATTCCGTTTTGTTAAACTTCATGATAACATTAAGGTTCGTATCATCGTCTCCTACATTATTTCTGTAGTGTACATACCTTTTGCGGCTCTCACACGCAACCAATATTTATTAATGAGGTATCTAAAGAAAGAGAATTTCACGTAGACGTGACAAATTGCACTTTGACTTTAAAAATATGAAGGATTTGGAAAATGTATATAAAAATATTCATGTCAAATGCAACCCGCAACACTATGTCATATATATATATATATATATATATATATATATATATATATATATATATATATATATCGTTAAATAACTCTTAAACAAAGTGTTTTAGGGCCTTAAAACTTATATTTTTAAGGCTAATGACTTCGAAGAAACGTTCCTCACAACGTAATCCACAGGATGACATCTTGTTCATCATCCTACTACATTTTTGCAGGTTCGACGCTTCTCGATTCTACCCGACCCTTTCAGAGCCTGCTGAATCAGCAACCCTATGTGAAATTAAACCAATTACTTGATATTCTACGCGACTAAATTACAGCTCGGTAATAACGTTAAATAAGAATAGTTTGTATTGACAACGGTGTCTTGTATTGTTGTCAATTACAACGAGACTTATAGAACAAGTGACAAGAGGGTCTTGGAAAAAAAAGATATATTACAGGCTTCATATGGAAAAGGAAAAATAGGGAGGAGGTTTAACATCAGAGAGGTCTCGCACGGTTATGCTAGTTATTTATTATTATTATTATTATTATTATTATTATTATTAACGAGCCTGAATCTTGCGCGCGGCTACAGCCAGCTATGCGGCGACGCCAAGGCAGGTTGGCACCCAAGCAGCCGACGCGCCCGCGGCGCTCCACCCACGCGCCGCCCGACAATGCTCCTGGGAAATGATTGGCAACGCCGCGTAATTAAATCATCCGCGCCAGTAGATTGCGCTAGCGGCGCGGCGGCGTGCTTTATTGAGCCCTCGTGCCTCGCGCCGTGTGACGGCAAACTGTTGGCCGGCGGGGACCCACCCACCCGACACGCAATTACGCCCCGTTAAACACGTTGGCAACGGCATTATCTCCAGGAGCGGCGCGGCGCGAGGCGCGTTTGTTCGTCCGGCCGCTCAAAATAAAAGCAGAGGCGTTTATTCCATTTGCTTGTCAGGCGCAGCGAAGGGACGCCGTGCGGGTGCTCCGCGCGGGAAGGACGCGTGTGTTTCAACGCGCACCGACGCTCGTTGAGGGAACGCGCATGTGCGGGGCGGCTGGACTCCCCCTCCCCCTCCCCCAGAGAAATCAGAGTTCTTGATAACAAAAACGCTACTAATCAAACGGGCGATGTTTTTTATAGAGCGTGAAAACGTTTGCGTTTACCGTAATTGTGCCTGCATGTGGATTTCGCTCCTAAGCCAGCGGGGCCGGAAGAAGGTAGATGCGTCCATTACTGTATTTCTATGCACACCGTGATGTGATGGGCGTTGCTCATCTCGCGGAGTAGTGAGAAACACATAAACTGTTTTACTGAGGGTGACAATGTTTTTATTTTACTCCATTTTATCTACACAGAACACGATTAATGTCTTTTGGATCTTTCAGGGGCAAATGTGAAGTACACACACAATACATGCACTTTCATGAATGTGTTTCCTAGATGTAATTACTAGAGCCCTTCTTTTATACCATCTTTTGTTGTGTTTTTTGTTTGTTTGTTGTCGTTTTTCTCGTTGTTTTTTTTTTATTCACACTGCGTTGACAGGGTTTTGCGCACGAATTCGCCTCCTGAAGAGGAGCAGATTGTTATAACGTGTACACTTTGCGTCAGAGGTGATTGTTATGTCTTAAGAGGCCAATTTTCTGATGTCAAACCATTACGAAAAGTATGTGGTCCTACACTTTACTATTGCCTATCACTTGCCTATCTTCACCAGGCAAATTTCTGATGCCCTGAAAGTGATAGTTTTTAACATAAAATAAAACAGTGGCGAATAATGTTCTTTGGTAAATTATTAAGCATTCGGATTTTTCGAGGCAAGTCAAACATCAAGCAATTCAATGATGACTAACTAGGAGAAAGACAACAACTATCGCATGCACCACCGCTGATTGCCTCAGGACTACGTCTAAGGTAACAATGTTTGAGGTTAATGCTGTATATACAGCAGGGTATACACGAGATCTGTCACAAGGAAAATCTGGCGCGATCACTCTTTGTCCACCAGAAATGCCACAGGAATTGGGCGACATTTGACTCCAGGGCGCTCAAAGGGAAAACTAGCGAGATTGCCTCTCACCCCACAGGTCAGACTACAGAGAATGCGAACTCTCTTCGGCAGATGTCGATCGACTCGGAACCTTCGGAAATGGTTCAGTTGAGCACGCGACGCCGCGCGAGGCGGCATCAAACCCTTGAAGACATGTTTACGCCCATGAATACTTCATCGCGCTTCGATTCGTGGCATATTTGCGCGCATGCATAAAACATAGCCGCGCCCACGAAGGCGGACAGGAAGACGGCGCAAACACAGCGGTACTTAGGGTAGGGCGCCACCGCTTGCATTATTGATTGTACTGTATTAATACAGGACGTAGCTAATATGACGTTAGCGTGTTGCTACGGGGGCGCAGTGCACTATGCACAGTGTAAGCGCGGGTCAGCACGTAGGAGAAGAGGGGAGGGTGGGATGGGGTGGGGGAGGACGGGGAGAGACGATAGTGGAGTGAGTGGGTGGGGGGGGGGGCGAGAAAAGGGACACTGCTCGTAAAAGGAAGGCGCGAGGGGGAAAAGATTGTGTGGGACAGGGAAAGGGGCAAGGAGTGGCAATGCGAGTGAGCCATCCAGGGACAGAATGAATGGGAGCTGGAAGGGGGATGCGTGTACGGTCGACGGGAGGCAGGAGGGAAAGTGGGGCGGGGCGTGGAGTGGGAGGCCGAGCGAGGAAGCGCGGGGCGGGACGAGGTAGGATGGAATAGGTGGGATATGTGGGGTGGGACGGGGTGAGTCGAAGTGGGAGGGGTAGAACGGGGATGAACGGGGTCGGGAGGAGAGTGGAGTCAATGTGTGAGGTGGGACAGGGTTTTATGACGCTGTGAATGGGGAGGCTAATCGCGAGGAGGAAAAGGTGGTGTAAGGGAAGGAAAAGTGGTGATTCGCGATGAGTGGCAACGTGGAGCGGGAAAGGACGAAGCCGGATTGCCATCCAGGGATGGATTAAACAGCACGGGGCCTGGAGCGGAATGTGGGTACCGTCGACGGGAGGCAGGACGGAAAGTGGGGCGGGGCGGGGCGGGGCGGGGCGGGGCGGGGCGGGGCGGAGCGGAGCGGAGGCGCAGCGGGGAAGTGCAGTTTGTGACGACGTAGGACGGACTAGGAGAAGGTGGGGAGGCACGGGACGGGCTGGGGCGAGATGAGACGGGTAGGGCTTGGGCGAGATGGGACGGTGGGACGGGGCAGGATGGAGTGAAGTGAGCGGGTGGGGTAGGTGAGGGTTCTGTGACGCTGAAAATGGGGAGGCTAATTGAAAGGTGGAAAATATGGTGTGGGACTGGAGCGGAGATGTGGGTATTGTCGACGGAAGGCACACTGGAAAGTGGGGCGAAACTGGGCGAGGCGGGGCGAGGATGCGAGGGGTGGGACGAGGTACGACGGGGTGGGAGATGGAACGGATACGATAGTGGCGCGGGATAGGGTGGTACAGGGTCGGAACGAGAGTGATGGAGGGAGTGGGTGAGGTAGGGCAGGGCGTAGCGACTCTGTAAATGGGGAAGCGGAACGCAAAGTGGAAAAGACGGTGTGGGACAGGCAAAAGATGTGGGTGGCAAGGAGTGGTGACGTGGGGCGAAGAAGGGCGATGCAGAAGGGCCATCCAAGAATGGAATGAACAGCACAGGGGATGAAGCGGGCAAGCGGGTACTGTCGACGCGGAAAGCCAGGCGAGGCGGGGTGGGGCGGGGAGGGGCGGGGCGGAGCGGGGCGGTACGGGTAGAGCATCGCCAGTGGTGAGTGCGAAAGGCAATGTAGAACGTGTAAAGGCGGGGCAAGGGGAATCGGCCGAAGCGACGCGGTGAGGCTGGAACGGAGAAGGAGACGACGCTAGTTGTGGAAGGCGACGCTGGCTCCCACACACCGGCGCGAAATATTCGCAGCGAAAGTTTTGCTTCATGCGGTGGCTTACGGATCCGTACAGATCCGCACGGCAGGCGGGCGTCGGGACTGAAATTGCATTCATCATGGATGGGGGGGGGAGAGTGAGGTGAACCGAGACGGAGTGAGTCAAAACAAGATGGAGAAGGACGAAGCGGGACAACGTGAAGAAGAGCGGGAGAGGGACAGATAGGGACAAGGGCGGGACAGTGTGACGAAAAGGGTCCAGAGGGGAACAAAAGAGAACGGAATGACGCAAACCGGGACGGAGGGTGGCAAGGTGGGATGCAGAGAGACGGCGCGGGACAATATAAAGCGGGGCAGGCAACGGACACACTGAGACAAGGCCGGACGGAGAGGGCAGAAGCGGAACAAAGAGTGACAACAGGAACAAAGCAGAACGAAGCGGAAGAAAGTGGGTCGGAGGGACACACACCGGGGCGAAGCGGGACGGAAGGGAACGAAGCGGAGCTACGCGAAGCGGTTGAGAGAAGCTCCACGAAAGGGGCGCTCCAGGAGCAGAAATGCGATAAATTGACCGTTTGCCGTGCGGCAGCCGTTACAATTAGCGCACGGCCTCCAGATGGGCGCACCGCCTTACAAATAGACGCCGCGCCGCGAGCGGGGGATGGGGACAACGGCGGGCAGTGGGCACACGGAGGGACTACGCATGACGCCAGCTGCGGCTTGCGTATGATCATTTAAATCTCACAGCTGTGGCTTACTAAAAATCATATTATGGCGGATTCGGTGGTATAATGGTTAGCCTAGCGAGCTGTTGTACCCAAGTTTGCGGGTTCAAACCTGACCGAAACCGTGGATCTTTAAGGGCAAAAAAAATCCTTCGTACGCCTTCCTTCGGAGGGGAAGTAAAGCCGGCTGTCCCATGTAGTAGATTTATAGCATGTAAAAGATCCTCAAGACTAAAAGAAGCCTCTGAGCTAAATTCGAATCGAATCGTCGAGCTGTTTCGTCGCCCAGGATAATACCTTCTTTCTCCGCTAGGTTGTGAAAGGAGCGTGGTGAAATTTGCGTGGTTAGACGGAACAGCGGGTCTGATGGCCCGAGTCTCACCATGTAAAATCAGGCATTAACTAACTAATATAATGTCACGGTACTGTCCTTCAACATTTCAAAATTCAGTATCACTTTTCATCCAATCTCGTAGATCGTACTCCTTGCCTTTTGAACAGAATTTGTTATTACAATACTCGTAATGTTTTCGATTTTTATCAGAACATAATATAGTTTAAATGTTATAGGAATGGAAATAGGTTTTTTTTCCACCACTTTTCTTCAATATTTTAGGAGAAATTCTGACCGGCCTTAGACTTACCTTCAGAAGAACACATTCTGGAAGTTAGGAAGTCATGACAAAGTCTATAAACAAAAATTTAATAATTAACACTAGAGGCAACAGAAATAAAGTTCATATTCCATTCCCTACGTAATTATGGCAGTATTCTCAAATAGGTAATCCTTACAAATAAATAATTATTTGGTGATAATAACTGCTGCTACTGCTAAGAGGCGACCAGAATACCAGCTGATTTAAAAATTCTGCTGCTGTCTGTTCTCAACTTGTTGCAACAAAACTGCCTTCCACGAACAGCGCATTCTATCGTGTTTGCAAGCCACGTGTTCTATTCGGAAAGAATCGTAATCATAGCGATTAGTAATCGATTTTTTTCAGTTTAAAATCCTTTACATCATTTCTTCACAATATATTCCTGGCCACAATGTTTCAGTAAAGTGTACAAAAGAAACTTTTATCCAACACATCAAAGAAACGGCGGAAATTTCGTCATGTCCCTGTTTTTGTTGCTAAATTCAACAATATTTCATTTCGCAGGAAACATAATTCATTATCTACCACCAAAGTCGTAGTCTACCTACATGAATGAAAAACAGGTTCGATATCAGTTTACCGAACGTGATTTGAAAACGAGATTGGAGAGTTAAAATGGCGACGCGAAAGATAATAGCGCTTTCGTTTGCATCTAACACATCGACAAGCGTTCCTCACCAACGCGAACTATCATGAGTTTGTTCTGTGGAGCGCGCTGGTAATCTCACGTTCCATCTACCTGGATGATTACATCGGATCGTATTCCTGGGCATCATGATGGTACTGGGGTTCATGCGAACTTTTAACTTAATAGGAAAGTAAGGAGACAGTTCGTTGGGGCTAGAAGGGTTATAACAGAACCAATTGGCAAGTTTAAATTCAGAACCCGCCCGTAAATTCATAAAAAAAATAATTAAAATTTTATATGCCGACAGTATAATATTGTAACGTATTGTAGGGCTACAGCTAGCAACCGCCGGGGCGCCACAAAGGTGCGACGGCAAAGGATTAGACGCCAGGGGCCAGGCAGGATGTGACACGCCGAGGTATTCTGAGAAATCCTAAGAGCTAGGGAAAGGGATGCCCAAAATGCGGGACAGCGCATTTTTGCCGCGTGCCGAGTGACAAATTCTTGGAATCCATGGAAATGGATGTCCAAAAATGCCTGGCAACGCGGCTAGCGCGGGCCGTGTGCAAAACCCAGTGACGTTTCAGGTCACGTGGGTGGTAGCTATATAAGAGCGAACGCAGAGCGCGGGGGCGGGGTTTGTTGAGCTGAGTGGGAACCCTCGTGCGAACGCACAAAACTTGCGCCCAGGGCGGTGCGGAGCCGAGCTAGGCTCGTGCGGCAACCCATGTGTTGGGACGCCGTTGTGGACTATATCCACGGGTGACTGAGGTCGCCGGAGCTGTCTGCTGTGTGCGGGAGGCTCGCTGAGGAGTGGCGCGGGCCACAAGTCAGTCAATTCATTTTTAACGATCGCTCCTGCGATCAGGGAAGTAAACATCTACCAGAGCTGAGTAACTTAAATTATTACTGTACATATTGTGAATAAACCTGTACATATTTATCATTGAAGCTCGTGTCTGTGATTATTGTGTATTCCCACGACGTCACAATATCATCTAAGTCTAGTGTTCAGTTTGTTTGATTAATTCTTTAATAAATTATTTTATAAGTACTTATAACCGTATTTTATTACAATAATTAATTCAAATACAACATAGTTTTGCTACTTCTCACGTTTGAAGCTAACGAAAATAAAAAATGAAACCGAAGAATTTAGTCTACCGGGTCGATGTAGCACTGACAGCGAATATTCTCTATTTCTCCATTCTTCCCCGGTTTTTATTCTTTTTCGTATTAAACAGCAAATCAACAAAACCGTAGAATAAAACATCACCATTTATTCGAATCATTTGATGGTATTCAGAAAGATCTGAGGATAATCGTCACCGGAGAACAAAATAGAAAATACAAATTAGAAATTACTGCAAAATTGAATAACCAGAGGGTTTTATTACGTCAGTTTGCTGCATTTACAGAAAACTGTTATTTAATTTCTTCATCACATTCATATATTACATTAGTTGTGAATGAGATGAATTATTTGGGGTTTCATTTTTGAGTTTAATATTTTATCAAGGGAATTCACAACAGTACAGACAGGATTACCTGCAATATTGTGTTTGGCAATGCTTGCACAAACAACTAAAGAGCCATTTCATTTGGAAACGTCCACTTCTGCGCGTTGCGAGGTGCCAGGATTAGTCCGTGTGCAGAGCCAAGGCGCGCGCGACCCCGCCTGATGTGGGTGTTCGCCTGGTGCGGGCGTCCGCTCCCTCGCCGCGCTGCCATCGGCGAGGCTCTCAGCCGCTCGCACGCAATGCGGAGGCGGGGGCGAAAAGACGCCGCCCCACAGCCGGCCCTAATTGGGGGACGGCGAACAGATCGGGGAGTGGGGCGTGGTCGTTGATTGTGTTTCCGGGAGTGTCAACTGCTATGGACATTATTCCCATAAGTGTCGTGTATGTTATATTCCCTGTTGTGGTGGTGCTGGATCCTCCTCTAAATGTGAGAGCTTGCACCTACCTACACGTCGGATACCCCTCCAGATATCTCAACCAGCGGGGCTCCGCCTCAGCTGGTAAAGCTCGAAGTCTACACTCCGACCGGCTTCCGGTAGTGTAGTGCATGTTAGTGTGAGTGTAGTGCATGTTAGTGTTAGTGTAGTGCATGTGCGTGTGAGGGGAGTGGAAGGGCAAGAATGAGGAAGGAAAGATTTCGGGCGGTCCTTGGACAGCTTGTTAGGGTACTGTTCCGGCATTCGTCTGGAGTTTATAGGATCGTGTGTGTATGTAGGTGGGTGGGTGTGTGGGTGGGTGTAGGGGGGAGGCAGCGGGAGGCAATGGCGAGGAGTGATGGTGGAGGAGGTGTGGGTGGCGGTAGAGAAAGAGGTGAGGGGCAACTTTTGTGAGTGGATCAGCTTCATCACAAACGGCAATCATTTAAGTGGGAGTAAGATGTCAAAGACAGTAAGGCCCCCAGCAATGACGTTTGCGGCTACCGCACCATGAAAAATTTCCCGAAAAATGGGGTCATCTTTCTGTCGCCTTATGACAGCGGAGGAGAGATCGTGTGGGATAAGCGGTAGATCATTCCGCAGTCAGCATCCTCTCATTACGAGAGAAAAGGGCTTCACAATAAAAGGAAGAGAATAATATTAAAAATGCCCGATTACGATTCACATGAAGCTTCATTGCGTATAATTTAACTCGATAATTGAAAAATGAAATTGACAGAAGGAGATCGATAACATTAGCATGAAAAGATTTCGTCAGTAATGGTAAAGAATAATGAGCGTGAGAGATAATCTTCCGCTAAAAGACAAGATGTGCCAATCCACTGATTCGATGTGTTTTGCAGATAAGAAAATCAATAAATAGAGACTCCCGCTTCTGAGGTTAACAAAGAGGTGCAATTTTGTCACCTGTATTTGCTGAAATTCTTTATTACCTGTACCTTATTACCCGTTGATCCTTTCACATTTCTTTAACTATTTTTTGTGATCATTTGAATATAATTGTTCCCCTTTCAAACTCATTTCGAAATCATCTCGTCCACTGTAGAACAACAAACACTTACATCGATCATTCATTACTCAATTCTCCTTACTTTACTCTCCCTACGTTCCCTCTCATGGCGGTTATTCAACCTGTCATAAGCACAACCGTGTCCAATTCAGTAATATGCATCACTGAAGGGAGTTAATCAAGCAGGGGTAATTCGACATCACGGTCATGACCGCACCTGACCTGCACGAATACGCATTAAAGGAACAATTGTTTGCAATGCATGAACGAACGAGGCAACGTTGCATAACGCAAACCACATCCATAAAATATACACTTTCAAGAGTTAAATAACAAGTAGACAAACCTGTGGAACAAATACGAGTATGAACTGTGCCAATCTACTAAACTGTCAATGCAAAGATCATAAACTTTTCAAAATTCTAAATATTAAAGAAACGGAATTATGGCTATTTATCAAATAATGCACTCATAGGACGACTTTGTCATGTAACGCAACTGCGATATAGAACAAATAACAAGGATGTTCGACCAAAATACAACCTGCAAGTTGTTTCACTCTGACATACGACAGAATATTTGAAGTACGTCAGAAAATTAATTTTATTTAGCGTAATTCATTGGTTATAGCGCACATATTCACTAAAGATATCTTGAGTGAGAGAGAGGGAGAGAGGGGGAGGAGAGGGAGAGAGGAGAAGAGGAAGAGAGAGAGGGAGAGGGAAAGAGAAAGTGGGAGAGAGGGGGAGAGGGAAAGAGAAAGGGGGTGAGAGGGGAAGAGAAAGAGAGGAGGGAGAGAAAGAGAGAGGGATGAGAAAGAGGGGGAAAGAAAGAAAGAAAGAAAGAGAGAGAGAGAGAGAGAGAGAGAGAGAGAGAGAGAGAGAGAGAGAGAGAGAAAACAGATTTTGATCCTTTCGGCCGTCCGCAAAGAATAAACTGAATGCAAACTGATACTCACAAACAGTTTTTGGCCTCGTTTCCTCTTTCCTGAGATATTATTTATTTTCGTTCTCAGCAAAAGCTCATGTAGGAAACGGTGCACTCGAACAATGAGAAGGATTTCTTCTAAATCTCTCGCAGCTTACCCAGAAACCATGCTTCCACAGGCACGTTTACGGACACAATATACAATAACAGCATGTCCATGAATCCACCGGCACACCGCTTCCTCGCTGGCGCTAAGCATATTTTAGAATTCACAATGCATTAAGTTAAAACTTGTAAGCCACAAGCTAACTAGCAACCGCGTCACAAATGCACAGAACAATCAGTCGTAACAGAGCAGTTTATGGGTTACTTTAGACCGTAGCGTGAGCTAAAAATATTTGAATTTGTGTTCCCTGTTTACAAGGAACCAGGTAGAATTGCTAGAGAGTTTTCCTGTAGCTGAAACAATGTTGGAAATGAATAGCAGTATACTTCTGACCAAAACTACCTTTTTCTCTGAACGTGCCAACTGAACTGTTGACACAAACTGAACTAAGCTACCAAGAATTGTGTGTTCGATTCGTAAAGCTCACGAGCTTTCATAATATGGCCTGATTTGCAATAGGATTAAATAAAATCATCTTTAAACGGATCTGACGTTTCACTCAATGTTTAAAACGTTAAGTGCAAGATCCATATGAAAATTAACACCAAGGGGTTCCTTTGGGACACCGAATTCAAGAACAAGTTTGTCCCTCGGGAACGGCAAGTGTTCATCCGCTCCTTTTCCACCACTTGGATGATCTCAATGTGAGCCTCCCGATCTTCGGTCTGTGATTGATGGCGCAGCTGCACCTGAATCGTGGCTGTGGACTCGCCTCGGCCTTAGGGTTTGACCTTTACTTTTGAGTAAGAAACACTCAGTTAAAAACTCACGGAAAACGAGGTTAAATAGTAACAGAATAATCTCTCAGTAACTTGAAGATCTATCCAGTTATCCTACTCTTCCCCTACAGAGTACTCATTTCCGAAATGGAACATTGAATGAAAATGATAGAGGACCTGTAATTCAGCTACTATTTCCAGTACAATTTTCAAACAAAGAGACTAGTTATACGGTAGTAAATAATGATATAGGAAAGTAACTAAGAAGGAACCAGTTCGACAAATCGCGAAACAAATGAATGACATGTCCGGCGATGGCATTGCGAGATATAATGTCGACGTCATTTACTAGTGAAACAAGTCGCCTACAAATGAGCCCATTGACAAATTAGGCACAAGGACATAATTTGCCGTTTTGTTGAGAGTAGTAACCAAGTAGTAGCTGTTAAAAAACGCCCCTTCTTAGATTAATATATTTATTGTTGCAGTTTAAACATTTAAATGAATTCATATAGTACGATTATATGAATGTTGTGTAAATCTGTGCGGGTGTTGGAGCTAGAGATTATACATAACAGCTGTGCCAAGGAACTACAGGCTAAATTTGAGAGGCAACTGCGATTTACATACTTTAAAATTTTATCGTTCTAAGTAATTACCGAAGAAATGACTATTAAATAATGCAATTTTCAACAATTTTCAATAGTTCTTCCGGAATTAATGAATTACATAAGTGTAAAATTAATTGATTGTAAACCCAGGATTCTTCAATAAGACTCAAAGATCTGGCACTTGCTAAGTGAAGATAATAAAAATGATTTTTTTTCTTGGGGGGGGGGGGGAGTTAGGCGCTCTCCCCTCTACCAATAACGTAAATGTATTTTTTTTAATTGTTCGAAAGGCAATTCTCTTTAGCCTTTAAATTTCCATTTCATAATCACACATTACATACATACTTTATTGTTTCATAGTTTTCACAAAGCTATTGTATTTTATTATTAATGAAGATATACATTTTTTTTGTCAATTTTAGACAATACTTACCCGTGCAAATCAGCGTTTATTCTCTGACGAGCTTATCTCTATTTTTCTAAAATATAAGGGGATTTTTGTCGGGCCGTCGGTCAAACTTTTATGGACTTTTCCATCTTTAATTATAGGGAGTCAAATTCGTAATATCCTATTACATTAATGTAATAAAAATATTACGAATTTGACTGTCTAGAATTAAAAGACTATAATCCATTAAACTCCAAAATATATGTTCAGAGTTAACGGATATAAATGTGTTTCAATAGAATTATTTAAAACCACCAAAAAACATGCGGTTCCACTAATATACAGATTGGCGCTACCGTTATTACTAATAAAGTTGCCCACACTTCTTGCAGCGATCACATTTTCTATAATATTCCTGCAATACACGATTATTTACATACACGATATGTTAAACTAATACCGTAGGAATGTATTGAAACACATACATCTGCAAATATAGGAAGAAAAGACCTCAAACAATTTACTTTCTCTCTCACGGAAACTTTGTTTACATATATAGAATTCTTTATCTTTTTGTAACACATTTATTAAACATTTATGTTTCAGTTACGTACACACCATAACATTACGACGAAAAATTCTCAAATGAATTAAAGATCACACACTTTAATATAATTATGTAAGGAAACATAAACGTGTCTAGGGATGACCGAGTTTTCTGGTGATGCAATTACGTCATATTGCAAATTTTCGATACTCCGCACTTCTTCAAAACTTGCCATTAGTAATTCCGAAGAAAATACCCACGAGAGACCTAGATATTCAATAAATGTCCCTTACACAGCCCTTAAGGCTGATAATTTACAGATGACCGGCATCACCTCAAGTAAGGAAGAGTATTTGTGCTGGCTGGTGAAATGCAAAATTGAACCATAATTATGGAGCAATGGTTTATCCCTATGAATGCGATGTGAAATACGAGTCCGTTCGTTCACACTGCGATCATCGACTTCAGTTATTTAACTGTAGATAAATTATGACAAAATAACGCGATTTTAACAGGCAAAACATTACATCGTAAAATTACATTCTCACAGAGATTCCTTCCGTCAACTTCAATATTGCCAAACACCCGTATTTCCGTAATCCTCTTCCAACATTCACGAAAACACACACACACAATCACACACCTGCGACACCCTTAACACGAGCGTGTAAATATATGCGTAACGTACGAACGCGATAATGCGTCGCTAATGCGCATGCAAATTACTCGCGGAATAAACAGTTTTACTCGATCCGCGAAATGATAATTTATGCGTGGCGCCGGTGGTCAGTTGCGGTGCGGGCTAAATGCGGGGTGGATTTGAGTGTGGCCGACTACGCAGACGCCAGGGATTGGGTGGAATAATAAGGCCCGCAAGCTGCCTTTTGTCGGGCGTCGGGGTAATTAATACCAACTCCTCCCCTGGGACCAAATCTGACCGGATTTATATCCACCCCGCATAGGCGTGGCCAAAGGACGAGGAGGAACATTGCCGTTGCCTGGCGCCTAAGAAAGTACATTTTGTGGAGTTGGTAATATTTTGAAGCGGTTGTATTACATACGTGGTTCTAAGTATTCCTACTTACATTAGTAGAGGGGACCACAGGCACAAAAGAAATTTAAGACCGCAGAGAGCAGATGTCGGGAAATTCTTCTTCACAAATCGAACGATAAGGGGATGCAATAGATTGTCTGCAATAATCTTTTAATACTTTCCTCAAAGCGTTCAACAAAGCGTTTGGAAATTAGTTTAGGGTATTTCTAACTTTATGAGGGCGTTCACTAAGAATATTAGGTTATATAGTTAAGTAAGGTGTCGTGCAATGTAGAGTGGAGAAATAATGAAGGAAACGTTTTAAGTGTTATAATGAAGTGCAGTAAAGTGAAAGAAAGTGCAGTGCCAGTGAAGTGCGGTCTTAATTGTGAAAAACTCTTATAGCGCGATCCTGGCACTGAAAAAATTGCACATATTTTTCCTAGGTCCTGTGTGTAATAAATTACTTGCACTTTTGGTGAGTCATTGATTCCAAAATATTGGTGGACGGCCAACCGTCGGTCTGTCCGTTCGTTCGTTCGTCCGTTTGTCCCTTTCTCTGTGTGTCGTCAAAACCTCTGTCTTCTTGTTTGTTTGTCTGTATGTCCCGTCCGTCTACCCGTCCGTCCGTCCGTCCGTCCGTCCGTGCGTCTGTTTGTTCGTCCGACCGTCCATCCGTCCGATATACTGTGGTAAACTCTAGCACCTTAACTGATCAGACGAATTTATCCAAATTTGATATTCCCCTGTCAATCTGGACGAACACGAGTCCCTGCGATTTTGAAAATGAGATTTTGTTTTGCGGGGGTACTTAACATGAAGCCATAACATTTTCAAATTTTCCTCAGATATGGCTCCAATTTTCAATTTTTCCCCCTCAGATAGAACAAAGGACGTTTAAAGAAATAGCGCTGGTCACGTTTTATATGAACAATGTGAAATACACACACGCTCATTCTCAAGAGTAATTAGAAGAATGAAGTAGAATTAATAACTCAAAGACTGCAGATCTGTACTGGTGGTGGCAGTAGTATTGTGATTACCACAATGAACGCAGAAACCTATAAGCTCAATTTCGATAAAAACAATTTCGTGGGTAAAAGCACTCGCAGAGGTATTGGTTGGGTGAATCAGACTAATTCGCAGGCCACACTTATCTAACACTTGCGCATGAGGCCATCGAACTTCAGAACGTAGCAGTATGCAGAATGTAGAAGTAAATGTAGCAATTTAATGTAGCTTCAGAATGTAGAATGGGGGGGGGGATTCTACTTCGAGGCTTAAGTATTTTCTCATTTGTGTCTCTAAATCACTGATAAAACGATAATAGAGATTTCTATAGATGTCGCTATTTCAGCTATACCTTTTCGCGAGTGTACTATCTTCCTTGTATCCTTGTATCCTTGAGTTGTATCCTTGGCGCCCAACAACAGATGTTTGCCCATTGAAAGTTCTTTTCTAATGTTTCTCGTAGATTTTGATGAATTCATTATTGTCTTGACAAGGATTTGAGGTGAAGTTCCGAAGGTCAGCTCTTATACTCCATTTTATAAGTTTATTTAGTATTTTGAAATTTGAGTTCTGTTTTTCCGTTTCAAATCTGCACTTTTTCTTCTGTTCTCTTTCAGTAAATCTAAGAGTTCTTGGGCTTAGCTTCCCCGCTCTCTTTGGGGACTTTGCTCCTCTAGCTTTCTCGTTCGCTTTTAGAATAAACTTCACTAAGGAGGAGGAGTTTTCCTGTATGTTCTCGCTCGGATGATACATTCAATATACTATCTTATAATTCTTGTGGTATTTACGGGGTACATCAAAGACGTGTTACTAATACCGTAATAATTAGTAACACTATCCATGTATGCATGTGTAAAGATCTTGGTAAATAAAATCGTACTATGTATATTCATGGATAAGCAGTATTTTCTGTAGTAACTTATCTACAGTTCTTCCTTCTGTGCGGTGTAATCGCAAGGGTTCAGCTAGTAATAAATAGTAATAATAGATTGTGATAAATAATAATAAATAGTAGTAATAAATTGTGACAAATAATAATAAATAGTAATAATAAATTGTGACAAATAATAATAATAAATAGTAATAAATATATAGTAATAAAAATAATCCTTTTTTGAGATACGACGATGATCCAGCATTGTTCCTTCCTCATCCTTCATCCCTTGCGCCCCTTCCGAGCGACGCCATCCCGCACTGCGACGGCCTCTGCGAGCGCGCGACCGAGGCGGGACGAGGGGAGGAGCGAGTGGAAAGAGGCAGATGGAGGCGATTGCGCCCGCGGGCCCGCAGGAGCAAGTCCTCGGCGGCCAATTCCGCGGGCTTACTTGGCCCACGGAGGCCAGCGATAGAGCTACACGACACGCCGCCAACGCCAGATAGCGCCCACTAATTTCCTGGAGACGAGCCGCGTCCGCCGCCCGCCGCCTCGCAGACGCCGAGATGGCCCAAAATGGCCAACGGACGACGCTTGGGAAAACTTAGTGGTGCTAAAACATCACATACATTCTCGCTCGTATTTTCACGCAAAATTACTCGAGAAGTACTCCAATTTTTGAAAAATTGTACAGGACTTTATTTCAAAATGTATCTTCAAGGAGCAGATCTCATTAAGGGAAAAATCTCTCTCTTCATAATTGATTGGGGAAAACCAGAACGGTACGAGGCATTTTATACTTCCAACAACAAATTTTAAACAAAAACGATGGAGCCATTTTTTTTAAATGTAGAAAATGTCTCAGGGACTTCATGTAAATTACTCCTCAGATTAAAAATATCAGTTTCAAATTCACGGGATCGCGCCATCGGTCAGATGGACTGGGGAAATATCAATTTTGGAGAAAATCGGCAGAACGGTTTAGCCACCAGCGTTGTTCACAGACGGACAGACGGGCAGAAGACGGGTAGACAGATGGACAGATGGACAGATGGACGGGTGGACGTTTTGATGTCATTCGATTTTTCGTTAGCAAGGATCCACAAAACATTGATTTTGGCTACACCACGTGTTAGAGGATGTTTTATACTAAATTTAGCAATTGGATTTATCTACGTTTTCGTTACCAGGGCCCAGTAATATTCTCGAAAATTCGCCGTTTTTTCGCGCAGCCTTGAATAACTTTACTATACTCCGTACCGAGAAATTAATAGTCGAGCTACAACAGTTCATATTTTATCGTAAGATTTTGAATGGTTATACAACAACATAATAGTGCAACATATTGTTATAAGAAAGTACTTAAGACACATTCTGAAAATTTTTCACTACACGAGATGCGCGGAAGATATGCACCATCAAAATCAAAAAGAAGAAAAAAATACTGAAATAGCACTTACATCGTATACTTCATGAGTGGTGCTCTATTCTCACAAAGTAAAGAAAAAAATTGGGCCTGGAACTAAGTTTCAGAACGTCTTTGCATCATGTAGAAATCTCAGTGACCCCGGTACCTAATTTCAATCAAACTCCTATCACATCCGAGTCTCTAATTTTTTAAGCATGTTTTTTTGTTGAAGTTCATAACATCTTTCACATTGTCTAGAAAATTGTTGTTAGCGTTTCTGAACAATATATTGAAAAGAACGGTCATTTTTGTTCACTGCTTTAAGAAATGGCTACATTATTCCAGGTTTGATAGGCCAAAGAGCTAGAAAAAATTTCTGCGAGACAATAAGGGGTCAATTTATTACATTTCAAACCTTGGCACAAAGGTTATACTTTTCAACCAAGCTGTAAAGATCCAGTGGTTCTCTGACTCTACAGACGCATTCACATGAGAAGGATGATAATTTAGTTAACCTCTCCTGATGTCCTGTAGTAATTAGATGGCTGTCGTGTTTTTATTATTAAATCCAGACATTTTATTCAGATAAATGCTGGAATAATCTGGATTATCAAACAAAACCGCAGGCATACACGAATAACTTTGGTTGAACCAATGTCATATTTTTTACACAAATTCTACAGACGATATGACAATCAAACGTTTTCTCTTGATACCTTAATTTAACTTTAAAATAGTCCAGATACAAACGTTTTATTATTGGAGTAACATATATTTCCTGCTTAATCCCACAACACCAATATACAATAAAAAATTCTACTTGTTCACACTTCCGTTTCTTGCCCTCACACTTTACATTTTCCACAAAGGTACATTGCAAACACACGATTCACGTTTACATGAAATCATCAAAACAAGACGACGACGACACTCAATCAAGGCCTATTGGCACACAGCTCAGTGCAGAGCTGTAACGTAGGATTGATAATAAACAGCGGAGGTTAAGTGAGAGAGTCGAGTTTTGTAGGAGGTCGCTATCTTTATGAATTCGCTGCTATACAGTGATGTTAAAATACACACAGACAATCTCATAGGCTTCCATTCAAACGATTTTAACACAAGGTAGGAAAACTGTTAGGGTCCAATGTATACCACACGATACTGAAAAAAAGTATCATTTTTCTAAATTAGAACATCCGAAATCCTGTAAATAACAAATATTTTGTGCTGCAATATATTTGCAAACTTGTATTTTTAATCATGGTAAGTGATAAATTGAAATCACGGCTGGAGTACAAACAAAAATCCATTATCTCTGATAACTAACAATTATTAAATTATCTGCTCTTTTCTATTCCTAAGAGAAATAGTTTCAAACAAAATGTCTAGTACACACAGAAACGGTCGGAAAAATCAAAATAATATTTATGTGCTTAGCAATTTGGAAAGTCATCAGAAAAGATTAGCATTACAATATTTACGTTCAAGTGGGGGATACCATTTCAAAATGTTTATGTACCATTTATATGGATTTAGGGATTACTTCTCTAATTTTGTTGGGATTGGATGGCAGTTCTTCCCATAATTGTGGGGATTTTGGAATTACTTCATTGTCATTTGCTGGGCCATGTTTCTCCCCCCATTTGGAAGCTTACTTGTACTCGTATCGGCTTAGCAAATTGTGAGATAGAAGCAACAAATGAGCTATTCCATAAGCTCCTGTAATTACCATGAATTACACTCTTACGTTGGAATGTTGTGCACTTTCCATTCGATAGTGAATTCAGATTAAACGAACAATAATAATTATACCACTTGTTCATAAAAAATTAAAGCAAATTATTTTTTTCATTTTTCTATTTATTCATTATAACATCGAAATATATTTCACTGGAAAGAAATATGAACATCAATTTGACGAATTCATCAATGGATGGAACCCATCAATAGATGGAATCTTATGATTATTGGCTGTCCGGGATCAGCCGCTTACAGTCAATGGCGCTGACGTTTCGGCCATCATGCAGTGGCCTTCTTCAGACCTATACTGTCAGTAGAATAGCTCTGAAGAATGCACAATATGATGCCAGTAGTATAGCTCTGAAGAAGGTACAACATGATGCCAGCAGCAAGAAGGTACAACATGATGCCAGCAGCATAGCTCTGAAGAAGGCACAACAAGACCCCAGTAGTATAGCTCTGAAGAAGGCACAACATGATGCCAGCAGCATAGCTCTGAAGAAGGCACAACATGATGCCAACAGTTTAGCTCTGAAGAAGGCACAACATGATGGCCGAAACGTCAGCTCCATCGACAAAGACGTGGCTCATTCCGGACAGCCAAGAATCATACAACCTCAATTTGAATTGTTTCAAATATTGTGTTACTTTTTTCATTTACTATTGACACAATGAAAACTACTGCAACGTCGTAAAGATACATACACTTGTGGAAGTTTTACTTTTTCGGATCATTTTTATACATGACGTCCAATGAAATAACTGATAATGATGTTGTAATTGTTAAATTCACAGAACTGTATATAAATTACGACGAATTTATTTTCCGATGTTTTCTTTTCTTTTACAAAATAACATAATTCGCGCCAATTCTGAAGATCTTCGCGATACCAAATTTCGTGTAAACAACATCAAGCTCTTCACCTGCATACCATGAAGTCAACTAACAAACTTATGCTGAGATTACATTGCATGACATTTGGGATAATTTCAATATCCCAGTAATTTCAGTGAACCAGAGACTCCACACAATGAAAGACATATAATAAATCGAACAAAGATTAATTACATATTAAAAAGACTCAAAACACGCCAAACAAAACACCGGCAAACATGTTGCGCCGTTTTAAAAACACCGAAAACGGAGAGTGGGTTAACTGCATATTTTTCAAAGGAATTCTATTTCTTTGGAAGGAATAGCATAAAGAAAAGAAAGAAAAGATTTCTTAAAAGTCTAGAGGCAGTAGAGGATGAGAAGCAAACTATCTTGTTTGATTGGATGCACATCGATGAAATATACTGAGTGGTGAACCACTGCCACATGCATTACTTCAAATGAAGACGGAGAAAATACTGAAATTGGTCTTCTAACTTCACTATTACAACATTCAAAGCGCGCAAACAATATAAAAAACAACAGCGCCCCGCACGTGCCAAATCTATAACCATTACAATGTCATGGTTGATAATTCTTATTCCCTCTGGAGTTTTTGAAAGCTGAAGAAGGGAAGAATGGCTCTTTGTAAATCAGGAGGCTGCAGAGACCAATAACACGTGAAATGAGCGAGTAAGACTCCGCACACTTTCTGCCAACGCTGTGCTACGCCTGTACAGAAAACAGGTCACTCGGTCATAAATTTAAGTAATAAAACAGACAAGAACCGAATTAAGTTTTTCCCTGAACACTATATCTCACGAAATCTAAATGAGAAATATAAATCACCGTTTTATATCTACGTAAAAAGTCCCAAATAATTAACTGGTGCGAGTATGCATTTTATGATTGCACGTATTCTTGAATAATGTTGTTCATTTCAAGATTCTAATATGTTAAAAACATCCCTGGGTATGCAATGCGCAGAAGCAGAAACAAAACATAAAACACATTTACGACAGCAGGTAAAGAAATACATCGGATTTTGTAAAACAACGGTCTGCATTACGCATAACATTCCGTACGAATCGTTCGTAAGTGATGTCACATAAAATCTTCGTCTCGAATATTGTACAAATTCAGTTTTAATACCGTTGCAATATTGTCATGCAAGAGAAACTTTTTCCAAAATGTACAATGTTTCTTGAATCAAAATTCAAATACATGCCTCTCATGAAGAATGTTAGTAATTCAACATTCTTCGTGTAATGGAAGGACTCGAAAAAAAATGTGTCGTCAGAAGAGGTTTTTGTGAAACACAACGTTCCATCTACTGTAGTGACAACTTCAGCCCGCGAGAGACTGCTGGCTCTGCCCTGTAAGTTTCCAGGGCAAAAACAAAACCGCACCGAAACCATATTGACAGCTGGAACCGCGCGTCGCGTCCCGAGAGGAAAAACAAGAGGACTTTCTCGCGCACAAAAAGTCCACGGCAAAGAGGACGCGCGCAAGGCTGACCTCGAACGGACGATGCGACATCTGCATTCCTGCCTCCAACAAAGAGCAAATTAAAAATACCGACGCCGGGGAAGTTTTGAGGGGCAACGTTGGTGGCTACAGTGCGGCGTGGCGACTGACGGGCAACACGACTGAGGCGAGAAGACTGACAAAGGACGAGAACGAATGAGCATTGGTGAAAACGGGTGAGGGCGAGCGAAAGCGAGCGAGGGCGAGCAAGGGCGAGCGAGGGCGAGCGAGGGCGAGCGAGAGTGAGCGAGGGCGAGCGAGGGCGAGCGAGGGCGAGCGGATACGCAAAGGGCAGAAAATTCATAGTAGCCAAATCTTTCTTTCGGCATGTAAAAGAACACTGGCTATAAGCTCTGCCAATGTACATCCTTTACCAATTCTCGTCCACAGTTCATATTTTCGTTTAACCGGCCAACGCCTCACATAATACATAAATGTTACTGAGATCCTTCTTATGATGCATCCTGAAGGCAAATATGCGATTCAAATTTTACTGGTAAGCTGAGAGTCTACCGAGCGCCAACTAGATGTGCTGCTGATGTGAGAGTAAACGAATGAAAGAATCTTCAAATGTTCGAGCATTACAAACAAACAAAACATTCGGCGTCGCTAGTCGAATTCGTTACTACGCTCCGTGAAATCACGGAGATTAAGCTAAATCGAGACGTCGCGGGTTCCTAGTTGGGTAACCGTCAAGGAACTCCGGGATCTAACGGCGCCCAGCCCCTGGCCGCAGGGATAAAGGGCACCGACTGACTGCGACCTGACGAGACTTGTCTGATAACAATGGAGGATTACTCCAAGGCAGGCGCTCAACGCCCCAAAAAACAGTTCAGAGACGCGTTGCGTAAACAAAGGCGCAACAAATTTAAAAAAAAAAAAACAACAAGAATTAGAGTTCTTCTTAACATCCGCATTTTAGAAACTTTTAATCACTAAAACAAATTCTGTTCATTTTCAGTATCTTAAATTTTAAGACAAGCACAAAATGCTTGCTTAAAATACAAAACAAGTTATTTCTGTAAAGTACAATTTACAGATCATTTTTTTAAAAATAATAACCTTGTTGTCTTAAAATTTAGGATACTGAAAAATCAACAGAATTTTACAAGCAGACAATGAATACACTAGTAAACAATTCAGTAAAACAACTTATTCATCGCAAAAAACGAACTCCCACACAGATCGCAACAAGGCTCAGCCGATGGTGAGATCCTCCAGACGGAGAGGCCCAGACGCCGTGCCCCAACACCCGTCCAGCGCCGGCGGAGGGTGACGGGCAGGGGTGCTAGCCGCGGGCCACTGCCTCGTCCTGGTCGTCGTCCTCCAAACCGACGCACTGCACCAGCGCAGCGGGCGCCCAGGGGAGAAACATGTTATTTTAATGTCCACACACATAATAGTTTTTATCCTTTACCGCTCTCTAAACCATCACATATTTCGTACTCGCAGATAGCTGAAACTATGACAGATCTGGTGATTTGGAAAAGCTACAATTGCTGTGAATAAATATAAGTTTTTTTTGACAGACATACATATAACGAGGTATCTACTCATCATTCTTAAAGTAGACATTTCTGTACTGTAGTAAAGCGAGTTCATAAGCTTCTTTTTACCGCTATACGTAGGCGAATCAAAAAGTAAGTTACACTAACTCGACACGAGAGCACGCTGTGGGTGGGGCACGTTATAGTAAGTGCTGGCACGTCCGATATAAGATTGATGTGGAATCCCGTCGTGTTGTGTTCCAGAGCGAGCTATGCTCAATGGGGCGTCAACTAGTAGGTCCCTCCAAATTGGAGGGGCGTTCGTATTGTGACAAGTTGAACCGGTTGCGTAAGGCAATTAAAGACAAGCGGCGGGCAAATTGAGCGCCGGTGTGATTTTGTCGGACGATAACGCAATACCTCACACGGCCCGCCGAATGTCCGAACTGCTGCAGCGATTCAAGTGGGAGGTATGGCAACATCCTCCATGCGCCATGAGATTATCATGTGTTTGGTAAGCTGAGAAAGGATCTCGGTTGACGACGATTCCAAAACGATGAGGAAGTGACAGCAGCTGTCTCCAAGTGGTTACATAGCGCTGGAGGTGATTTTTACGCATCCGGAATCGAAAAGTTGGTAGACCGTTCCGAGAAATGTTTACAGTCTCTTGGAGACGATGTGGAAAAGCAAACGAACTTTGTGTGTTGTCATAGCCGTGTTGCCTACGTAGGTGGATTCATCAATGGTCATAACATGGATTCGCCCTCGAACATACTACTCATACTGTACACAAAATGCGAACGTAGGTAGCCCCCGAACAATTGATATGTTCACCGGTCAGCAGCGACCTATATTTGCATTGTAAATATTGAACTCTATTCTGTGCATTACTGTGCATCTCATCTATACATTTTTACCACACACGTCTGTTAAAAAGATTTTACCGGCCTCGTCTGATATTTCTTAACTTCAACAATTAACAGCACAGAAATCAATTTTTTGATGGATGAATGTACAAAAAAATATTTCAAGCGCTCCTATCGCGACGTTTCGACCCTCTGAGGAGAAGTGGCCACGCCCGCGCTGGCACCACACCCACTCCTCAAACATCCATACACCCACGCTCTTCCCAGCGCTCTTCAAGCGTTTCGTAAGGTCGCAGACATCCCATAATTGTTAAATGGAGCAAAATGAAAAAAAAATGTTTGTCCTTTAAGTAAAACGGGCCGCTGCGTACGGACCCTCAGTTCGCTCAATGCGTGAAACGAGAAAATAAAAGCATAACAACAGATATCAAGATTTCCGCCAATAAACTACGCACTTGGCACGGTCCGACTGCTAAAGCGCGGCTGGCCTGCACGCTGGTTAGTCCATGTACAAATTTAGTGACGTCTAGCTGAAAGCGTAGTGCGTGACGGAGTATACAAAATGGGTATCTAAGATTTTCTTACTTGGGTATTGTCAATAGGTGAAAACGAAATAACTGACGAGAACTGCGCGCAGCCACAACCCCAATCTGAGAAATATTCCGCAATTTCTTTTATTTTTTCGTATTCTTCAGTAGGTCTGCTCTTAATGATATTAAAATTGGTTAATATACAATTAGAATCACAAAGTGGAGAACACAATTCAGGTAACATTACAGGTAAGTGTGAGCTGAACTGAATGTTTGATTAGATAAAAAATTATAAAATTGATAGATGTAGAAATGTAAGTGAATGTAAGGATTCTATTATCTAAAACCTATTTTATAAAAAGACAGGTAATAAAAATGAACGCCATGTTTCGGACAAAGGTTTATCGACTAGTCGATGTATTAAAGCCTGGAACAAAAGCATTATTCTAAAATTCTTGACCAGAATTATTTACGGTGGCTGCGACATATAGCTAATGAAAACTAATAAAAAAGTCGTATCAACACAAAACTGCTAAAGTACAGTACCGCCTTCGTTTAACTTCAACATCATCTTTTCTATCTATGCGTATCATATATCAATCAATACACATTTTTTACTCATAATCCCGAGATTCCATTCTCTCAGATTCGATTTGCAGCAATGAAAGAAGAACACGTTTCTTATGGCGAAGGGAAGCAGGAAAGGCGGTGCTTGGCGACTGCCTGCCCATGAGGTACACGGCAGCGTAGGACGAGCAACGGGTCATTGATTCGGCTGAAGAAACTCTCCTCACGACGATCGTCATTGGCACGGACCGACAGAATAATTAAAGAAACCCAATGGCGCGTTCGGAGTTTTTACGATCGGTCCTTTCGTCCGGTGACAGCTCGGAGTCAGCGACCAAGCGTTCAACGCCTTCAGAAGGAGTCACTTTCAACGAACGACATCGAGATGTTTGGACCATAAGAAGTCCAAGTTGCAAATGCTGAGTTCGTGCCAAACAGATCAGGTGGTTTTATCTTCTTCGATAATCCACTCACACTCTTTGTACGTTACAAAGTTTGCGAACTCTTTATGTCACTTAGGAGTGATACTCCGGCGCAAAAATAACACGTATTTCAACTTACAATTCTCTGAGTGGAAATGACGAATCATAGATATACTTGAATTTTTTAACGTGGCACCACAATGTCACGCACTAAAGAGGGAGAGGGAAGGTAAACTCCAATAGGGAGCCATAAAAGTCGGAGGTAAAGTGACGTTGCAGCTCCCTATTGGAGTCTGTCTTCTCTCTCTCTCTTTCGTGCGGGACCTTGAGATGCTACGTTAAAAAAATAATAAGTACAACTAAAAATAAATAAGTACAACTACTAAACGAATGAAGTTGCAATCAGTCATACGAATACGTTTTCGTAAAAGCATAAAGAAATGTCACAAACACAAGCTTAAAAAATCCCTTCAACGCAGATATATGCAAAAGCACAAGTGATGATGACGATTAAGACATCGAAAGCTGCTTTTACAAAAATAATAATGTTGGCCACGACTACGCCTTTTATTATTTTACTGGGAATGTCGCCAACAACGCATCTCCAATTAACCAATATAAACTTCTCTAAGCATATATTTTTGTTTTATTCCTAATATTTCTCTTTAGTGATTCTTTGATTTTCCTTGATTCTTTTACATCATAATTTGGCATACAGTTGGTAAAATCATTATATGATCATACTGAATTGTACACAACATACTGTCTCTTTTCTATTCTCTCAGTTCTGTCGTATTCTGATAACCTAAAACTGAGGTATACAAGTACCAGCGCGAGTAAACTCGTTTTACTATTTCGGGGAGTAAAGGAGTGTTAATCATTCAAAAATGCAAACAAATTCATTCTTTAGTTGTTGTCATTAATTATGAACTGAAACTAGACCGCCTTCGCGAGGTATTAGGGCAGGAGAAGGCTTTTCTCCCGTTTTAGCTAGAGTCAAAATGACGCCGTTTTACAGCGCGCCCTAATATCTGAAAGAATTGTCGAAAAACTGAAGTTGATACAAAGCATTCTCAAAATTTCAGAACTACAAAATTACAGAATAAAGCATTCTGTCTATCAAGGTTTCCAATTTTCTCCATGAATGTTATTTCGATAAAGCGCTTAGTTATAGAGATATACACGAAAAGCTGAAAAAAAGGGAGACACTTTTAAGTTTTTTTAAAGTTTTCTTTGTGAAGGTGACATTTCTCTTAGTGGCAAACCTTAATTTCGAATTTAGCACCCAAAAAAAAACATTTGAAACCTATGAAAAATTGCGGAATTTGTCCACATTAAGATGGCGTCAAAAAACCGTCACAGTCAGGTCTCGGACCTACTACCACTAGAATTTACAACTTCTGTCACGAACTCTCAACTACACATCGACGCACCCAGAGCAACCAACCTTTCAAATGTAATAATTCTGCACCACCCAACATACATGAACACGCCAAAGGCATCGCCCAAACGTTCTACCGCGCCCGTTCTCCGAAAACGCAACGCAGCGAGCGGTTACCACTTCGTCGACTGCAACACCGCGCCGGAGCTCCATAAAAACGCGAGAGAACGAAGTAAAGCAGTCTGACGTGCACTCCGCGCCGCGCTGCAACGCGTCCGGATCCCGCCCCGCCGCACACTGGTTCAATCGGGCCTAAAACCTGGTCATAATTGCAAATGTGAGTCGATTTGCGTAAAAAAGGGTATCAAAGGGTTTTTGAGGTAGCTGAATTAGAATATTATAAATAAATTTCAAAATTGAGAATGGCGGCTTCAAAATATGGATAGAATAGTTCTCGCGGTTGCGGGTTAATATTGTTATCATTCCAAAAATTTTGAACAGTAATTTTCTTATTAAAAGAAGAAGAAATCGAAAAAATATACAGAGAAAATAATTCCCTGTGGCGTAGAAGGCAATTCTGGGATATCTAGTGTTAAATCTTACTATGTAGCATTGCAAAAAAGAGGTTATAAAAAAAAGTGCAGATATCTGCAGCTAAATATGTGTTATTCTCATGAAGGGCATTCTACTTGATAAATAAAAAAATGATTGAGGCAGGAATACGCAGGGAAAAAAATATAATCCACAATACAAGTGACTACCATTGTTACCCTCTATACATTAGAATTCAGCCGTAGTACACATAAAATTATTTGACACTTTTTCTTAAAAATATACCTAACGTATACTTAACTTAAAGTGTCTTCTACTCGGAAATACAAAAAGAATACACAAAACGATTTAAACACACTTTTTGTTTATTTCACAAATACCGTTGACAACAATCAATGAATTCCGAGAGTTTCGTGCAACGGTAACTTCACGAGACCGTGACGAAGACAAAAATGATTGAAATAACTTTCTGGAGCTGACGTAGTGTGCTCCAATGTCTTCCGAACGAGATTTGCTACGTCAGAATTCCGAACGCACACTTTGAACTTTGCCATTATGGCCAGGTTTTTGGCCCGATTGAACCAGTGTGCGCCGTGCGGATTCACGCCGGTGGCAGACGGCGGCACATGTTTCGCGGCGCGTTACCGACGCTAAGGTCGCGCGACGTCGCGTGAACAACTGAATCACCGGGGCGAGCGACGCGCACCGCACCGCACCGCACCGCACCGCACCGCGCTGACAGGCGGAGAGGACGGGTGAAGAGCAGCGGGCGAACGAGAAACGAAATGAAATTGACGCTAGAACACGATAAGTCCGGAAAAGGGAATCAAGGCAAGAGGAGTGATAAATAAATAAATTATAAATACGTGTAATAAATAAAAAATATTTTTTTGGTGCCGAGGCTCAGGGCATTTGGTCTGCTCTTCCGCCTGACCACTTTCAAAACTTATACAATAGTGCATAATGAAAAGGAGGCCATTCAAAGAAAATACTTACGGTGAAGGGTTTCTCACATATAAGCAGGGCTTGATTTCTGACGGAACGCGACGGAACGGCGTTCTGGTACCTCGGGCATAATTCTTAAACTATACTCTAAATATACGACAATTTCTATTAAATTAATAATTAATTTGGGGCACGTTCTGGAGCCTAAACGTTTACAAGCACTGCATATAAGGCGAGAGAGAGAGAGAGAGAGAGAGAGAGAGAGAGAGAGAGAGAGAGAGAGATTTATCCACTTTTCGGATAACAGGACTCAACAATATGAGTCTTTTCTGTCGAAAAATCGCCTATTATTGTCGCAGCATCAGAATGGTTGTTCTTTAACAGAAAGCAAAAATTAGACAGCGAAACTACACATCACACAGTTTCAATATATTTCTATTTTTTTAATAATTTATTTATGACGGTTCAATTAACCTCTTTCAGTGACGATCAATAATCAGACAAAAAACGATAAAGAAAGGCAAAATGAGTAGGAGGAGAGACAGCAACATCGACAAAATCTGCAAAGCACCCGCTCGTACGTATCCACGAGATTTTTTTATTTTCAAAGAAGACTCCTGACGCAGGTTGGTAGTAGAAGAAACGATTCAGAACGAGAGTAAAATTAGGTGGCGGTATGCTCGGGCCGCGGAAAAGCCGGTCAGCAAGAGGCAAATCGATTGGCAATCTGCTGTGAGCTATACAGCAAGCGTGGAATACGTAATCAAAAGCAACGTAAATCCACTAGAAGTGAGCGACTAGAAAAGAGCGGTCGGGAGAAAGAGGAAGGATAGAAGGCAGGAGATAGAATGCGAAGGGCATTGCGATGAATGTACAGTGAGCAAATGACAGCAGTGGGCAACGTGCCTAAGGCAGGGAAATAAGGCAGCAGGCAATCCCGCCATGCCGAAGGCAGAGGGTGGTGACGGAAAGAGAAAGACGTGTGATGACTGGTAAAAGGCATCGGAGTAGAGAAAGCGGAATAGCAGTGAAGCGGCGTGGCATGTACGCGGGTGGTGTCAGGGAATTGGATTGTGGCAAGGAGGTAGGATGGCGGGGCAGAGGGATGGAAGGTCGATGTGCCGACGGGGGGCAGCGGCAGGGCAGTGTCTGGGACCCGGTCGGGAGACGGCCGGGAGACGGCCGCTATTTAGAGGTGTCTGAAGATTTTCTCATCCAAATTAATTTGTAGTTTAATTTTAGGTAAATTAGAATGTAAGCCATCAATACATATGTAAAGTGTATTATGTATTGAACTTTGTACGTTCTGTAAAAACATTTAATAAAAAAAGACGGTCTCTAGACGGCTGGGAGACGGCAGGAAGACGGCGGGGAGACGAAGGGGAGGCGGCGGGGAGGCGGCGCGGTGGAGGAGCAGCAGTGTGACTTCGGTGGGGCGGCTGCGAGGGAGGTGAAGGTGAAGGAGGCGGTGGAGCCGGAAGCCCGCAGCGGGGTGGCGAGAGCGGGGCGGCGGCTATTGTAAGCAGCGGGATTGTAGACGGGAGGTGACAGACAGAAAAGAAGCAGGGACTGGGCGGCTGCAATTGGTAGAGGGACCCTAGGTTAAGAGAACAAGTTGGGAGTGCAGAGGATAGAGGCGGGGCGGAAGAGGGGAGATGGCGAACGAGGAGATGAGAGGCTGGGAGATGGAAGGGCTGCAAAGCGGTGAGTAAAGGGAGGAGGGGCGAGGCCGTTGTCAGAGGTCTCGCCACGTGCGCGCGCAGATAAAGCTGTTACTTGCGCGCCTCGAAGCCGGAACAGCGGCGGCGCGCAGCATTAATTCGCACGTATTTACGGCGCCGACAGAACAATCCCACGCAGCGACACTTACGCGCCGGTGCACACCGCGGCGATGCCGGGGGCGGGCGGCGCGCGAGAAGGAGCGGGTGACGTCAGAGGGCTTTGTGCAGACGCGATCAAGGAATGCAGAGCCTCGAGGCAAGAAGTACGATATACACTGTGTAATTTAAAATTTCGCGTATTTGAGATAATGCCTTAATATAAATACGGAGAGAACGAATTGGGAACGATTCAGTCAAGAATGTTTGAAAGAAAAGTTTGGGGTATGGTATACAACCAACAATGAAGGAAGGAGCAATGGGGAATGTATTGGACGTGAGCAAGAATTCGAAGTTGCGTTCAGACCAACAGAAAGGAATATGAATTGCAGACGGAGGTAAATGCAGGGGTAAGATAATAAACACACAAGCGAATGAATTAGGAAATATACAGTTGAAAACGAGAAAGGCAGCGAGAAAAATAATGTAAGCAACAGTGAGCGATTAGCAAATCGGCGGCTCAGAGAAGGCGAGGATCCATTCGGGGAAATTCGAACAAGAGGGCAGGGTCTTAGCTGTCCCAGAGACACCACGACCAAGGCACGGGTGCCAACATTTCAGCTGTCATGCTGTGACTTCCACAGGGAGAAATGCGGAAGGTCGCAACACGACGGCAGAAGAGATGGCACCAGTGCCTAGGACGCGGCGTCTGTCGGACAGCGGAGTAGATACGAACTCTGAAGCCTACGCTGTCGAGAGGACAAGAGACGAGGAACGCGAGTGACAGAGGCCCGCGCGTGCGAGCGGGGCGGCGCGGGGCGGCGCGGGGCGGCGCGGGGCGGCGCGGGGCGGCGCGGGGCGGCGCGGGGCGGCGCGGGGCGGCGCGGGGCGGCGCGGGGCGGCGCGGGGCGGCGCGCGCGGCGCGGGGCGGCGCGGGGCGGCGCGGGGCGGCGCGGCGCGGGGCGGCGCGGGGCGGCGCGGGGCGGCGCGGGGCGGCGCGGGGCGGCGCGGGGCGGCGCGGGGCGGCGCGGGGCGGCGCGGGGCGGCGCGGGGCGGCGCGGGGCGACGCGGGGCGGCGCGGGGCGGCGCGGGGCGGCGCGGGGCGGCGCGGGGCGGCGCGGGGCGGCGCGGGGCGGCGCGGGGCGGCGCAGGGCGGCGCAGGGCGGCGTCCGCGCTGGTCTTAATGGAGTAATCCGGCAGGTGCGGCGTGGTGTGGTGTGGTGCGCGTGGGGCGGCAGGCGCTGGGGGAAGATAGCATCTGGCGCGGGAGGCCGCGCTCGGATGACTTCGCTGCAGGCGGCGGATGAACGACTAGCGGCCGCTTGCTGGTATCTCCTCCCCATGCGAGATGGTGGCCGCGAGATGGTGGACACGAGCCGCTTCGCGTGGACCTGGCGTTTATTCCTTTCTCATTTGTCGGCACGTGACACAATCATCGGAAAGACAAGTCAGGTCTTTTTGGAAGTGGGGATATCCAAATACAACATTCAATCATGATGTTAAGACCTACATTACAAAAAGACATCGCTCGAATAATTCGAAAAAGACTAGCATCTCTTCAAAAATTTAAAGAACAACACAACACTCGAGCACAATACCCAATCCTAACGGTACTTTTAGAAAGCTATGCCAGTATATACTGAACTCTTGATTTTTCGTTGTTTTTTTCTTCCGTGGGTTGGCAATGCCTTCATTTTCTCTAATCATGCTACAGCACTATCCATCCTCCGCCACCACTGAAGACTGTAATTCTCAATGTTGTAATGGTCAAAATAGTTGCTCTGTATCAACAAAAATTGTTTTACATTCCCGAATTTCAGTACAAATACCGACACAAATCACCAATGTAAAACCGTGTCAGACACTTTAGCAATATTTTGCGTTTTTGTAATATTTCAAGCCGGGCACGAAATATTATGTATCACGTCGAATCAATTATTACGAGTTCTCCTGTGTTCTATTACTAAATGCGTTTCTTTTCACAGAAATGAAAATGTACTTAAATCTCGTTTACACCGCTCGAATCATTTGATCATTATTCGACAGTAAATAATTAGTAAACACTATAAATTAATTAAATAGACAACCGGATTCCTTGTGTAATTTCAACAATCATTCTTCGAGTAAAATGTATTTCTGGGCAAGTCAACTGCTATGGTCATTAATCGCGTTTATCTAGTGCATGTCTAAAGGAGGTGGAGGAATCCCTCCCCCATATTCTTGTGCTAGAAGAATAGTAAAATAAATTCCTAAAATGATTGTTAATAATAGTCCTTGCGTGGTATGATGAGGTCCTATGATGAGGTCATCTTACTGTAATTCCTGATGCATGTAAAATAATGTATTTAGAATAGAAATTTGTGTAGGATTGTGGAGTTTAATTCCTATTCGTGGGCACATCTACAATGTGAGCAATGGGGTCCCATCCTCAAAGAATGTATCGGGGAAACGCCTCAGGCGGGATAAGTTATAAGCTCCCGATAAGTGTGGTGGTGTAGTGCAAGTCAGTGTGTGTTTGTAAGGGGAGAAGATAGGACAAGGGTAAGGAAGAAAAGAAAGAACGAGCTTCGTGGCCCATTTGTTAAGGTAGCGCTCCGGCATCTGTCTACTTCTGATTTGAGAAAACACGCAAAACAACCGATCAATTCAGTCGGCCACCAGACTTCTCCTGACAAAGGCTGAATTTGACCTAACCAAATAACGTGTCAAAATCCTCCATCGTCAGGACTCGAACGTTAGGACCTCCCGACCAGAGATGCTGCAGCACCAATATACAGTGCCATGAAGTATCTCAGTGGTTACTCTAAATAACTTTGTAACATGTCCGAGAGAAGATATTACTTTAAACTGACCCTTGCATTCTGATAGAAGATTATCAAACTAAAAAATTACACATTTGCAATTAACGTTGCGAAGAATCTGGAAGGTTGACGAGTTCCTTATTTCCTTACTTCCCATTCTACACGCTGAGATGATAATTTCTTGCTGTCTAATGTCTCTCAGTTCATATCCTTCTCTTCATTTTTTCTCGTTCTCTTCTTTACCCATTCCTCGCTTCATTTCTTATCCTACATGGCTTCCAATTTTCCTTCTCTCATTTCTCTCCATTGCTTTGTCTCTATCACTCTTTCTCTCTTTATCTCTCTCTCATTTATCTTTCTCCTTCAAACACCTTACCCCAACCTATTCTGAACTAGCCGCGTGCGTTCACCTCCTCCACGCCGAAGCCTTCCCGTTGCGCCGGAGATACATAAGCGGCCACGGCGCTTCGCGCGCGCCCTAGAATAAATTCGCAAATGAAGTTATCCCTCTGGAGGTGAAAGAGACTTGGAGAGCGGGGGAAATTGCGCGTCTGCGAGGGACGCACGCGGGGGTGGGCGGGGCGGCGACAAGGGTAGGGGCGGGGCGGGGCGGGGCGAGGCAAGGCAGGGCGGGGATGGGGGGGTATGGGATTAGGAAGGATGGGGTAGCGGGGCGGGGGACGGGGCGGGGCAGGTCGGAGCAGGGCGCGGAGGGCGGGGCGGGGCGGGGGGCGGGACGGGGCGGGGAGGGGCGGGGCCGGGCGGGACGGGGCGGGGAGGGGCGGGGCCGGGCGGGGCGGGGCCGGGCGGGGCGGGGCGGGGCAGCGGTAGAGAAGGCTCTGCGCCGAGCACTTTGCCCGCTTCCGGCTTCATCCCCGGGATAAACGCTCGGAGATTGTTTCGCGAATAAAGGAGATCCTCTCGCCTTAAGAACCCCTCGCGTGTTCTTGTCTGCGGTGCCGGAGGATTTAGGCGGAGAGATTGTCCTCGAATGACTTTTTTTTTGAATGTACGGTCTTTCAGACTGATAATTCCACTGGCAAACAGATCATTATTGCTCTGAACTAAACAATTGCATAATAGGAAAAGATTTATTTCGGGATAAATTCGATTCATCTCAAGTAGTTTCCAAAATAAATGACCTGCTTAATTTATCCTATTAATGCCATAGTCTCACGCAGTTTTTCCTTAAATTCGATATAGTCTACATTGATTAGTTAATTTTTAAATTCCGTACAGTCGTCTTTTGGACAACTACAAAAACGATGGCCATAAATCTTCGGAAGTGACAAGAGGGTAGGGGAAGAAGGTGATGACAAGTGTTATTTGAAGAAGATTGTCGTGATATCCTGAGCCAAAAACTGGGATTCAGAAACGCCTACTAGAGACAAATATCAACAGAATATCCCTTGTAGATCATCATTTCCACGGAAAACAACTTTTTAACACCCACTGTTGATAACACACACTGTTCAATTACTTAGGACTGTAATTCATTAACAGATCACGTATAATTTCAGTACTGCGGTAACATTGTATAAGAATTACAGAACATACAAGACAGCAAAGTGATTCATTCCATGGGTAATTAACTAAATATCTCGGGAAAATAAGCAATTCAATATGGTGTCACAAGACTAAAGTGGCTTTCATATCAAATGATATAGTTAATATGTTAATAACATCAATTATACTAATTCCCCTATTTAATAATGAAATAATCACAAATTTTGTTTTACGTAAATTTTATGAGTATGCCAACACCCTACCATAACGAACAGGGCATGAACCTTTCTTTTGAAATCGGTTCTCACTTCCGCCTTTAAGATTTGCAGTTTAGACCCGATTCTCCGTTCCCTTGCCCCAGTCCTCGTGAAGCAGAAACCCATTAGCCGTACAGCACATGTTGCCCAAGGGCCAAATTGAACTCTGCCATCCAATAGATGAGCAACTTTGGCTGCTTCATGTCACTACTTTATAACTAAACTAACTAAAGGTCCTAAAGGTCCTAAAGGTCTAACTAAAGGTCCCGGTATACCCATATATTTTTCGTAAGGATCGATTAAAAGTAAAATGAATTAACTTTATCCAGAATGAAAAAGGAAGGGATTGAATGAACTCAGTTACAGAAAACCCAATTGAGGCTTTTATACCATCTGGTAGCGCACAGCTGTACTACTTACATTGCTAAGCTCTTGTATCTTATACAACGAAAAGCTTGAAACGCATAAAACAATATTTTGAAAATAAATATATTAAAATTTATGGCTTCACATGACAGCCTACAACAATCCAGGACTTCAAAAACGTTTAATACTATGGTATTGGTACGTGAGTTTCAGATATTATCTCATATATTAGAAATAAATTAAGTACCAGCCATTGTTAGTACATCTTTTGAACGTTAAATTTACTAATATTATTATATTGTACTATATTGTTAAGTATCGATGTCTACATTCTCTGCCACCAATAGGAGCTGTTTCCTTCACACTTTCTAGATTTCCTGCTTTCTTCCGCTGATCGTACGTTTCTTCAAAAATGTTTCTCTCTAGATCCTTCATGAAATTAATCGAAAAGTCTTAGTTTTATTGCAATCTCTTAAATTGAAATATGATTCATTTTCTCCGTAGATGCGCGATTCTTGGATTAAATTTTGACAGGATTGAGATCTTCCATAAGAAAGCAAAACCGGCTTTTCCCCAATTGAAAAATTATGTCTTGATGGCATAATAATAGTTTTAATGAACAATGAGTGTGCGCTAAGAACAGGATGTTGTTACTCTCGAATGGAATGGAGACTGATTGATTCTAGGGCCACACCCGCAAGAAAAAAATGCTCATACTATGTCAATCCGGATTTGAAACCTGATTTTGGATAAGACTGTAAACTGTTTCCTAGCTTTGCATTCCACTTTTTGCGCTTATCGAAGGCGCAGCCTCCATATGAAGACATGTTTCTGTAGACATTAAATCCAGATAGCGGTTCACATGCCATCATGACGTGGGATCAACTTCATAAATCTAAATTCTCCTCTAGGTTTAGAATCCGGAAGAACTTACAGCAAAGATAAACGTGCTAACCAACAAGCGACTCAGAGCCCACTTGATAATTAAATAAACATACCAACCACTTGATAATTAAATAAACATACCAACGGCAACATAACTTGAAAGTTATTTTTCCCCGAAAAAGCATTAAAACATTAAATTGGACTGCAGAATAACATCTAAATAGGCGAAATGGGAATCTGAGTGGTATTGTTCCAACTCACCATTAAATTCTGCAAGAAGTTTGTTTACAACAAATGATGCCACCAGGGAGCAGGGAAGCCTGTCCTAAGCAAATGGAATTAGCGCATCAACTTCTCTCGAACCCGGTTCGTGATTCAGCGAACGTGACCGAATCGTTCGAGATCTGAAGCCAGCAGCCTTGGCCGTCTTGCGGGATAACCAAGTGCCGACCGAGAATGTCTCACCAAATAGAAATTATCTTTAAAGTCACGTTCGAAATGAAATGTAGCGGTAAAATATTAACGAAATAAGGCGAACTATAAAATCACCGCGAAACTCCAAACGAAGAGCAATGGAAAACCGGTTAACAGCCGCGTGATGTCTGCAGAGAAAACGAGAACCGCACTGACCTCTGGTCGGTATCGTGGGAGACGTAGCAAGACCGAACGAGTCTGATACAGGTAGAGCGAGAGGACTCTCGACGGTCATTAAGGTTTCGAAAGGGTATCAGTGTCTCGTTAGTCACTCACAACTTAGGGCATCTAAAATCGATGCAACGACCTAACAAACTTAGCAATGGACGAACCTGTCACTGGACGGAGAAGTTTACATGCAGATTGGAAACTGTAAAATTGTAACAGTAAAATGTGGGAATTCCAAAAGAAAGTGGTGCAATAAAAGAAACATACTCTGGAATATTACTTAAAACTGATAGCAGAAAAGTCCACGGCCTCCTAATCCGAAAAGGTTTCGTTAAAAGATAACTGCAGTTTAGTTCCTATATTTATTTAACTAATGCGGAATCTTTCAAATTTTATACTCTGATATAGACATCACAGCAATTTAATATCTATATGTGATATTTCGTGAAAAATATTCTGAATAAATAAATCGGCAAATACTGTAAAAATACGAGTACACATTTCACTTACCCCAGTACTTCATTAATGCAGTTTATATCACCACTACAAAAATAATTATTCATTTTCATTAAAATGTTTTGTTTACACCTAGCAACAGCTTTTTATACAATCTATAGAAAGATGGTCCTTAAATTTAAATCGATAGAAACGAGTAAGTTAATAGGAGAAAGGTGTCAGTCACAAATTCACGGTGGACAAAATCTGACGGCGCTTTCCCCACTCAGGTGAACGCAGGACAGCGGTTTCCGATTTTCTCTCTTCATTCCGAAGCACTTCACAACGCAAAACGTGCAGTTTGGGCACAACAGGACGCAGACAGCACGCTCCGCGTATTCGAGATTGAATTAGCGCTGAAGCAATTTCCACTCTGTTGCTGCTTCCTCTTTCGCCGCGCCTTCCCACCAGACGCGCGACGGTCGCAGCAGTTGTGCATGCTGACGGAAGTGTCTCAACCCACGGACGTACCACCTTTGGCAGACACATTCTCACTTTTCGTTTTATTTTATTTCCACTTCCGTGACCGTATATTATTAGAACCACCCGTGAGACTACGTTTCTAAAACATCTTCGTTTTCAAAACGTGCTCTTTGAGTCACTACGATTTTCGTTTTCAAAATATCTCCGCCATCTTATCCTCAACACGCCTCCGCCATCTTATCTTTAACTCGTTTCTGCTATACTATAATCAGGTGGCCTCCGCCAATACATCCTCAGCTCGCCTCTGCCATCCTATTCCCACACTACATCCGCCATCGTATCCTCAACCCACCTCCTTCACTCTATTCGGAACCCGTCTCCGACGTCCTATCTTCAGTCAGCCTCCATTCTAACATTCAGTTAAAAAGAAAGAATTTTCAAACATTCTTCATTATTTTGGCGGTATAACACATCTCAAAGCACAGCTCCCACCACGTTCACATATACTGTCTCCAAAAAGTCCTCTTTGGTCTCCATCGTACACGCGCAACTAGCTTCTCGTTCCTTCTGAATGCAGACTCCATTCCAATTTCAAGCACCAACGGCGGCCGCCCCCGTTCTCCTCAGCCCGTCATCTCTGACCCCCTCTGCCATCATCCACCCCCCGCCAAGCCCAACTCCCTCCATCTCTACATCTCTAGCAATGACATCTCTACCGTTTAATGCGCGCCTCCCGCTAACAAAACGCACCTCATACCATCGCCTCCACCGTCTCGTGCATCTCCACCTACACCCCACAAAGCAAAGCCAGCTTTGGAGAGCGCAGCTCGGGGCGGGGGCGAGGCTGAGCAGAGTAACGGGGCTGAATAAGGCGAAGCAGAAGGTGATGAGGGGAGGGGGACTGCCTGAATGAGTACTTCGTATTCCCTGGCGCGTCAACTATTTTGGTCATTAGCCCCGTGAGTGTACTGCTTGTTATTGCCGGGAATTTCCTGCCCCGTTAGGATTTGAGATCCGCTGCCAACCTACACGTTGGCTTGTTGGTTTTTTCGCTCTCCTGATGATATCTCCACGCAGCGGGACACCGCCGAAGCCTGGATAAGCTCTCTACGTATTTGGTAGAGCAGTGCATGTTAACTGTGAGTGAATGCGTGTGTAAAGAGAAGCGACAGCGAGAAGAATGAAAAAAGGAAGATACGCACGGCCCGTGGCCTATCTGTTAGGATACTGCTCCGTCATTCATAGGTATTCATCACAGAAACCACGGACAACTACAGACTAAAGCAGCCGGCCGCTTGAAATCCCCTCCAGATAGCGATTGAGTTCGACTTAGCTATCTAGTTAGAATCGCACATCCTGCCACCGTCAATACTCAAAGCTTAGGACCTCCCGATCAGAGAGTGCAGGAGTGAAGGTTGTCACGGAGCCAGCTCCGCTGGTGAGATGAGACACGTGACGGAACATGCCACGACAGAAAGGGCCGGGACGGGGAATGGCGGGGCTGAGAGTGCGTGGGGAGGTTGGTCTGGCTGCGCCGCAACTCGCAACGCTTCCCTCCTTCATAACTCCGGCGGCGCGCCGCTGTGCGAAGCGGAGCGGACGGGCTCGGGATCCCGCAAGCGGCGGAAACAAAGACATCCCACGCGGCGCGCCACGCACCGCTGGAATGGAGGAGAGATGAACGGCGCACAGTGGGCCGACACTACTGCGAATTCTCCCACAGCAAAGTTTCTGTCGTATCAGAGCTGACATTGTCACAAACAGAAAAACATTGAAAGTGTGTAACTAGGATAAATTAAAATAAAATATTAAATGCCAACGTGTTGGTTTAAAACTTTTTTGACTATATTATTGTTCTGAATACCAATTTTCCAACGATAACGATATCTGTCATAAGTTAACCAAATGTGTAACCATTCAATTCTGCAACTTCTATGTGCCAATTAATTCAAATATATTCCTACTCCTTGGTTGAGCGATTTTTTGTCTTCGTGCTGAAGTAGCCTAAACATGACTTGCCACTGTCTTGGCCAAGATTTCGTTTACTTTCACTGCGAGGCAAGAATGAATATCACATTTCTTTCAAAATCAAGCACACACACAAAGAATTAAATCTTTCTATTTTGTATAGTCTAATGAGGATACGGACATTTGCCTTTTGCACTTCGTTAATTCGTTTTTATATCAACATTCCCAGACACGCAAAAGTAGTAATTAGGGCACATTTTCCTATTTCACTCATTATTACTGAGAAGTAAAGCATTCTGTAGTTGTCCCCATCGATGTTTCGTGTCTGACAGAGATGGAAAATTGTCGTGATTCTTTCAATGAACGTGAATTTTTCTAAATTTGTGTCTTTTAAACCAACCAAAATGTGCTTCCTTTATTTAAGCATCGAAATAACATGTTTTAGTGTGGGAGTACTTCAGTTTGTATAATGTACTCACAAATCAATACTTTATTTACAAAATATTTAGAACATACTTTTACTGAAAGTATCGATGACTATAGTGAAGCTGTTAGGTTAAATAACACCTTTGTTTTTGTGAGAAAGAAAGAGCAAACGAAAAAAGCCAAGTTTTAAGCATATGTTGTATAACAAATTTGATACAAGCATTTTCATAAGTACACAAACCGCACAAAACGAAATGAATTGCAGAATTTCAAATAAGCTTCTAGAGCAGTAGTTTTCTAGCAGTAGCAGTGTACAATTAGAACGACCATTCATGTGATTGTGAAAAAATGACGTTCAAGTATCCGTCTCGTTTGAGCCAATCACCGCTGCGTTGTTCCTAAAAAAGTACCCCGTGTAGGTTACTACTTCCTCGTTAATAAACACCACTAGCGTTCGAATTTTGCTATGACGTCAATCATTTGAATACTTTGTTTTCTTTTTCAGAATTCCAATAACTTTACGAGTTAAAGAAAGATTCCGATTATCGACATGTCATGAAATTGAGACAGGAGTAAGGAATGTAATGGAATTTACATAATGAACTTTATTGTTGCATAATCGTTAATCAATTAGCCATCACTTTATTCACAACATTTTTTATAAATACCACGAGAGGACTGAGTTTTCCAGAATTTATCGGATAACTCCGAATCAATCACTTCTGGTACTACCTATGATTTTTTCACGTTTCAATTTCGGGGTACTTCGGACCAACGTGCGCTGCGCTGCGTCTCGCGTCGTTCATATTCCAGTGATCTACCACAGATAACGCAAAACGGCGGACGCAGCACTCCACATCTCCTCCATTTGTTTCCGCCAAACGCGCGATTTTATTTTCAACGTCGCTCCGCTCCATCATTTCCAGAATAACAGTTATTACGAGAAGCAAAAATTCAACAGGTGCCCTTTTTCCTCCAAGGAATTTCTCTTAGGGAAATCCTCCAGGCAACGAGAAAAGAGAAAAGAACGTTCAGAGTCTAAGGCATCGTTCACACGACGCGGCGTTTCGGCGCGTCACAGGAATAATATTACACTAGTGTAAGCGTGCGAGAACTCACACATGCTAAACCCCACCCTCTTCCATATTTTGTCATTTCCATAATAAGCTTGTAATATATCTTTTTTAAGACCCTCTTATCCCCCATCACATGTTCTATATGTCTCCTTGTAATTGATAACAATACAATACACCCTTGTCAATACAAACTATTTTTATTTAACGTTATTACCGAGCAGAGAGGTACACCCGTGTAATTTCATCGCGTAGAATATCAAGTAAATCGTTTAATTTCACAAAAGTTGCAGATTCTACAGGCTCTGAACAGTGGGGTTGAGTTGACAAGCGTCGAACCAGCGAAAATGTAATAGAATATTCAAAAAGATCTCATCCTGTAGATTACGTTGTGATGTACGTTTCTTTGAGGTCTTTATACTACAAACTTTAGTTTTTAAGGTCCTAAAACTCTTTGTTTAGGAGTCACTAAACAATATAGATTAAAAAATACGGCCGACTGCTGCGGGTTGAATTTGACATGAATATTTAGATGAGCTTTTTAAAAATAAATTCTTCATCTTTTTAAAGTCAAAGTGCATATCGTCACGACTCCATGAAATTTTCTTTCTTTAGAGACTTCATTTATGAAGATTGGTTGCGTGTGAGAACCGCAAAAGGTATGTATACTATTGAAATAATATAGGAGACGATGCGCAATAGTTGAATAACGCACATGTACACGTAAGCTTCCGCGGCTCGAGTCGACGACTTCTTGGCCGTCCGGGTGACGCCGCGTAGTGGGCTGAGAGGCCGACGTTTCGCCTGACATGTCGCAGGCTTCCTCAGAGCACTGAGGTAGTATGCATTGAGGCATTGAGGTAGTACCTGTATAAATACAGTCGGAAGAGCTAAGATTGAGAGAAAAGAATTATAACACTTCTAATCTTGAAAGAAAAAGTATTGAATACTAATATATTTTTTTTATATTTGCGCAAGGCAACTAAACTAACAGCGTGATTAAATTCTTTCGCATCTTTTGTATATGCCTTCACATTCTCATTCACTGGTTATCTTCACATGCATAATAGAATGTAAATATTGCTTCTTTTAAAGCGATCACACTAAGACCATAATCAGCGGCCAGTCACTTTTCGTAGATTACACTGTATTAGACTGTCACAAGTTTCGTCAGGGTGTAAATTGCACCTTCAAATCTAGTCGGTAATCAGTACTCTAACGAGAAGAAAGAATCAGTTATGTGAAAAGAAGGGTGCAAAACCAGGATTTTTTTATATGAGTGAAGTATTACATAGATATTAATTTCCAAAATTAACTACATTTTATTAAACAGAAACAAAAATCAATCAATATTCCACTTGCATGACAAGCAATTTTTTAAGACTAAATGCATTCAAAATGGCAAAATTAGACTGATGTCACCTCGTCATTTTCTCATAACCTTCATTAAGTGGCCACCTGTACCAATAGTCATTTAACGCCGGAATAGTGGCTGACCGCTTAAAACAGGTTCCACTACATATCCTTTCGTGATGTAACCCCCGTCCCCAAAACTTAGCAAAAATGCAAGAAAGAAAAATAGTTATTTTTGGTAAATAATGAAATCAGATGATTTTGGATTGTTTTCATAGCGAAGATGGATGATTTTCATAGCGAAGATGGATGATTTTTATAGCGAACATAGCGAAGATGGATGATTTTCATAGCGAACATAGCCATAGCCGTCGCCATCATTAGTCCCAAGACAACAAGGATTCCATGTTCTTGGCTTGCTCGCACTATTTGCTCTTTGAAGACTATGCAAAATGAAAAGGCACGAAATTCCCGTCTCCAGCGGGAAGCCAAGCGCTGTAGCAGGCGTTCTTCCCTCCCAGGAGACGACACACGTCCGAAACTCCCAGTGTGTGTTGCGATTCGCGTTCGGCGCACAAACAAAACATGATTGAAATAAAAGAAATGAAAAATACTTTTTTAGAATGTTCTTCTACAAATTCAAAAATAAAACTTCATGAAATGTTCTAAAAACAAAATTAAAAAAATCAGTCTGCGGTTTGTGAGGTTAATGCGGTGAATCATAATCAAAATGCAACATGCTGTAAATACGAGGGGAGAAATATTTGAATGACGGGGACACCTACAACGGCTCTAACCCTCGCAATCGGGGAATCCCAATTTCGTGGAAAATGTTCAGTCTGAAAGGGACTTTCTTCGTACCTCGCACCGCGCCGCCGGTGTTTAGTCCTCACGGTCTCGAAGGGTATGTAGAATGACATGAACGGTTGTTTACATTGCTGGTTCGGAAACACGAGATCGAACGGGGAGCAGTTGAACAGCTAAAGGACAGGTTGTTATCAATTTATTTACACGACAGAAAATGAGGTAGAAGAACACGTATAATTACTACAATTATATACATAATTATTATACGACTATCTAATTTTATGGATTATTTAGAACACATCAAATTTTATTTGAAAAAAGATACGAAGCGGACAAATTGTTCATATTCAAAATAATATTGTCATGGAAAATTACATCTGTCAAAATTTCAATTATTTTATCGGCTAGAAGAATCCGCCCATCCTTACGAAATCGGAGCAAAGCATTTAAAAGGGCATCGTTTGGAAGGAGCCGAAACGATCGAAACGAGCGGGTGGCAGGCGCCGCACAATCTCTCCGGCCCAAACAAAGCGAGGCTTATTAAGGAGGAATTTGCCAAGGGGAAAAGCTTACGACGGGGCCGGCGGGGGCGGCTGGGGAGGCGGGGGCGGCGGCGGAGACGGCGGAGGCGGTGGGGGCGGCGGAGGCGGCGGAGGCGGCGGAGACGGCGGAGGCGGTGGGGGCGGCGAAGGCGGCGAGGGCGGCGAAGGCGGTGGGGCAGGCGGTGGAAGGCGCGCGTTGGGTGGGTGGCGGGGCGATAGCATCGAACGGGTCCGGTTGCCCGCAAAGGAAACCAGGCGCACACGCACACACTCCCAGCGCCACCCCCGCCCGCCCTCGCACACGCCGCCTTCGCCGCCGTCCGTCGCGAACCGAAGTATTTTTACCGCAGTGTTGAGCGTTGCCCTAAGTGGTGTGAAGCACGGAAAAAAAGTGTCTTTGGAGCTGTCATGCCTTTGGAGCTGAAGAGAGAATTTTTAATTTCTGGTAAGTAGTGTACAGAGAGAGAAGGTACTGCAAGTAGCAGATGGTTGAAGATTTCAATTATAAATTCTATCAAGATGAGAGGATAAAAGCACATACGATATCCACGGAAAGCTCAAAAACCAATATATCTATAGTCGTCTGTAGAAGAATAAGACCAAGTCTACGAAGTCGCAAATCCTGCTGCTATCTTCGCTTTCTTTGCGCATCCTTAAAGAGTTCAGAGTGACGGTCTAACAACTTGTTCTGTAACCCTATTAGCCCGACGAGCATCGAGATCACGATTCCGTGTATTGGCTAATGCGGTGAATCATAATCAAAATGCAACATGCTATAAACATGGAGGGAGAAATACTTGAATGACGGGGTCACCTACAACGGCTCTAACCCTCGCAACCAGGAAATCCAAATTTCGACAAAAATGTTCCTCGACACTGTACAACAAGCCAACAAGCTTAAATACAGCCCCTCCCACTCACCATATCTATCATTCTTCATCCACTCTTTGAATCTCACTTCCTCCTCCAACAAATCCCATTGCAACACCTTCAATCTGACAGGCTGCTCCACCGCATTTGATTCACTTGTCACCGAACTCTTTTCAACATCCCGCCTACGCCAACACTCCTCCTCCGCGAACGCTCCTCCTCCGCCAACGCTCCTCCTCCGCCAACGCTCCTCCTCCGCCAACGCTCCTCCTCCGCCAACGCTCCTCCTCCGCCAACGCTCCTCCTCCGCCAACGCTCCTCCTCCGCCAACGCTCCTCCTCCGCCAACGCTCCTCCTCCGCCAACGCTCCTCCTCCGCCAACGCCCCGCCTCAGGCAACGGCCATTATCAGCCTACGCTCCGCCAACGCCCCGCCTCCGCCAACGTCCCTCCTCCGCCCGCGCCTTCCTCCGCCCGCGCCTTCCTCCGCCAACGCCCTCTCCTCCAACACCGCTCATCTCTCATTAACGCCCCGCCTCCACCAACGCCCTGACTCCGCCAACGCCGCGGCTCCGCCACGCTTTCGCCTCCGACCCCTCGGCCCAGCCACACGCGCTCCGTCCAAGCGCGCCTATTATTGCCACTCAATCATGCGATCTGCCTCGTTGGGGGCATAAATTATTCGTCCGCTCTCCAAATCGCAACAGTAAATTAATAAATTACATCCATCGCGCCGTATCTCACATCTTATTCCCATTGTTCGGCGCGTCGGAGGCCGCGCGAGGGCGAGCTGAGGGCGAATGCGCGCAGCCGCAGCCTGTATCGCCCGGCCGCATCGCCCCCGCGGCCGCGAGGGCGTGGTGGCGGCGGGGGCGAGCGGGCGAGGGTGGGCGATCAGCGTGGAGCGACGAATGAACTCTATGCGCTTCGCGAAAGCCTCGCTTCCCACTGCCATCTGTTTCAACTCCTCTCTATTTCAACAGAACAACTTAATTTCAACTCCTCTCTATATCGCATTCGTAGAAACTGTTTCTCCACGATACGAAAGGATCGTCGTCAGGAACGCTTCGCGCTGAGATTCTAGGCAATCAATCTAGATTTATTTATTTCACTAGCAAAATTTTTCCTGCGAATAATAATAATAATAATAATAATAATAATAAGTTATTTATTGTCCATGTTTGTCTATTCAGTACTCGAGAAAGTTCCCTCACTTTCGCAGAATCCACGAACTTTTCTCTTTCTTTTGTTAATATACTTTTGTTAAGTTCGTTTTTTAAGATTCATTAGTTAAATTCTTTTTCAAATTCTAAGATGATATCCACTGGAGCTATTTAGGTACTTCATTCATTGCCAATTTAATTATCTTAGTAATCTTATATTCTAATGAAATTTTGCTGACAGTTTCATTCTTTCATTTCATCTCTAGACTTTTGATGGTCAAAAACTGCTTTGTACCATACAAGGAGTGTAGTTTTTCCAAAATATTGTAAGTGGAGCTCACGCAAACGGAAGAGAAAAGAGCTCTACAATTTTTAAAAAATTAACACAAAACTGTCACCGTTTTTATTGATATCTCGCCTCTCTACACTCAATAATATTCAATTAACCGTGAATCTCCACAATATATTAGTAATCGCCTTAGATTATGGTAAAACATTGTGGAACATCATGAAAACTACTTCAAGAATTTTTTATTTCGTTCTTTTTTAACTAATTTTCTTACCTAATTTCATTCTCACAAAATAAATAATATTAAAGATATTTAAATAAAAAAATAAAGTGGGTAGTATTATTTTCTCCAATTTCAAGATATTAAACATACTTGATATTATTAATTCTAAGTTACAGTAATACATTTTTGTTCCAACATACTCGAAATAAAAATATGTTTTTATATTGATACTGATTGATATTTAATTTTATTCAACAATCTGTAAAAACTATGTGACGTATTGGGGAGAAATCATCTGCGCACGCTTTCTTGAGTTTCAGAATCCCTTCCCAACAGTTTAACTATTAATAGTTTAAAGATGAAAAGTGTTATAATAATAATAATAATAATAATAATAATAATAATAATAATATTTAAAAGAGCACGAGATAAAATTTGAAAAACTAGACATTTTCGTTCCAGAGTTACAGAAGACTGATTTGCAATGGTAAACAAACTGCAGATTTGATTTTTCTGTATTGCTAACAATATAGTAACTCACCCTAAGCTCTACTCCTAACACTACAAGCAAAAGGAGAGCTGAATAAAACGTGCGCATAGTGAAGCTACATTTACGTCCAGAAGCAAATCAAGGGGGCACCTCGGCATTTGCCCAATGAATCACGGAAACTGTACAAAACCCCGATCGAGATGGGGGTCATTGACATTTTTACAAGTTTCTATAATCATCTCACGGTAGAGGGAAATGAGGGGTCAGACTCACGTATACACATACAACATTGACAGTATGTTCGGAGACTTGTGACATTAGGTCAATAAAAGAACGAAAGCGAAACTGAGGGGACGCGGGAAGGGCTAGATGGGTCCCGGGGCTTCAAAATAGTCGAAGTCTTGCCCGTGATTTGTTAGTGTTGCTTTCTTGTGTCTATATATATATATATATATATATATATATATATATATATATATATATGCAGAATTGTGAGGATAGGTCATTAAACGTCTTTTTTTTTATTTTTACAGTGCAAACGTTTCGGCCACTCATTTGGCGTGATTCAGGGCTGAAGTTATATACATATATGTTAACTGACATGTCATATACATGTTAGGTATATATTTATAAAACTTTGTTGCTCCCACAAACGAGAACAACGGTGTCTTTCTTCATAAATATTCCTATAATTACAGCTCTGAAGCAGGCCAAATAAATTCCCGAAACGTTGTCCCGGTAAAAATGTATTTTATTGACCTACCCTCACAGTTCTCCACACGTATTTCTAATACGTGGTCAAGATCAACATAAAAAAGGAACACTTACGAACACGAACAAGACTTCGACATTTTTGAAGTCCCGGGACGCATCTAGACCTTCCCGCCTCCCTTCAGTTTCGCTTTGGCTCGCACGAGCCCGCACTCCTTCACCGTCTGACTGGCACCCACGGCAGCTGCCGCTGGGCCGGGCGAAATCGTATCGACGTATCGGCTCGCGAGTCTAATAGAGCCGTCCGATAGGCCGCTTCCACGGATCCGCGGCCGCTACAAGCTCCGACAAGCTGAATTACACGTGTTCGCTTTCATCATTACGATGTTCGCGGTATCGTATATCATAGCCGGTGGATACGCCATGTCGGCAAACAAGGCGGTTCTTTTTCCGAACGAGGGCAATCCATTTCGGTTTTATCTGTTGCCCACCCTCCGCTGCAGAGCGCGTAATCCGGTCTGACGCCTGCGTCATTCCCGCTGTCTTTACTGCCCGCCCGGAAAACAACATGTCAAAACCAAGACGTTTTATTATCTCCTTTCGTGGTTGACAGGCGTCAAAAAAGAAAGGTATCTGGAATTCCATAAAAGGAGTACACGACACATTTTAGTTATGTCTTGGGACAAATGAGACGAAATGTTTCCTTCTGAGACTTGAAAGCAAAACGTTGTTCTTGTATACTCGTTTCATCATTCTTCGTCCGTAGTAGCCAATAGAACAGACGAGCTGGTAATAATTCCACAATTATTAATATAATACATTTGATTCACAGATATGACAACCCGCTATTAATATTGAAGCGAAGGCGAGAGATAGAAGTTGAAAACCAGCGCATATCGACGTAGTACATACATTTATTATTAACATGGAGTCTAGTTTTCGTAGAAGCAACAATAATCCTTCGCTATTTGCTACGGAACGGATTAATCAAGATTACGATTCAACAACAGAAAAGTATTATTTCAGGGGGTGAACCTATTCATGGCATATGAATTAGTTATCTCGGTTTCCACGAGAAATTGAAGGGTTCGCTGGATCAGACGATGGTTGTATTGAGAGAGTGCTAGGAAGCACTGAACACTTAATCGTTAATTCGTAACTCATCGCCATCAAGTGGGGCATGAATGAGTCAGCGTGGCCTGGCACGGAGCGAGAGGCGAGGAGAGTGAACGAGTGGTCATTTGCCGCCTGCGCTGCAGGCCACCCGCACAGCACGCACCGCACAGCGCCTCGCCAAGCCGCCCACCGAGACCTGCCACCTCCGACCTGAACCTCCTCTTTGGTATCGACTGAGTGAGCTCCGGGCAACAACTGCTGCTCTGCAGCGAGTCTGACCGGAGGCCCTAGATCGGGACACGGAATTCCCCCATCCATACATTTTCTCCTGGGCGGGGTAATCGGGTGCGTTAGTGCTGGAGTAGCCAGAGCTCGGTTGGAGTATACCTCTGGCGGGACAAAGATTCTGGAGGCCGTTTGGGCTGATCGGACGCCTCCGTGGCTAACTCCGATCAATGTCAGTCGCAGAAAACGGTCCTTAAACAATAGCCTACGGACAGCACGCGATTCTTCGTTTTCCATTCTATTCTATTCTTCTGCCCCACACTTGGTTTCCCTTCAATAGTCCATTAGATCATTCCAGTCACCCAAATTAAAAAGAAAAGAAAGGATAATTTCATCAAGCTTAAATACAGTATTCGAAAGAATTTTCACTCTAGACTGATAATTTACCACGTACTGTGCAAACCAAATGTGAATTTTGCTTTCAGGATGAGTATTTCCTTGTTTAACAAATAAGTATTCCCGAATTTTGTGTTAAAAATTCGATAAAAATAACCTGTACTGTTAAAACACAAAAGTTAGAAAAAATCTTCTGAATTGGTCTGGAGGTACCACCATTACCTAGATGCGATTCATTAAAGTTAAAATTAACTGTTTCTTGATGTATTCCATAAGCACATTTGTGATAGTTTTAGCGTTAAATTAGTTACAGTTTTCGTCGAAGTCAATCTACCACTTCATTCTCCAGATCGGTTGTTCCTTCAGCAATATGGCTCCCCTACTCTTCATAAAAACCACAAGGCACAATGGTTCAAAATTTCTTATGAAGAACAAAATGCTGTACATTGGAAGAGCGAATAAGGAATGTCGACGTAATAAAAATGCTGTCAGTGTAACACACACAAAATGTATAGTATGCAGTGTATAAAGAAGGAAAGGCTGCAGCACGTTAATAAAATGATTGAAGACAGACACTCACAAATCCATAGGAATAAAATGAATATCAAGTCTAAAGAAGATGAATAGACTCTACGGAGGCAGAACAGACGCAAAATTAATTCAATGAAGAATTTGCGAAATAGAATGACAATTCGTCCAATCCATATTGGTTCTACCTCCGTCACGATTTAGAAACCCGACGGGTGTATTGTGCCTACCATTTCAAGAAAGCCTCGCCATGTCAAAACATATTCTCACCCAATCAGAGTAGGTGTTAGGTTCATCAGCGCCTGTTTAGCGCCATTTTTCACACTGTCTGGCTGTCCGCCAGCGCAAACGACGTTGGAAAAAGTGGAAGGGCGAGGCAAAATGGATTCCGATTCGTTGTGCCAAGTACCGACGAGTTACACGAACGCCTCCATAAAAGTATCCCTCGTTGAGAGCAAGGCATTAATACATTTACGACACTCCTTGGCAGAAATGTTAGCAGTAAGAAAGCGCCCCAGGGTACACAAAGCAACTAACTGGGTCTCCGGTCCATACTTCTCAGCAGCGAATTCGAAATAAGAACCTTTCGACTTCAATATCTCTAAATCATTTTTACAACTACAGATCATGTAATACATAACGACAGCAAATTAAATCAGTGTAACGGATCAATTAAATACGAATTAACGATTGCTATGAAATAACACTCTTACAGATTGCCTTTATGTCACCTAAATTGTAAAAGATTAGGTCAATCGCTAGCCAGCCGCCGACCCGAAGACTACCCCGACGTCGCTGCCGCCACTGAAGATGTCCACCGCAGACGTGGACGAAACGTTTGGCTCTTCAATGCCAACTGGACCACGGCCTACCAGCCCGGAAACTTTCACTCATATTGACTCCGGCCGTGAAAGCCTACGATCCTATAACGGCATGTTTGTTAACTGCCTTTACCATATCACGCCGTGATAACAGACACGATGCAAATCTGAATGAGATCAAATTTCAATGAATGCATAATTAAGGCATTTTTAAAGAAGCCACTTAAATATTTATAATTTTTTCAGTTTTTAATAATACTCAATAGAATCCATTCCAATCTTTGAGACTTCGCTTATTAAAATTACAATTTGAGTACTTTAAATCTTCGTTATCTGCAACGCAGTTTCAAATCAACGAAATAGCATGGTCGATGTATTTTTAATTCAGTACGTTTGTATAAGCTTCAAGACACCAAATCAACTTCGACATGAAAATACTCGCACAAACATTTCTACCAATTAGTTCCAATCCCCCCTCCCACACACGCATACATACTCAACAAAGCTGGCGTCAAGCAATTCTTTTGTCCTCTCCTCACATCGGTAATAAATCCCTATTGTTTGCGGAGCGCGCGCAAATACTTCACCGCCACTCTTGAGGCGAGCGCAAAGCGTTGCACACGACCCACGCACGGCCCAACCAGTGTTGCCAGGTTAGGAGTTTTCCCCCTAAATTTAGGAGTTTGTTTGGTCTTCAGTGGATGTTTCAGGGAGCAATTTTTTTTTTGGGGGGGGGGGATTTCATTGAGTTTTTTCATTATTTTTTTTAATATCTATTGGGTATTAGTTCCCCATAATTCTTGCAGGTATATTTATTCAAATATAACTAAACATCGTAAAAGCATTAATAGGTGCGTAAGATTATTTGAGTGAGATTCCTCGTTTAAAGTTGGGAGGTTATTTGTCACAACCAAAAATTGGTAGAAGAAGGCAACACATTTAATGAAAATGAACGAATCACAAAGTAAACATGTCATGTAAACGACGATTCTGGTTGAAGGAAAGTTTTTACTAAAATATATTATCTTTTTTCAATCATTGCAATGAATGGGACAAAGATACCTCGTACGATTCGTAACTTGTACACAGTGTGAAACTCTTCAGTACAAAAGTTATATAGTGTGAGTATAAATGTATATTATTATATAAATGCGTCTGGGGTGGCTCATGGGCAGCGTACTAGCGTCCCGTGCTGTGGGTCCCGGGTTCGATTCCCGATCGAGGCAAAAATGCAGTAGTAGCTTTCTTTTAAAATCGTCCCAGTTTCAGTAGCTGTGTGACGAAAAGCTCAAGCAGGTGGATCTTGCTAGCTACGGTGAAGAGGATACGTCATGTTCGTCTCATGTCGCTCTTACCTCCAAGGTTTGGAATTTATCTAGGCCTAGGCATAGGGGACACCGGTAGCTGACTGGCGAAGTCGGACTACCGACCCAATAACGCCAAATACATGCATACATATTATATAAATAGTACATATATATTTTTATATATTACAAATATAGGTGTTTACTGAAATATATAAATATCATAAACAATTAATACTATTTTTGTCATTTCTTTAATTTCCATACCTCCCCGTATATTTTAAACATGATTTTTTTTTAATTTGGAGTTTCTTAGACGTTTCGGTGGTTTTCGCAGCGCTATCTAGAGGGAAATGCTTTAGACCACCTGGCAACACTGATCTGCTCTCGCTTGCGTCACGTTCGGGTTTCGTAATAATACATTACCCCCCCCCGTGCACGCCCGCGCACCCACGACTCCGCGCGCGCGTCCGAAATGCAGCCCGCCCCAACACACGAGCATTTGCGCCCGCTCTATAAGGCAGCGCGAAGACAAATCGCGGCGGTTAACAAACCCGGGTCGCAGAGCAACGACCGCGGTCGCGCTTCTAAGGCGGGCAAATTGACGCCACGGCAGGGACAAATGTTGGGCTCCATCCAGTAAGCTGGGCTTGTATTTCATGCTCGCGGTTTCCGATGACGTCCAGTTGCATTAAGTTAATTGTATTTTCTCTGTGACATGCGCATGCCTAAATCTAACATGATAGTCTCCGCGGAAACCAATGTTCGAGGAAGAACTCCATGTTTGTGCATTCATTTATGCTCGTTAAATAGTTGTCCAATCAGGTAGAGAAATGACGGTTTGATCGTAGAGCAATGACCGCGATATATGTTCTAAAGCGGGCAAAATGACGCAACGGCAAGGATAAATGATGGACTCCATCCAATAATGTTCTCGGTTCCGAAGACGTTCAGTTGTATTAAGCTAATTGTATTTTCTCTGTGACATACGCAAAGAATTTAGATGCCCGAATCTTCAATAATAGGCTCCACGGAAACCAAGGAGAAACTTCTTGACTGTGAATGAACTTACATGTTCGTAAAATATGAGTCAAAATAAGGTAGAGAAGTGGCGGTTTGCAAATTCGGGTTTCAGATCAACGACCGCGTATATATTCTAAGGTGGGCAAATCGGAGCAACGGCAAAGACAAATGTTGCATTGCATCTAATAAGCAGTGATAATATTTCAGTTATTGACGATCACTTTTTCGTAGACATGTAGTTGTATAAAATTGTCAGACATTTTTCTGTGACTCACACGGGAAAATAATTACCCGTAACGGCTGAAGGCGGCTCCACACATTCGGTATTCGCCTTGCAGCGAACTACTGCTCGCCCAATCCCGAACAGCTGATATGTTTTTTGTTTTGTTTTTTTAATTAGTTGCGTCTACTTCGACGCAACGCGTCTCCAAGCCCCTTGGGGGGCGTTGAGCGCTTTGCGCTTCTCGGAGTAATCCTCCTATTGCTGCGCTTGTTTTATGGAGTAATCCTCCGTTAACATTGTCTGTCGCGTCTCGTCGTAGTCGGTTGTCAAGAGGACCGCCAGGTAGCATCTCCGCGTACGCGCCTCCTACCGCGCGCTCCTGCGTCACTACCCAGCGGCCAGAATTAGGAAGGAATAAGGATAGGGGTAGGGTTTAGGACACTTCACAGGGGTTGGACTAGCCCTTGTGAAGCAGCCGAACTCGTTTTGTTGGAACAAATTTCACATGAGATTCGACGGGAATCGAACCCGGATCTCAGTGAAAGGCTTGCGACTTTGCAATGAGCCACGAGTTCAACTTTGCGTTGAACGTTGCAACTTCAAATGTTCTGCGAATGTTCCCTCCCCTTTGATGTGTCCTAAAGACCGACTCACGGTGGGTAGGGCAAGCACCGTATGTTCATCACTCGGCAAATAGCTAGCAACTCATCCACACTACTCGGGATTCGCCGAGCGGTTGTTCGCTGTTCGCCGAATAACGAATACGTGGAGCGGCCTTTAGGCCTGATTAGCAGTAGTGCCAGAGTCTTCAACATACCATTGGTTGGTCTTCAATTGTATGGGTATCATCCAATCGCCGCACCTCCAGTATATGAGTGAGGACAGAATCTTGTTTAAGAATGTGCTTCGTTGCTCGTGGAAATAGAACAGAGGGAAACCACACAAACAAAGGAGCACCGCAGTCACGCCACACAAATCTCATCGAAACTGAGGCATCGCCAAGCATAACTGGTAATCCCATTTATCACTATTTATGCTTTACGTAAATTGTGTTGATTTACAATACATATTTAGTTCAAAAGATACGCCGAACGTGAACTTAACATTGAATGTGATTTTTGTCCGTGAATAAGAACATGATAATGTAAACTAATTTTATCGCATAGCGCCAAGAGCAAGAAAAGGCCTAAAATTCAATACGACCTGTACGTCCATTGCTGAATCTTCCCAATCCTCGAACTGACACGGGCAGGGTGCGGCCTTCCACACAAAGGCACGAGGAACGTCAGACCTTAATAACGGCCCGCTCGGCCTGTAACAGTTCTCTCCTTTTACGACGCCTCAATTAAACCGAAGACGGATATGAAAATTCCTTCCCAGATTCCCGCACGCATGAGCTCGAGTGCGCCAGATAAAGACCCCACTGGGTCGTCATCTGTTTCCCGTCGCGCGCGCCGGGGGCCAGTGCCGACGGCGGCGGAGGCGGCGACGGAGCCGTCACACCCTTCCCTCCCCTTCCCTTGCCCCGGCCCCGCCCCCGCCCCCGCCGCGGGCGACGTCGAGGGCGGAACCGGCGCGTCTCCGGCACACACGGCGCCCTTAATAAGAAAGCGGCCCAAGAGCCGGCGCGCGCCCGCCCGCCGGAGCCCCAGGGGCAATTCGCCACGTCCGACGCGTGATTTATAGCACCGGGGGCCGCTGCGCGCCAACGCGACGCACGGGCGGCGACGGCTGTGGACGCGGCGGGAAGGCGACGCAAATGGCGAGGCGGGGCGGTCGAAAAGTTTTTCTGTTTCCCCTCCACAGTAACCCTGAGGAGGCGGGAAATTATTTACAAATTACAAACGTACAAATTACGCTGCTGCCTTGCGGCTTAAGCAGCTGAGAAGGAGAGGTAAAAAGCTAATACTAACTAAAGCTAACTTAATTCTAGCTTAAATATAATTTAATAATTATATAGTAGCACATTGGCATACTTAATTGACACGAAAAATGTTGTTGTTTTTCTTAATTCTAAATGTTTTTGTATGGTTTTCTACGTGGTTCTTTTTCTAATTTATTTTTCATTCACGCATCATTCATTCATTATATACATAACCATTCATTCTACTCATTCATTCCCACGGCGGTGCGGTCAGAAACGCGGGGACGGTGAGGGTTGAAATGGAGGCGGTGATGGTCAGGATGTTGGAAGTGCGAGTTAAAGGGAAATTGTGGTGGAATTGGAAGAAATAGTGGGGTGGGGTAGGATGAATGTGGAAGAGAGGTGGACATGTAGGTGTGGTGGAAGTAGTGATGGCAAATTTTACCAAAACATCGATACATCGATGTTTCAATACATCGCTAAAGGGTTTTCGATGTCGATGGAAACATCGACGAATAAACATCGATGTTTTAATTATAGACAAATAGACATGCTATTTTCCTATCCATTTTTAATTATAGTAATAAAAGGGATATATTTTATTGTTTGGTTACCAGCATTTTAGTAGTATGTTAATAAAAATTATCGAATGTAAAGAATAAAATTAACAATAAAGAACATCGTGTTTTGCTACTTTAGCCTTTAGTCACTTCCATTCATATACCATCGAAGTAAAACCACTTAAAATTCCCTCGGATTGCACAGGCGAAATGTGCAGCGTGATAAAGAGGGTGACGCAAAACAACGATATTGCAGTGGGTTACTGCTACTCTACAACCCTGCCTAAACCTCTTCATTTAACAAAGTCAAAAAATAAATAAAAATTGAAAAAAACGATGTTATTACAATAAAATAACGACGTTAAGAAAACATTGAAAGCAAAATATCTATGTTAATACATCGATGTTTCTGGTGGAAAATATCGATTTTTTTGCCATCCCTAGGAGGAAGTGGAAGTGTGATGGATAAGGAATTGTGGTGGATGTGGAAGTGAAATGAATGCGGAAATGTGGCGGGGTGGAACTTAGGTGGAAGTGCAAGAGGGATGGAAGTGAATGTGGTAGTCCTGGTGGTGATGGTGGTGGAGGTGAAACTGTGTTAGCAGTGGTAGCAATGATGACAGGGAAGGTAAGAAACAGCAACTCGGACACCGATTCCAATAGTGGACAATAGTGGCGACAGTGAACGTTGGTTACAAGACGATTGTATCAGTAGTGACAAGAAACGCAGCGGTTCTGGTACATACCAAAACAGCAGTCAACGGCAGAAACGACTTCCTCAGAATTGTTGGCAACAGGTATATAGGGATAGTTGCTACAGGAAAGCTTGGCAAGAGCGAAGGAAGCACAGGGCCCGCAAACGCGGCGACGGCAATGGCCACAGCATGCGTTCCTAGTGGGTTAGGGGTTAGCTTACTGGCCTCTGAACCACCAGTACACAGGTTCGATCCCGGCCCGAGGTGCGTGGATTTTCGAAGGGCGGACCGGTAGCGGCAGCTCAGTGCATCAACTGATGTCACTGCAGCGCCTCTAACCGGGAGGTCCTAGTTCCAGTCCTGACGGCGGCAGGATTTTCGACACTAGCTTGTCAGCTAGGTCGAATTCAGTCGTTGTCTGGAGGAGAATTCTAGCGGCCGGCTGCTCTGATCGGTAGTTTTCCGTGATTTCTCCGATCAACACCAGGCGAATGCCGGAGCAGTACCCTACAAAACGGGTCACGGACCGCGCGCGATCTGTCCTTTCTCTTCCTTGTCCTATCCTCTCCCCTTACACACACACTTACACTAACATGCACTACACTACCACATATTCCAGGAGACCGGTCGGGAGCTTAGAGCTTGTCTCGGCTGGGGCGGTGCCCCGTTGGTGGGAGAGTCCTGGTTAGGGGGAAACCCCCGCTAGCCAACGGTAGGTCGCCACCGGATCTCGCCATCCAGCGGGGGAAGATCACCGCCATCTCCCGAGAAAAAACATGTACTACACTAACGTGACTAATGACCGAAGCAGTTGACGCGCCCGGAAACACGAAAAAAACAAACCAAACCAATGGAAGGGCGGAAAATCCTCAGTAGCCATGTCACGCTTGTGGCCTGTAAAAGAACCCTGGCGGATGCCCAGCAAAATTAAAACCCTCCGACAACATCCCACCCTAACGAGATCTCACTTTTTCCCAACCAGACAGTTCGTATATAGTTAACTGAGACCGACTTCTGGCGGTGAACATGAGAGTCGAATTCCAGGCGCAAGTAAGGGGCCGCCCATGGCGTGCGCCTGCTCGATAAAGGTCCCCAGACCCGCGCCAGGGGTAGGCTTCAAAGGAAGCCTGGGTCGAAAAACACGGGTGCAGAACAACTGCCTAACAGAAGTCTCCCCGCCAATAGTCCCATATGATAATAATAAACAAAAAAGTAAGGCGCCGGCAGCAGTGACGTTGGCGGCGACACAAGAAGAGACGCTTACAGCGACCGTTTGTGTGATGGTGCTGGTCAAGGACAGGGTTAAGGTGAGCAAAAGGGTAAGGGTGACGACTGCAGAGGCAGCGGTCATCCACTACGGAGACGGTGCCTCATCCCGACAGCGTTTAATGAAACCCCATGCATTAAGTAGGCGCCAACGAAGCCTGCCTGCGTTGTCCCCGCCAACGCCAGATTCTGCGCCTGCCACCTCTAGAGCTTGACGAGTTTTAAACGAATCCCCAGTCCTTCATCCACCAGTAGACAATGGTTCGTCTTTCGTACGCCTGTACCCTGGTCCATTTCTAGAACACGGCGCTCAACGTTTCCATGTGATCAACCTCGTTTTAGTTCTCTACAAATATTTAGACGCAATGTTAGGAAAATTGGATGTTGAAAATAAAAGAAAGTGACACGGTGACCACATGCGTTCCCCCTAGATATTTCAACATGAATGTGGAATATTATCCTTGTACCAGATCGTTGTGCTAAAATGATGTGAAGAACATCTGCAAAATTAATACTCAGAGAAATTTAACAATACTATTTTTGCGAAAATATACTCTATTAGCAGTCAACACACTCACAACAGTGTAGAAAGTAAAAATGTACATTTCTTACAGTTTTGCGCGTTTTTCATTATTGTTTTTTTTAGCTACAGCCAAAGGATCTTCGCTACATTAATGTAAATCTTGCTAACGTAAGTTTATTACAGATACTGAATAGGGCACACTATCTCTTTTCTCTGCTAACATTTTTTTAAATTAAACGTTTATTTACAATCTGTTCGTACATCAGAACCATAAGTAAATTTTTTGACTAGGTACTTAAAAATGGTTGAAGACGATACTCAGTAGTATCTCTCCATTAATATAGTTGATTATATTGTTGTTATATTATTATGGTATACTAACATATCTTTAATATTTCATTTGTGCATCAAATTTCCTCCACCATCCATCTTTTGACACATGCACACTAACCTCGTTCGCAAGCTCTCCAAACCGTCACAACAGTACCTCTCTTACTAGCAACGAATCACCTTCGCCCTGCAATATATGTGTCTTCGAACCGCGTTTGATGAAAGAAACTCTGAATATGGAGCGACGTTAACAAGGTTTATCTGACGCGAAAAAGCGAGGACGCGTGACACACGGGTTGTGACAAGATGCATGGGGGAAGATTCATGCTGGATGCAACTGTCACCGGCAATTAGCGGCAGAACGGCGGATCCGAGCCAACAACGGCTCCGTTCCTCTTTGCACCTGCGAAACGCGCTGCCGCCGTAGACAAATCAGATAAGACTAGCGTACCGTGCGAGAACTCTCGCATGTTAAACCCCACTCTCTTCCCTAATTTTCCATTTCCATATTAAGCCTGTAACAAATCTTTTTAAGGCCATCTTATCCTCCGACACTTGTTCTATGTATCTCCTTGTAATTGATAACAATACAATACACCCTTGCTAATAACCTAACACAGTAAACACCCTTGTCAATACAAACTATTTTTATTTAACGTTATTACCGAGCAGAGAGATACACCCGTGTAATTCCATCGCGTAGAATATCAAGTAAATCGTTGAATTTCACATACAGTTACAGATTCTAGAGGCTCTGAACAGTTGGAGTAGAATCGAAAAGCGTCGAACCAGCAAAAATGCAATAGAATATTCAAAAGGATCTCATCCTGCAGATTACAGTGTGACGAACATTTCTTTGTGGCCTTTGGCCTCAAAATGTTAGCTTTTAAGGCCCTAAAACGTTTCGTTTAAAAGTTATTAAACGATATAGATTCCAAAATGCGGCGGAGTGTTGCTGGTTGCATTTGACAATATTTAAATGCGTTTTTTAAACAAATTCTTCATATTTTTTAAGTTAAAGAGCAATTTGTCACATCTCCATGGAATTCTCTTTCTTTAGAGACCTCATTTATGAAGATTGGTTGCGTGTGAGAGCCGCAAAACGTGTGTATACCCCTGAAATAATATAGGACGCGATCTCCCCGTCTTCGTTCCATCGTGCGCCGTCCACCTCCTCTGGCGTTGACATTGAGCCTGGTCACCACGCAGCGTCAGAGGCCGGCAACACATCAATTTATTATCCTGTTTAAATATAGTGACTCCCCAAAGCCAGAAGTTGGAAGCAGAGATGGGCACCGTCATCCAATCGGGGGCTTCCTTACGACTTATTGTTTGGTATTGAAGCTTCCGATTGGATGATAGTGTCCCCCTCCGATTACAGCCCGTGACCTACAGGACACACTACATTTAAAAAGGGCTATAGTCGAGACGCAACGCGCAAGATCGAGGCCCGGTGAAGTTATGTGTGCAACATGGGACCTCTGACGGACATAACTTCACCGGGCCCCGATCTTCCGCGTTGCGTGGCAGCAGTGGTGTTCAGATCGGAAATTAAAGAGTGATGCACGTTCTGAGATCACCCACACAGACACCCGGTAAGACTGCGTGTAAATAACGTAATACGCTAAAAGGCCAAGCTTTGACCTTGTCACAAATTTCGTTAACTCACCAACTATTACTTGAACATCTGCATAATTTCCTTTAAAATCAGGAATTAAAGGCGGAACGCCTTATCACAGACAAACAAGTGATACAAAAGGATAGATGTTTACCTGAAGACGTAACAGTATAAATGTTTTGAAGAATTTTTGAAACGTTAATGTAACACTGATATTTAACTACATTCCAATTAAACAACACACTATATAAATTGTATTCAAAGAGTATATATATATTTCAACACCGTTGATAAGAGAGTGAATATACAGGTATGTGTGTGAGAGAGAGACACACAGACATAAAGAGATGACTGTGAAACTAAATCATTGCCGCCTCAAGCAATACACTGCAGCTAAACCACTATAGAGAGGCAGAAATAAAGCACTCCAGCCTTTAAATTCAAACTTCTGTTATTAGAATCGAGGAGACGGAAATTTGCTCCCAACTATACCTACGATAGCTAAAACTGAATCTACTCTCATTAAAGATTATTCACAGTCAATTCTGTGTACTTTCGTTATGCTCAATCAACTCTCAATAATAGTAGAAGAATGTACAACACGCACTGAATTTCGAAACTTGGGTACTTAATACCAAAACTGATGAATTATTAATTTTGAACTGTGAAGTTACGCAAATATGAAAAGATGGAATAACGAATTTCAAGTATGCATTATGGGACAAATAAAATGAAGATTTAAATAGAGTTTTCCCTTTCATTTTATGTATATTTATAGATATTTAAAAAAATGTACATCAGAGAATACGTATTTATAACTGTCATTTGAAACGAGTCTAAAATATTCTTTACACAATGACAAAATATGATACGAATGTTAATGAAAATTCATCTATATTAATTCATTATATTCTGCTTTTGATTTATATCTTCAAGAAATAGTGTGGAAATTCAAGAAGACAAGGTGGCGACCAAACAATGCCCTGAGGAAGGCTTAATAAAACCGAAACGTTGGTATTTTTTTAAAGATTGTTATTAATAGCTGACATAACCCGAATCCGATAATCACCATAAAAATATCGAGGTCAAGCAGCTAGTGTTAACAATAATTTACTTAAGAACAAAATTGTAAAAAAAAAGTTCTTTTAAAACGTCCTAATCCTCACATTCTTAACAATTCCGTGACCAGAGAATACTCGACAGCGCAAAGCAAAATAATCACTTTTATTTTAACCCGACAAGCGAATACCAAACGCATTTCTCACCTGAGACGCTCTTATGTCCCTGTCTGTCAATTCCTATAATAAAAATTAACCTCTCAAGAGGACGTCTTTATCATCTCCCCGGCCCTAGGGCGAGGCCGTCGCCGCCACCGCCGAAGAGCGCCCGGGACGCGTTTTTAAAATAATTTACTCCAACGTATTTCACAACAAACATCAATATTGCGTTCCGGTCGATGGGAGGTTTGTCCAAGCATGTCGGCGGAATTGACCGATCGCCTCGCGGCGCCGAGCCGTGCCGGCGAGAACCAATTATCGGCGGCCGGCGCCGCGCCTCCAATCAAAACTGCATCACACCGGCGCCGGGCGGCGCGGCGCGGCGCGGCGGCGTGGGGGCAGGACCCGTCGGACCGCCCCGGCCTCCCGTCCACCCGCTCGCCCGCGGTGCCATAAACTTCGCCGAAGCCTGCACACGGGAGACGGAAGACCGGCAAAACGAGCTATGCAACGAGAAGAGCGGCGTGTGCGGGAAATGGAGCGTAAATGAGCAAATGAAAGCGAGTACTACAGGAAATGTACACATGTAAGGTGAATGTATCAGATTTATTCTCGCAAACTTTTAGATTGCCTCACTTAGCCTGTGTTCGTTTCATACATGACATGAAGACATGAAGTTAAAGATCACAATCATCTGATATCATACACGAGAGGAGATATATGCTATATATATATATATATATATATATATATATATATATATATATATATATGCTAGGTATATATTTATGTATGTACGAACCTGTCTCCTTTAACATTCTCAAATTTACCGTTTTAAAAAGATGCGGTTCCTGACTCATCATGTTCAACGAAAAAGCAAAGGGGAGCAATACAATACTCTGAGGGGACAATGCTGCTGCTGCTGCCGCTGATGATGATGATGAGGAGGAGGAGGAGGAGGAACGAATGGGATGGTGCGGAGCGGGGAGACGAGCAGCGGGGCCGGAGTGAAACGGAATGGAGAGGGAAGCGACGATGAGGAATTGGATGAGAAGAAGCGGGGTGGAGAGGGACGGACCACTGAGAATGAGGCAGAGCGATGAGGGGTAGAGCGGCACAACGGAGTGAGGCAGAATGGGACAGGAAGAATCGAGACTGAAACGAATGGGGCGGGACAGCTCGAGACAGAGAGGGACACAACGGTGTAGGACAAAAGGGGCGGGGTAGAACCGGGTGAAGCATGAAGGCGATCAATGGCAATCGGGTGTGATGGAGAAAAATCGTATGCGACGGCTAACAGCGGAGAGAGAGAAGGAAGAAGTCAACGCCGACCGAGCAAGGGAGAAACAGAACGGGGTAGGACAAAAGGGGCGTTGTAGAACTGGGAGGGGACAGAAGATTATCAACGGCAAACGGTCGGAATGGAGGAAGGCGCACGCGACGGAAAACAGCAGCAAAAGGGGGAAGAAGTCACCGCCGACCGAGCAGGAAAGCACAGCGGGTTGGCGGTAATTGCCGTCCGCACACGCGTCGCGGGAGCAACAAGCCAATACGAGCGCACGCGCGTGCGCAGAGAAGAAATCTTAAATTTCCCGTCGGAGAGCAAGTTGTCGGCGGGTGGGTTCGTTACATTTGTTTGCCTGCTGCGCCTGCGCAGGGGCCGCCCCCTTCCGCGCAGACCGGTTCGCGCCGCCTCCACCGCCGCCGCCGCCGCCGCCGCCCTCGTTCCTTTGGGTGGACGCGTTGCGTGAGAGGGTAACACGACCGCAGACTCCGCCCCACACGTCGCCGCAAATGAGCACGTTGCATTTTGATTCACGTCCGCTGTTTTGCTAGAAGGCAAAGGATTTTCCTAACTTTCGATCGTAACATTATTTTATATCTCTCATCAAGGAAAATGTGTGACAATGCGGAAATGAAACTTAAACGTATTCAAACAATATGGATGCTTCTAGTTTTCGTCCATGTGCATCGACTCGGTTTTATTTTATAAGAGAGTAAATATAGTTTCGGTGAAAGCGGCAAATATCGGTTCGGTTGGATATATTGATTGATTCATTTTTTCGTGTTTCCGGGCGCGTCAACTGCTTTGGTCATTAGTCCCGTTAGTGTAGTACATGTTTTTTGCGGGATGTGGCTGTGATCTTTCCCCGCTGGATGGCGAGATCCGGCGCCGACCTACCGTCGGCTAGTGGGGTTTCACCCCAAACCAGGACTCTCCCACCAGCGGGGCACCACCCCAGCCGTGACAAGCTCTAAGCTCCCGACCAGTCTCCCGGAATATGTGGAAGTGTAGTGCATGTTAGTGTAATTGTATGTGTAAGGGGAGAGGATAGGACAAGTAAGAGGAAGGACAGATCGCGCGTTTAGTAGGGTACTGCTCCGGCATTCGCCTGGTGTTGATCGGAGAAACCACGGAAAACTACCGATCAGAGCAGTCGGCCGCTAGAATTCTTCTCCAGACAGGACTGAATTCGACCTAGCTGAAAAGCTAGTGTCGAAAATCCTACCGTTGTCAGGTCTCGAACCTAGGACCTCCCGGTCAGAGGCGCTGCAGTGACATCAGTTGATGCACTGAGCTACCGCTCTCGGTCTGTTACGTGATAAAGCTCAAGTGATTCCACATCGAAGAAGCAGAATACTATAATCATCGTATCAATTGTTGAACGGCACATACCGACAAGTCAGCTTCAATATCGAATGCTAAACAAGAACTTCCAATGATGTCTTCTAACGTACTTGGATTAAGGGTTTTTTTTCTGTCTACTCCGCGAAGACAGGTCTTCGCACAACAGTTTCCCTTCCCCATATATTTGCAGAATCAACAACTTTCATCCACGGCAAGATTGGATGATTGGAGCCAACTTCTTTCCTTTGACGCTTGCAGCAGATGAATTCCATCAGTCTAAAGCACAAACAGCGACAGGGTCCGCGCGACTGCGGAGAGATCAAAGAGCTTCATCCTCGTGCGAATCGCAACAGCAGCGACAAAGGCTTATCCCTAGCAACTACGAGCACGGAAAAACAAAAGTACGGTATAATTGTGAGATGTATTGATCTCCTGGTGTAATATTCTCATTTCTACTCGTAATGTATTAGATATGTTTCTTCAAAACTTACTCATATTATCACAATTTTCTTTTACAATCACACCGTGTATTTTTTAAATACTTTCTAAAATAAAATAATAAATAAAAGTTAGATGGCAGAGAAAGCAATGCAATTACAGCAGAAAATAAAACAAAAATAATAACTTCGTTTTACTGAGGTGTTTACACATTTTTGCCATAAATTAACACTCAAAGACTGGCAACATCAATGCCTTCAAAAATAGTGCAAAAGAAATTATTTTAGGAGAAGATCAATCTTACGTGCATTCAGCGAGGAGCATACGTTTTCACGTTTTTCATTTCTCTTTTGCCACAAGTCAACGTGCAGCAGCCACTGTGTTTGCTGGCACATCTTGGTAATGACTACGGCCAGAATTCGTCGGTTTGGGCAATTTTATTCCTCACTTCTTAAAGTCATTATTTTAATATTCATATACATTTCATTCAGTTGTGAGCCAAAAATCTGAACCCCTCGGAACCTAAAAACGGCTAAAAAGAATAACGGTCCTAAAAAAAGGATAATTTGGAATTTCCTAAAAACGTATGTGTAGCGTCACGTTGGCGGCCGTGGGTGGGAGGAGGAGCGGAAGTATCGCATACCTGCGGGCATGAATAGCTGGGCGCCCCGGCGTTGGGGTACCTTTAGACAAAGGGGACGCCTCCCTCCTACATCTAGGACGGTCACGTGACGGCTGCACTCTGGTATAAAATCGAGCCGACGAGCTCAGACGGCGGGTTTTATTCTGGAAACCTCGCGCGATGCGCAAAACTTTAAACCCAGGCTGGAGCGTGTCATGCCTATTGCACGGGTGACGAGGTCACGGTAGTGGCGCGGGAGTAGCGTCAGAGGAGGCGGGGCCTCCCTAGCTATGTGGAGAATCCACAGGGAAATACTCACAAGTGTGTAGTTTCGGAGATGAAGTTGGTTATTGTACGTACGTGTAAATAAACTTGTACATACTTGTAAATGTCTGTGTGTTTTTCTCCATGACGCCACAGTATGCGAAGATGTCTTAAGAAAATGCATTTCCATTGATCGGAATTTTAAGATGGCTTGAACTTATCTTACAACGGCATCTAACGTTGCTGACTTTGTTCCTACTAACTAATTAGATTAACACTAATTTCCTGATGAAAATTAGAAGGTGCATGTCTTCTACTAAACGAAGCGATAAATATCATTTAAGACGTTTTATGGAAGGAAGTACAGGGACTGTAGGTGATGTGTTCTTGTCAAAGCTGTCGAAAATTAAACATAATCCTGGTTACGCAACAATGAAGGAGTTCTTCTAAGAGACTTACGTCGGTGGCCGAGAGCAGAGGAATCTATGAAGAATGCGCCATTGATTTCGTGTTCCGTGGAACTTTTTCGCGTTTGAAGTGTTCGTTAAGAGACAATAAAAAGATTAGATATTTGAGGATTATACTTGGTTCTTCATTGCAACAGCGCATCTTGAAGTTACTGTTTGGTTTGGATGCTATTTTTCAAGAAAATATTTGAGAAGTTGAAAAACTGTTCTTAAATATGCATTTTTAAGGAGAACCATGCTCAAATTCTGAAGTTAAAACATTGAATAAAATGAGTTAGTAATTTAAATTTTATTCCAAAAAATGTATAAAAACCTTAAATGGGACAAATCAACTAAAATGGCGTTTATTAAATTTTAAAAATCGGGATCTCACTATTACCCTGAAAGCCTAATGAATCATTAAGAACATTTTAAATGGAAGGAATTGTGTTGATAAACATTTTTGTCCATTAGAATAACAGCTTTCCACGACTTACACATTATCTTAAGATTTCTCATATGGGAGGCAGAAATTCGATTCTGTATTCCTTGTTCTATTTTTCAGAACAATAATGTGCAAAAAATAGTGATACTATACTCACCTCCCTGCATCACCAACTATAAACTAGGCGGAAACAACGAAAGAAATCGGTCACAGCGTTTAATTCAGAGGAAAATGCGATGCATAAAATGTTCTGTCGCTCTAAAGCTGCCTTTTAAAAGCTGCCAGTTTCCGCTCGCTGAACGCGTGAAATAGGATCACGGTCGATCTGTTGAAGAGCGCTTCTGCTAATGCACTAAAATAAAACGCCCGAAAGATAACGTGACACTATCACACGAATCCGATTTTACCCTAAAGAACTGAAAATCGCAGTTTGGGGAAAACCCAACGCATATAAAACTTTAATTCGAAAAATCCCAGAACATAAACAGAAAGATAATGGTTTTATGGATAAAAATATTCTAACAAGTTATAGCATAAACTCAATATGTTCATTTATTATCTCTCACCAACTCATTTTAGTACTCACGTACAGGAACAATGATAGTGAAAATCGTCTGGACTTACCTGAAACAAAATAAAGAGAGAAAAATGAAATTAATTGTATACATAAAAAAATGTGGGCTACAATCAACGATATTTATATCCTACATAAAACTAGAATATTTCTTCCTCTTTACGCTCAGGATTAAATATACGTAATAACATAATTTAATAGTGTTTCTTTGCATTGAAACTATGTCAACAATAGCAATTAATGAAGTAAATATTGAATAATTTATAAAACCAAAATGACAATTCAATTTAACGCCAGACCACGTCCTACAGACATATCGTATATTGAATTTAATATTCATACAAAAAGTCACAAAAAGTCACTAACCTGTTCAAAAAACTATCTTGAAAAGGTTAAAACATGTGAGATCTACTTAGTTTTTCAATACAAAATTCAAATTGAAATTCGGAAGACCCCAAGATGTTTCGTTTACAGTACGCACGTTGAAGTGCAAGAATTAAGGTGTAACCTCAACGATAACGCAAGAATACTTGCTTAACTGAGTTATTGATTCCTAAAAGGTGCAAATCAATTTTATAAAATATGTTTTATTATCGGCAATTGTGGTTCAATGTTTTTGAAATCCACAAGTTCACATGTGAAAAGAGATTATGACATATACCATTAATAACAGACTTCCAAAGCTTCGAATCACGTATGTGCAATTGTCAATTAATGCACTCAAACCAAGAAACCTGAATCCGTCGATGAAATCCACCTTTTCTCAGACGCATGTCCGTATGAAAATGGAAACCACACATTCCACCAACTGTGTTTAAATTACTTATGTGAATTTTTTATAAGCCAACACTCTCACAACAATAAAATATTGTGTTTTCTTGGAACATTTTTTAAAATTTTTATCGTACCAATTTGTTAATTTTTTTAAGAAATTTGGTTCTTGAATCTTCCTTGAGTTGGAAAACATTACAAGCCTACAGTTTTCGTTTACATTAAAACGCAATATTAATAAAAATGTTATCGCAATTATTCCTCAGAACATAATTGTATGGCTTGGTAGAATATTTCTAAAAAATAAAATAGTTAAAATCTCAACATATTTTCTGCCATATCTAATCAAAACTGAATACGTGAATTATCTCAAAAGGAACTTTCTGAACTAGTACTGGTTTTCCATTCACCCGTTCAATTAATACAAATACCAACATTTATAATATCTAAGTAGAATTAAGCCTACTTTTAAATTTGACTACATTAGAAAACCCTCCAGTGCTTTTGAAGGTAGATGGTTCCAATCTACTACAATGCGATTCACAAACTTGCCTATATCCGTTCCTTGCTTTCTACATCGTATTTTCCAAGGTTGGTCAACTTCGCTTTTCTAATATGGTTTCTGTTATCTTCTATCGATATCTACCCCTGCTAGGTTCCCTCAAAATGCCTTAAATATTGCATATAAACTTTCCCTTCTCGTAGATAAAGACTCCCATACTTCTCCACTAACGGCACTCCCCTGATTTACAAACTTTTCGGCCTTTTTTTGTTCGCCACAATTTGCCCTTTTTTGTACAAATCCCTGTGTGCCAGATGCATTGAAAGCATATGGTCATTTAATGGTAAATGCAATTCTCATTGAACTGATCGCAAACAAACATAGCAACTGGCTCCCTGTGTAATTCTGTAAAGAAAAATCGTTCATTCACCAGATTAAAAACGCGAAACTCAATAATTCGTAAAATTATGTATCTGATCATCTAAATTTCGAGCTACATTAATGACAACAAAGCGTCACCAATATTATAACATCAATATTATACCTGGATTTTTTTTCCTAGGGCTTTTATCCAGCCGACAGCCGGTTGCCCTTTACATCCCGAAGGGACGCATATTCGACCGTACACTAGACAAACACTCTTGCGGGCTCCTCTGATCTGGGGTCAGCAGAACGCGAGGCCCTCCGCGACAACACACACAAAGTCAAGGGACAAACAGCCATGCCCAAGGCGGGACTCGAACCCGCGACCCTTCGGACCGAAGAGCTGAGTCGGTACTCGCTCTTAGCCACCTCGGCCATCCAGGTCGGCTATCTGGATCTAATTATTTAATAATGTATAGTACATTTAAATCGAATGTTGATGTCCGTATGTCTCCTTTTGTATGGATTATCTGCTCTTTATTACAATTCACATTTCGTGGTGATTCTATATTTACCCAACTCCCAAGATTCTGTTAAGCTCCAACATCCACACAGACGCTTTTCTAACTTCTTTCCCACTTCCTCGTAACTAAGCTTCTCCAGCGCGACACTTACCAAAGGGGATCGATTTGAACACTGAGCAGACACGGAACTTGGAGGAACCACTCGCACCAGTAAAGAAAGAGAAACAGAAAGCTTGGCGTGTGCTCCTAGTTCGGAGTTACTCAAGTTAACTTTCGACCGCAAAGATAACCGTGGGGGAAAAAGGAAGAAAGACCCAGCCTCAAAACTCGGCACAAATAAAACCTAAGAAGTCTGCATGTCAAACATAACTATAAATGACGCCAAAAGACGAACTTGGACCATAATAGGACGAGTTGACCTATTCGCGGAGCAAAAAGGCCCGGCTTATATAATCCAAAGCGACGCGCGAAGTTGCAAAAACGACCGCCGGGCCGGCGAACGACGTTAAACGGCTTCTCTTGTTAGTGGAAAAGTTGAATTAAATTTATCACTGCGGGCCAAGGCGCCGCCGCCGGCCGCTTTTTGTTCCTCGGGCCGCGCGGGGGATGGGCGGGCGGGCGGGCGCCCCGGAGAAATGTCGCCAAAGTCCCCATTTGCAATTTGCGGCGGTGCTGCCTTGCCGCCCTCTGCTCCGGACAGAGACTACACTCCGCTCCGTGTACCTCTGCTGAAAGACGAAACGCAAGTGTGATAACTGGAGCGGCTCTTCAAAATCTTAATACACTGTGACTTTTCAAAGAAGATAGTATTCCATTCAATCTGTGGATTGGTTATTGCGGCGCCTCGTCATCCTCAATTGTCAATTCTTTTTCCCCTGATCACCATCTCTGCTTCTCTCACTTCTCTTCATTTTCTCCATTCTCTTTCTCCCTTGTCCTCTTCTTTTACTCTCTTTCTTCGCTCCAATTCATTCTTTTTCTTCTCTGCCACTCCTATCTCTTCCTATCTCTATCTTGGTTTTCCCACATTTTCCCTCCCATCTTCCAATTTGTCCTTTCTCATTTCTGCCTCCTCTCTTCAATTCTCTCTGTGAACAGATATGTTTGTCATTATCTTCTCATACGCTAAAAAATGTGTGTATAATTGCTCTCAATTATTTGCAACTTAACACGGGACTTCCACGTTTCTTCCTCTTCGGCATTTAAGTCATTTATGAAATTAATCATTGATTTAAAAAAAAAAGGCAATGGTCTGCAGATACTCCGGTGACCAAGATGTATTGATTAAATTCCAGAACATGGCGGTTTTTTACATTCTCCAAGAATAAAATTTCTAAAGAGAAGCGCTACGTACATTTAGTTTGCAACATCCGTGTGAATGAATTACTTCATCAGAGGAGTACACTTAAGCGGAACACAGTGTAGTTTAGGGTTGCGTTAAGTTTACCGCCTCAACCGCGGACTGCCCGCATGAGGCCAACAGCCCTTTAAACTCACGCCCACGCCTTAAAACCGCTTCCCAGGAAACTTGCAGAGCAAATTCGGAAGATCGCTACGCAGTGCTGCCGACGTAAAAACCATCCCCTCTTTTAACTTAAGTGCGAAATTTAATAAGTACAAGGCAGAAGGAATTCCAGTATATCATCAGGGCATATTGGTTATGTGAATAGATTCACTGTATCGCTGCTCGAAGATTAAATCTCAAGTAAAATTCTGGTCGAGCGCCATTCTCGTTTTTCGTCTGAGTCACTATTTGGATACTGGCCTTTATAATCCATCAGTTACTTATCAAACTACCACATCATTCGTTCATTCATAACATCTCACAAGTAGCGTAAAGCATTAACTAGGGTTAAGCGTCGATGAATCCAAATTATTTATTGAATTTCAATCAATTTATCCTGAGTTTCAATCAATTTATTTACGCCATTAGTACAATTTATTTATTTATTCATTATAGCTTCCGTATTCTGAAGAACCACTCATCAAAACGTGCATTTACAAGCAAAACAAACAAACAAACAAACAAACAAACAAACTAGGTTTAAAAGTTCGTTGTCGAAATAACTGTTTGAAATTTTTGACAGGTCGAAGTAAGCAAATTTTAGTAAGTACAAATTTTGCAGTTTTATCCTTATTACACACGAAACACGAAGCCAATATGCTACAATCGAAACCGACACCTGATTTGCATTAGCCCGAGGATTTTCGTGCCACAGGATCAGGTCGATACCCTCACCGCTGCCGTTAGCGGCTGCTCGCGGTGCGACCGCGCGTATTTTCTGCAGACGTCGCCACCGATCACTCGCTTTACGGCGGCGCGCGGCACGGCGGCCCGGCCCAGCACTCGCAGCCGCCGCCTCCGCCGCCTCCACCGCCTCCGCCGCCGCCGCCGCCGCCGCCTCCACCACCTCCACCGCCTCCACCGCCGCCTCCGCCGCCTCCGCCGCCTCCGCCGCCGCCGCCTCCACCGCCTCCGCCGCCTCCGCCGCCGCCGCCGCCGCCGCCGCCTCCACCACCTCCACCGCCTCCACCGCCGCCTCCGCCGCCTCCGCCGCCGCCTGCACCGCCGCCGCCGCCTCCACCACCTCCACCGCCGCCGCCTCCGCCGCCTCCGCCGCCTCCGCCGTCTCCGCCGCCGCCGCCTCCACCACCTCCACCCCCGCCATCGCCGCCTCCGCCGCCGCCTCCACCGCCGCCGCCGCCGCCGCCGCCGCCACCGCCGCCACCGCCTCCTCCGCCGTCTCCGCCGCCGTCAACGTCGCCGGAGCCGCCGCCTCCACCGCCACCACCGCCGCCACCGCCGCCACCGCCGCCGCCACCGCCGCCTCCGCCGCCGCCTCCGCCGCCGCCACCGTCGCCGGCGCCTCCGCCTCCACCGCCGCCGCCGCCGCCGCCGCCGCCACTTCCAGCGCCGCCATCGCCGCCTTCGCCTCCTCCTCTGCCGCCGCCGGCGCCGCCCCCGCCGCCGCCGCCGCCGCCTCCACCGCCGCCACCTCCACCGCCGCCGCCTGCACCGCCGCCACCTCCGGCGCCGCCACCGCCGCCTCCGCCGCCGCCGCCACGACGCCTCCGCCTCCTCCGCCGCCTCCATCGCCGCCGCCGCCGCCGAATTGTTTCAGGCGAAATGTGCTGGCGCGGACGGCTCTGCGGGGCGCGGTGGGGCTCAGCACGGGCGAGATGGATCCGCTGACAAAATGGACTTCCGTGCGAAGTCCCTTGGCCGGTGGGCGTTGGCGACACTTAGACCGTGTCCTGCGTGAGCTTCAACCGGCGGCGGCGACAAACGATTGCTTGCGTCAGCTTCAAGCGACAAGTTGCGATGCCGCGCGACAGAGCGGGTGGTGTCCTACGTAAGCGACAGGAGGCTGCGACAGCGACAGTCGAAATGTTTCAAAGGAAACATTCAAGATTTTTGTTATGTTCAACAAACTCTCCACAGATATTCACTCGGCCAGTTAGTAATACGTTTAATTCACCCCCATGAAATAAGACAGACTATTTGCAGTTATTTCAATAGCCCTGCCGCTTTGGTTACAATAACCTCATTTACGTCTACAGGAATACTGGTATATAATACATTGTGGTGTATGTACTATGCAATATAATAAGTACCTGACAAATTCACTAAGAATAATATAAATTTATATAATTTAATCAATAAAAAACAAACTTATTTGTTATTTTCAGTGCATTCGTCACTTCCTTTCACAATTCGTCGCTCACAATTCTACTGTGGTAGTTATTCAATCTCTTGTTCCACAATTCCCTTGTCTTTTTCACATCTTCAGTTAAACATTCCGTTATATCGCTATTAGACATTTTTGAAATGGGAAATTGAAGATCAAAACAGCGAAACTATACGCGCGACACAGCGAGATGCGCCGACAAGTAGCGACAAGTAGCGACGAGATTCAACCACGTTTGAATCTCGGACGCCGCCGCTTGTAGCGCTTTCGTCGCTTCGTCGCGGATGTAGCCGACGCAGGACGGACGCATAAGATACTGAGTGTTTGAAATTTGTCGCTTGAAGGTGTCGCGTGTCGCTGCCGCAAGATGTAGCTCACGCAGGGCACAGCCTTAGTGGTGCGGCGTGAAGACAGAAAAGGAAGACAAGAAGAAAAATACATGCTAAATATAAATTTAGTTAATGTTTGTGCACGGAAACTTGGAGATTGATACGCTGGTCCACCCACGACTTGGGTGAATTGCCGGGAACTTTCACGTTAGCGCCCTAAAGACTGACAGCGAACCTCTAGAAGTCTAGATTGCCGAAAAAGCGTCTAAAAACGTAAATGAAAACCACCACACATACATGTAATGGATCGTTACTGACATATCGCTCGTTGCTTGATGGTAATTAAAAGAACAATTAATTCGGTAATTTCTTCTTGTTAGAATCATGCATTTTTCTTTCAAAGAAATGGGGAAACTTTATATTAAAAAACATTAGGAAGTACCTTTAAAACGACACATTGAAACGATAAACCGAAAATAATATTGTTTGTTCCTTGTTTCAAGGAATATGTGCCTGATGTTCATGATCACGTTCCTATTAACAAAAGCTATTACTATCTAATAGAAATAATGCAAAGCAGGCACTAATTTTCACGCAGCATTAGAGACGCCATGGAGACTGTGTGAGAGAGTTTCAAATTATTTGGCTTGCCTCTTCCTCGATGAAACTTCGTATAACATTGTTCTAATTCCTCTGAATGGAATTCAAATGAGAGATTACATGTTTCAAAACTTCATTACACCCCAAGAACAAAGACTGCATGTTTCGCTCGTATAACAGTCTTCACGTCCAATAGCTATGCTCTTGCGCTCCTCTTTGACAATATAAACGCCGACCTGAAAATGGCCATTATCATGCACCCCGGATATTTCAAATTATTTATAATAAGTGGTGCCTATACACGCAATTTCAAGGCAATTTCTTTTTTATATTCATCCAAGCTTGCTGAAAATTTTACACATCAAGAAAGAAAGCTGAAGATGGCATCTATTCTTAATAAGCAATTTCGCACTGTGAACATCACTTCAGTGCGGGGTTTTTTGATATTATTCGGGAGAAAATACATCGCTTCAACATAATTTCTCTGATGATGGGAAATCGCCAAAACTCTCAGAAACGTCACAAAATTTACGAGAGAAAAAGTACACTTCGTTTTCATTCAATTTCGTATATACATTATATATATATATATATATATATATATATATATATATATATATATATATATATATATATATAAGAGTCTAATATAAGAGAACGTAAAAAATGCAAGACAAGGAAGTAACTGAGGAAATGACGTAGAAAAATACAAAAAGAAAAGAAGAGTAGTAGAGGTCGTATTAAAATTAAAGCTACGTTCAGCAATATATAAATCAATGCGTAATATTTAGGTAATTTTAAAAGCAGACTTTTCTAATAATATGAAAGTAATAAAACTGAAATACAAATCAGATACAAAAAGTCATACACCATTTGAGTTTTCGTAAATTGTTACTGATTCCAGAATAAAAAATGGTAGTATTATTCACTTTTAGTACCCATAAAAAACAATAGTCACAAAACGAGGTCGGCTATTTCTATTTTACTGAAAAAAAAAACAAGGATCAACAGCAAAATAAAACGGGGTGATTAAAATTGAAAACAATATCGGACCGAGAAAGATGAAACGACGTCGACAAAGACGAATGTGGCGCAATATAACCATTGGCAGGACAATGACGGCCGCGAGGACCACGACAATCTGTTTAATGTTCATGGTCCACAGAACGATTAATCAAATCCGGACACACACGACGCATATTTCCACGTAATACCCCAACCCGGTGAATGTGGCAATTTTCCGACGGGTTTAGCGCACCTCTGCGCGTAACCATTCCATCCCGGGATGCAGAAACCGAGAGGGGGCTTCAGTGACGCAATCAAACGGTAAACCCTCGGGAAGCGGAAGAAAATCTCTTCAGTTGAAAGTCGTGTTGGAGGATATTACCCCACCATTCCGTCTGGCGTCACGCGATCTGTCCAGTCCTAAGCCAACAGAAATCGCCCGCGCGCTTCGAGAACCCGACACCGGAAGCCCCAAGGCGCTCCGTGCGCTGCACCGCGGTGGTGCGCCGTTCATCTCGCGCCGTCCAAGACGGAGCCCGACCGCGGAGGGGCAGCGGATCGATCGAAAAATATTAATTCTGAAAAAATTCTTACGAACAGTTTAGGCGCTGTCCTCTTTATCCTAGAGTTTATCACATACAAGCGGACGTTTTGGAAATGGAACAACAACAAAAGAAAAAGGCCAACACTTTTTTGGTATCAGGGAACACAAAAACGCGTATTTTCATTGAAAACTCGAAATATATTTTCTGCAGCATTACATATCCTTCTATATATTACTCCGAATATACGTACGTATACGAGAAGAGTCGTATACGTCGTTCACCGTCCCTCCCCAATTTTATGTTGCTATTAATGGACTCTTCTCAGTTGTATGCGTTTTTTGTCTTTCAACCTCTACCTATAAAATACTATATTTACAGATCCTCGGGATCGTTAATGCGCCTAGAACTGTTTACTAATGCAAGAAGCAAAATGCTGTGGAAATGCAGTGTGTGGAGGCCAGGAGCAGTAAAAACCTGGCTGCTCTGAAACGGCATACGCGAACAATAAAGCTTCTTTCTTCCTCGTCGCGTGACGTTAGCTTCTAACTGAGTATCAGAGCACAGTCGTAAAATCAGGTATCATAAACCGCGGATTGACAAATTCAAATAATTCCATTTTCAGTCAAAATTCATATTTTTTAATGTTTTAATTTTTTTCCTGTGAATCTAATGAAACCATGAGATTTCTCACATGGTCAGAGGCTGCTTAGTTTTCCGCCAATTTTTACGTATACTCGAAATTAGTTATACAGATAGTAATATAGATACATCCAAAACTATCCTTCATGTTGCCTCGCACCGCCAGGCACAGAACCCTCTCACCCCCTCGTACCTCCGTCTCGCCACTGTGAACTTACCTTCTCGCTCACATTTTGACATTCCTATTTTTTTCAAAGCGCCCAGCCCTTCCCATCAGCTCACCGTACCATTGCAAACTGTCCTCTTTATCCAACCCTCACGGCTACCCATACCGCCGTCTTTCTCATTCATTTCATTAAATTCTCAGGATAACTGAAGAAAAAAATGTTAAAAAATTGTTTTAAATAAAAAAATTAAAAAATAAGGATTAAAAATGCAATTTGAATTTGTTAATTCGCAATTTCTCATACATGATGGTATGACTGAGTTCTCATAGTATATCACTGTTTACGACAAAGCTGACGTCATACGACGAGGAAGAAAATAGCTTTAGTGATCGTGTGTGCCTTTTCACAGCAGCCAATTTTTACAGCTCCTGTTCTCCATTTTCCGCACAGTGCATTTCCAAAGCATTTTGATGCTTGCATTAGTAAGCAGTTCTAGACGCATTAACGATCTCGAGGCTCTGTAGATATAATATTTTATTTGTGGAGGTTCACCACTGTGAAGGGGGGGAATGACGGCCCCCCTGTGTACTTCTTACTTTCTCGTATACGTAGTACCACCAACCTGTACCCTCTCACTTCATCCCAACCACACTATTTTCTCCGCCACACAATTCTTTCCTCCTCCCCATCTCCAGCCAGAAAGCAATTTGCCCGCATCATTGGAACCCGTCCTGTACTACCACCCGCCCACCTCCATCATCCCAACCCCTTCCCTCCCGCCCCCGCCTGCAGTTCTGCCGCTCACCGCAAACAGGAGCGCGCGCGCGCACACATCGCCCGCAGCGGCCCCGCGGGCGCCGCACCGCAGCAGGTGCGCCGGCGGGGGGCAATTACCGCTATTTAGAGAGCCCCGAGATTGCGCGCGCGCTCCGCTTTGTGCGGCAACAAGCGAGCGAGGGGGCGATACGCGCGGCGAGGCAGTTGTCGCGGTGCGTGGCGGGGAGGATGAGGAGATGAGGAGTGGAGCGCGAAGGAGAGGTAGGCGCGGAGCGGAAAGAGATGAGTGGTTGGCATGGGTCGGGGAGAGAGAGAGAGAGAGAGAGAGAGAGAGAGAGAGAGAGAGAGAGAGAGACGAAACGCGGAGAGTTGTGGCAGGAGGTGAATGAATGAATGCCTTATTTTACGTGGCGAGACACGTCATGAGGCCTGCTCTTCCGTCTGACCACGTTAATTTCGTTACACTCCTCTCACCTACTAGGGGAGAAAGAAGGCGACAAAACAGGCAATTTGAATTTGGCTCAGAGGCTTCATTTAGGCTTTAGGATACATGCAGTAAATCTACTAGCATGGGACAGCCGGCTTTACTTCCCCTCCGAAGGAAGCCGTACGAAGAAATTTTTCGTCCTTAAAAATCCACGGCTTCGATCGGGTTTGAACCCGCAAACTTGCGTATAACAGCCTGATACGCCAACCGTTACATCATCGCCGCATAAAGGTGACGGTGCGGAGCTGAACGGAGCGTGGAGAGGTTGGACGGGGCGACGAGTCGGATGCCGGGACGGGAAGGGGAGTGGCTGGACTGAACCGGAAGAGACGTGGCGAGGAGAGGTGGGACGGGTAGAAGCAGGACGGGGTGAGCCCGGGCGGGGAAAAGTGGGATGGTGAGAGGCGTGGAAGGGATAGGCGGGGTTGATTGATTAATTTTTTCATGTTTCCGGGCGCGTCAACTGAGTTGGTCATTAGTCCCGTAAGTGTAGTGCATGTTTTTCTCGGGCGATTGCGATGATCTTTTCGCGCTGGATGGCGAGATCTGGCGCCGACCTACCGCCGGCTACTAGGGTTTCCCCCTAACCAGGACTCTCCCACCAGCGGGCACCGCCCCAGCCGGGACAAGCTCTAAGCTCCCGGCCGGTCTCCCGGAATATGTGGTAGTGTAGTGCATGTTAGTGTAAGTGTGTGTGTAAGGGGAGAGGATAGGACAAGGAAAAGGAAGGACAGATCGCGCGCGGTACGTGGCCCGTTTGTTAGGGTACTGCTCCGCCATTCGCCTGGTGTTGATCGGAGGAACCACGGAAAACTACCGATCAGAGCAGCCGGCCGCTAGAATTCTCCTCCCGACAGCGACTGAATTCGACCTAGCTGATAAGCTAGTATCGAAAATCCTGCCGCCGTGGGGAGTGGAAACCTAGGATCTCCTGGTCAGAAACGCTGCAGTGACATCAAGTGATGCACTGAGCTACCGCTCCCGGTGATAGGCGGGGCGGGGCGGGGCGGGGAGAGGCAAGACGGGGAAATGCGGGACGGTGAATGGCGGGACAGGACGATGCGAGACGGGGAGAGGCGGAACGGAGACAGACAGGGCGTAGAGATGCGGAGCGGGGAATGGCGGAGCGGTGAGAGACAAGACAATAGAGATAATTGGTGCGGCGAAGTCGCGGTGAATTGAAACATTTGAGGTTCCCGTTTGATCATGACAGGCCATAATGACCACATCGCAAAGCAAATCTCCCTGGAACTGCAAAAATCAGACTCCAGCGAATTTGAGCTCAGTCAAAACACAGTAAACATGTCCACTCCCCGACAGTACAATGCATGAGCGCCAGGTTATCTTTCTTTTCTCGGTGAATTCGCGATGATGATCGTTACTTAGTCAATGCTTCTCCAACATCTTCTTTGGTTGTAGAACAATAGGCAAGATATACATACGCATGCCACTGACATTTCAACAACGAAACATAACAATGTGTTTGCGAACATAAACTTCACAAGTATTATCCTTCCTTGGAGTTAATTCCCGCAATGGCTCTTTAATTATTTCAAACAAGCATTTTATTTCCTTTGCTGTTACAGGATCAAACAATATATCAACGTTTATTTTCCATATTCATACGAATTTCAAATATACATCTACAAAATAATTGAATATGAATAAATAACAATCAAAGGCACATAAACTGTTCTTAGTTTAAACTTGAGATTAAATTCGTATTTCAAAACAACCTACTTCGAAAGTAGTAGAGACCAGAAGCATCAAACATTCGGCTGAACAAAAGCACACAAAATGGTTTTCTAAACCATTTGTCTAAACCGACTGGTCAAAAACATAAAATATTCACGTATAACACAACAATAAATTAAATATTTTAACAAAAACAGTCTTCAGGAATACTGTAGTATCGTAGTATAGAAAATTTACAGTTCAACAGTTCAGTACTTACCAAGAATGACAAAAAAGTTGTTCTATAATGCAACACGTGAATAGCAAATTTTTAATTGTGTGCGGCCTCTTCTTTCGAGTCTCATTGTCGCATAACGTCAGCTGTCGTAAGCAGTACTGAGTATGAGAAATCAGTCGGTACGAGCAGTTTGAGAATATTTGAAATAACACAATCAAATATTTGAATTTTCAGTAAAAATCGAAACCTGAATTGTTTTTGTATTTTCCCGAGTTCTTAGGTATCTAATGAAACCATATACACCTCTCACGTGGCCGTAGGAAGTACAGTTTTCTATTAATTTTCGCGCGCATTGGTAATTAGTAGTGTAGATTTTCTGTGCCACGTGAAGTGCACGTAAAATATGTTGTACAATGTTTAATTTTTTTAATGCGAAATTTCGCATATGGAAGATATTGTTAAATCACAAACTAAAATCACGAACTAAGATATTAATTATTTCTTTAGAATTTACTCAAAATCTGATAAAGATTAATTTAAAATGAAATAAATTAAGAAACGGGGCTGATTTTTTTAAGTATAGAATTGGTAAGACTATACAAACAGGAAAGGATAAGTATAATTCACAACTAAAATAATAATAATAATAATAATAATAATAATATAATAATAATAATAATAATAATAATAAAATACCAAAATATACCTATAAAATTATGCAAAAATCGATCATCTTAAACACATGCAGAATTGTTCGAAAATTCCTAAATTGCGACGAAACATGAATTGACCTGTGTCTTGGTTATTAACCCGACACAAAGTCAAATAAAAATCCGGTGAATACCGAGAAAAACAATGTATAATAATAATAATAATAATAATAATAATAATAATAATAATAATAATAATAATAATAATAATAGCATGAGCAATTAAGATACAAAACGACATCTACGAAAGAAATAAAAGTTCCGTCACAAAAACCTTGCAAAAACAGACAAGCGTAAGAGACTGCCTCCTAACAAGACGACTGTAGTATGATGTGGCGCAAGAGAAGTAGCCACGACGGGAGCAGACGGTACACCGCAGGGGTGGGTGATAAGTTCAGAGCGGGGGGGGGGGGGCTGCGTCGCCGAGGGACAACATAGGTGATAAAGAAGACTGAAGTGGGGATGCGGAGAGAAGGTTGATCATTTTGGAATGAACATGGTGAAAAGGGGCCAGCTTGGAAGATAGGCGGTGACACTGAGATCAGACGAAGGCAGAATGGAGTGGAAGAGGAGCGGATCGACACTATGCGAGAAAGAGGGAAATTGGCATAGAACTAAGCTATGAAAACAAGCAATTCCGAAACAATGAAAATAAATAAGAACGAGGAAGCGATACGAGATTAAGTGAGTAGAAAGAGAAGAAAAGTGTGATCGATGCGTACAATGTGAGAGGGGATCATCGAGAGAGAAGTGAAAGCAAAGGGGGAAGGAGGTTAGGCTCGACACGAAAACGGAGCCAGGAACGACGTATGGGAGAAGCGGCCGCAAATCGGTTGATTGATTGATTTTTTCGTGTTTCCAGGCGCGTCAACTGCTTTGATCATTAGTCCCGTTAGTGTAGTGCATTTTTTTCGCGGGAGATGGCGGTGATCTTCCCCCGCTGGATGGTGAGATCCGGCGCCGACCTACCGTCGGGTAGGGGAAACCCGACCTAAAGTCGGGTTTCCCCCCAACCAGGACTCTCCCACCAGCGGGGCACCACCCCAGTCAGGGAAGCTCTAAGCTCCCGACCGGTCTCCCGGAATATGTGGTAGTGTAGTGCATGTTAGTGTGTGTGTGTAAGGAGAGAGGATAGGACAAGGAAGATGAAAGGACAGATCGCGCTGCGTCCGTGGCCCGTTTGGTAAGGTACTGCTCCGGCATTCGCCTGGTGTTGATCGAAGAAAGCACGGAAAACTACCGATCAGAGCTGCCGGCCGCTAGAATTCTCCTCCAGACACCGCAAATCGGGAGGGGCGTGGCGTGGGGCCAGCGGCAGGGGACAGTGACGAAGAGGAAGTGCGCTGGGGGCCGTGTAGGCATCCAGAGGGAGCAGATGGGGCGCGTGTGTGCAGGCGGGTGAACGGACAAGAACTGGCAAGAGGGGTCGCGAGCGGGCGAGAACGGGTCAGAGCGGGTCAGAGCGTGCCAGAGCGTGCCAGAGCCTGCCAGAGCGTGCGACAGCAGACCCGACGAGGTGGCGTAGTGTGTGGTGGGCTGTGTTGGGGTGAGGGGAGTAGGGTGGGGTACAGTGTGGTGGGTTGTGGTGTGGTGAGGGGGCAGGGTGGGGTGGGGTGGGATGAGTAGTATGGGGAGGGGCGACCGCACGCATTAGCATAGCCAACTCAAACAACAGCCGCTGGTCTAATTAGATGCAGGCAAGACGCGCTGCGCCCGCGACATTTAAATATGAGGCCGGCGCAGTGGCAAGGGAAGGAGTGGGAGGGGGCGGGCCGGGGGCGGCAGGGGAGCTGATGAAGAGGCGGCGGCCACAGACTCAGACGACGCCGCCCGCGCAGCCAGCGCCCCACACCACACCACACCGCGCCGCGCCGCGACCACCCGTCACCCGGCACAGAGGGGCAAAACCGAAAACAGAAGTGCGCTTAGAAGTTAAAGGATATTAACATGGCAAGGAGTAAAAAATAGATAGCCAGAACTGCATGTCAAATTCATATTATATTAAATAGTAAATGTGTATAAAACAATTGAATGTAGGGTAAAAATGAATACAACAACAATCCAACTTGAATTAAATATGAGTGGTATGCTGACAAAGAAGGGGAGAACAAAGGAATAGAAATGACAAAAGTAAATATTACAATGGAATATGGAGCGTACAGTGAGTTTGTAATGATTGAAATGTGTTAACTAGGCGTTGGAAATAACTGTGTAACTATTAATAGAAAGTACAAGGAATGCGACAAAATATTGTGTAAATAAATATGTTGAAGTCATTATTGTCAGGAATAAAGTAGGCTTGAAAAACTGGGTAATTTATTGATAATGTAATAATGCACAATTTACAGTATGAGGAGAAAGATTATTAAGGGAACATTTTAGAATGTTCGAATGAACATTTTAGAGTCTGAATTTGTACTTTATATGAGTAGTTAAGTGATACAACATTAAATTGAGTAAATGTAAGGTCTTGGAAAAGATAAGAAGGTTAAGAGAACAGCTAAGTATGGGGAATCAAGGAAATAGGAATAGGAAATGGAAAACCTACATATTAAGAGGTATATGGTACGGAAGATAAAGAGTATCACGAAATAATTGAAACGACTGATAGGTATAGAGTCATGATGAAGATTAATATTAGGAAGTTAAGAGGAAGGAGTATGTTGTAAAATGTTTGAGTACAATAATATGTGAAGATGTTCCTAAAGTAATGGGAAGATGAAATGAGTAATGTAATGAATGAATGGAAATGGAAATAGTACAAAAATTGGAAGCAAATGTAACAGGAAACTCAACAGTATTCCCAAAATGTACGGTTTCTAAAAACAAACTACTCACAAAAAAAAACTACAACACAAGCGCGATTATCATGGTCATAACTTGGAGTCTTAATTTTGAGTAAGGGATTCTAAAATACATTTATTCTCCTAAATATAATATGAAAGAATGATTTCAAAGCGCGATTGGCGTGATTGTCGTTGTTACTTTTATTGTCATATTATTGCATAATCTGCAAGATCACATGCTCCATTGCATAATGAATTAAAGCAGACCACCAACGTAGCAAATCGATACTACTACTAACTGAAGTTATATGTTTTCCAGGGTGTTCCATGTGCCGTATTACTTAAAAGCCGAGAATAAAAGATAATATATGTTTATTTATTTCCCGAATCATTTATGAAGTTATATAAACATGTTGAACCGTAGTTCAAAATATTTATTAAATTCAAGAATTATTTTGATGTAATCAATTAGTATAGACGCACATTTCGTCTATTTTCTTGCAAAATAATATCGTTTTTTTTAAACAAGTTTTTTGGGGATGTGAGGTTGTCGCCATTGTAACTCCCCTGCATTAGTGCGGCAAATGTTTCTGTAATTTCATTTCGCACTCAATACATTTTTTTCAGTGACGCTTTTAAAAACAATAACATAATGTCGAATAAACAAGTACTATGTTTCATTTACTTCTAATTTACATTTTCCAACTATTTACATTTAACACTTATTTGCATGGCGAGATCTCTCCAGTTGTGTAACGACATAATATTTTACATTTGTGACCACAATAAAGGACGGATAAAGGTTTCATCTTATAATGCTGAGTTTCAGTAAGTAGGCTGATTTAAAAACATATTTTTATTTGTATTATTGATACCTATATATGTTGAAAATTAAACAAGTTTATTATTTATCATTGAAAACCTCTTAATATAAAACGTGAAATGTGTAGTTGTCACCTTAAAAACCCATTGACAACTCTACTTGTTCTCCTGCTTTAGCTAAAATAACTGTTCAAAATCGGGTGGTACTGCCAAGAAGCATGCAATTAAAAGTCGAATGCTACAGAAGGAAGTAGTAGTATACGAAACAGAGCAGTAATTTCTTTATGAGTATACCATTGTTACATTGTTAACATACGGAAGAATTGTCATGAACTGTTAACAAACTTGAAACAAAATGCATAGTTTGTCAGAAGAACCAAAATATCATCATTCGGTTAAAATATTCTGTATAAACATTCCGAAAATAATAATTCAGAGTTTCGAATTACATGTATCTTAAACTCCCTATTTTTCATTCAATTCTCAATCCACTCTCAAGACTGAATTTGCGATGTTTCGGACACAGAATACAGCTTCGCTATGCGCCTTTCGGCACAAAAAGTGCCGTTTGACGTCAGCCGATGGGTCAGCAAGGCGACCCACGCAGATCTAAACATCACGTTTATGCTCGCCTGCTCGCCCACGCGCCAACTGCACAATTTCGGTTGCACTTATCTCTGACACCCTTCACATAAACAAATTGAAAGGACGTGCACTATGGCTTTTAATCCCTTATAGGCTCATAAATCAACGTTCGTTCCAGAGGCTTCGTTGCAAACAATAGAAACTAGTGGGAATGCTGGGCATACATAAACCTTCCTTCCTCTTACTGCTATTACTCAACAATTACTCAGTTTTTTAGTGCGTGACATATAAATACATACAATTGAATAAAGTTGTACGGAAATATCCATACCACAAGAATCATACGGTTGAAGCCTGCCTTGGAGAGCTGGGACATCTTAAAATTTCGAGGAGCAAGGACGCAAGGCGAAAAATAGATATGTGTGAGATGTGGCTGTAGAAAAATTTTACAAGTCTCGACGACTAATGAAATGAGGGAGATTTACAAATTCTGGAACAATACGTTCACTATCCACCATCATCACAAATGTGAACATGTTTCTAAAAATGTAATATGACATTGTTTTTAGTTGTGAAGATATGTACTTGTACGTTGAAGGGAATGAATGTTAATATTTTTTTCTTTTTTTTCTTTTAATTCTATTTAATCAGATCAGTGGGATTACCAATTTATATATGAGAGTTAGACTTGAGAGTCAAAGAGAATGAATTCTTGGTACGAATCAATCATTTCAACAATTCATAGGAAAATCACACCCCGAATGTACAAGCAGAAACGAACAAAACTAGACGCACCCCAACATCACGTACTTTATCGCTCTAGTTGTAATTTTTGCAATTTTCAAAAATTCAGGGAGTTCAACGAAAATTGGACCTGCACCTTTTTAACAAACGTACTTTGTTCTATCTGAAATGAAGTAAAAGAAGAAATTTTAAGAAAAAATTTGAAGTCATCTTCCGAAAGGAGATGGAAAGATGATGTTTTGAAGAACATTAAGAGACTAGGAATTAGGAATTGGTTCAAGATAGAGGAAAATGGAAGTTATGGAGCAGGCCAAGACATTCAAGAGAATGTTGTAGCGCCTTAGAAGAAGAAGTAGAAGAAGAAGAAGACAAAGAACAAGAAGAAAACGCAGAAGAGTGTAGAGCAAGTTATAGTCCCAAGGTGGCGAAGTTCCTTCGCGTGTGCAAGTGTGCTTCGTGTGTGCAAGTAACGGAAGAGTAAGAGACAAGGAAGAGGAAGGAGAGTTCGAGCGCGATCGAGCCCATTTGTACGGGGTACTATTTCAGCATTCTCCTGGCATTGATCAGAGACACCACGAAAAACTACCGATCAGGGCAGCTTCTAATATCCTTCTTCACGCAGAGGCTGAATTCGACCTAGCTATGTAACTAGTGTCGAAAGTGCGACACCGTCTGAACTCAGGAGTCTCTCTATCCTGCCAGAAACGCAGCAGCAGCGGTTGTTTCATTGAGCCAGATACACAGGTTATTTGAATAGACAAAGAAAAAGAGAAAAACGAAGAAAATAGAAAAGAAGGAAGAAAACAAAAAGAGAACAAAAGAAAGATGTGGTATGGCAATATGACTTTCATCAACTCGTTTCAGAACTACGATTGTTCTTCTCGTGTGGAGTAATTTCTTACCAGAAAACTTTGTCGACAAACACACAAAAATAGAACAGAAAGCAATTCACCCTTTGCGGGGCGTGCACTTAAGTGAGAGCCTCGCCCAACAGCGTTTCCCTTGCGGCGCGCCGAGTCTGGGCCTTTCGCGGCGAGCGGCCACGGGGGGCGCGCGTGCGCCGCGGAAACGTGTTCCGCATTCACGCGCCACGCCCACTCCCGCGCCCGCGCCCGCGCCCGCGCCCGCGCCCGCGCCCGCGCCCGCGCCCGCGCCCGCGCCCGCGCCCGCGCCCGCCCCGCGGCGGTCGCCCGCATGGATTACGGAGACTCGTGCGAGCGAAACGCACGCTATTACCAGAGCTAACTTCACGCAAACACTTCGCAGCGGCCGACCCGCCACGACCACCCGCTGCCGTCACGCCGTTTCCCTCAAATCAACCACTCCCTATACCACGCTTTCCTCGTCCCGCCTCGATTCATTGATTAGTGTTCCCGGCGCGTCAACTGCTAAGATCATTAGTTCCGTAAGTCTAGTGCATGTTTTCCTCTGCTGGATGGCGAGATCCAGCGCAGACTTGTATGCCTGCAACGAAGGGTTTCCCCCCCCCCCACGTACCTCTTACCAGCTCTAGCCGGGCGGGACATGCCCTAAGCTCCCGATTGCTCTCTTGACATGTGTGGTAGTGCAGTGCATGTAAGTGTAAGTGCGTGTAATGGGTGAAGATAAGACAAGTACGAGGAAGGAAATATCGCGAAATAGTTTTCGCATATGATAAGGTATGGATCCGGCCTTCACTTGTTATGGATTTTGAGAAACCACATAAAATTTCCGATCAGGGCTGCCCGTGTAGCTATCTAGCTATTGTCGAAAATCCTGTCACCGTGCTGACTCGAACCCTAAGGACTTCCCAGTGCAGTAACATCAAAACACCTAAGCCAGTCGTTCTACCTTGACATCACCCAGTCTTCACCACTAACCTTTCCCACCCGCCCACTTCGCCGGGTCACGCCTCCATCACCGCGGCCCGCTTCGCGCCGTCTACTTACGACCGCCCCGTTCCATTTTATCCTCCTGCCCTTCATTGGCGGCTCGTGCTTAGGTTGCACGGTCGCACAATCCCCAGAAAATCGAAAAGGATCTTATAATATCTTAGGAATAAACATTTTCCTTTTAACGACATTCAATATTCACGTTATTGCAGCAATATTGATGTATATGAAATCATTCTGAAATCGAAGATCGTCCAACGGATGCTCTCTTCAGTGTCTTGTGCCTTGCCAGGCATTGCACCATGCTCTTTGCTGTATTACTGGGTTTACTGCACTTACTCTTTGGCACTTCGATTTAACACGGGTAACATGCGGCCTTTTGGTGGTGCAACCAGGCGAGTGGTGCTGTCTAGCGCTGCGTGGCGATGGAGGGAGTCTCAGGGAAATATCCATATTCCGTCTGTGTCTTACTCGTTGCAACGTAATTTTATGAATTTCGTTTGCGATTGAAAGTACACAAGTTCAGTAAATTATTGGCAATATTCATTGCATTGTTTATATTTCTAGAATTTGTTTTCATTTGATACTTTGTTGATTCAAAACGTACATTTGATGAGTTCCTTGTGTAAAGGTGGTCGTTCCGGATGGAAGTCCCTTAATGTCTCGCGAAAGCCAGTGTGACTGGAGCTCGCCAGCGGTTTACGAACGTTCATGTGAATACGAATATGTGTCGAAGATGTTTCATTATTGCCAAATATACCAGGAAAGTAAAGTTTACGAAATAAAATAAATTTGTGTGAAAGATGTCGAAGCAATAGTGCTTGTTGCAATGTGCTGGAGTCGAACTTAAGTACTCAGGAAATCCAAGCCAGAACCACGAGCGCGGGAGGTGTATATGCTTCACAGGGACATGACGCGTTAAATTATGTAAGTAATGTTTCAATATAGACTTTTATTTAACTTAGTTTTAATTGATTTGAATTGCTTACATTTTGATTATATATTCGTATTTTGAAGTTTGGAAATTACATTTCCGTCATTCGATGGAGGTGCAACCCCCAGGCTGTTGGGGCACCAGCCGCCACTGCGGCCCTTTACTCCCATTCCGTCACCCCTCTTCCCGTTTCGTTTCGACTAGTCGAGCTACTTCTCACTCTTCTCATTCCAACTCACCCCATCCCGTTCCGGTCGCCTTCTCGTGTTCCGCCTTGTCTTGTCCTGCTTGGTCACATTCAGGTAAATTACCACGCAATCACAATGATTAACTTCAGATTACCTCTATCGTGATTGATTGATTGATTTTTTCGTGTTTCCGGGAGCGTCAACTGCTTCGTTCATTATTCCCGTTAGTGTAGTGCATGTTTTTTTCTCGGGAGATGGAGGTGATCTTCCCCCGCTGGATGGCGAGATCCGGCGCCGACCTACCGTCGGCTAGTGGGGCCCTAACCACGCCCCTAACCAGGACTCTCCCACCAGCGGGGCACCGCCCAAGCCTCTAAGCTCCCGACCGGTCTCCCGGAATATGTGGTAGTGTAGTGCATGTTAGTGTAAGTGTGTGTGTAAGGGGAGAGGATAGGACAAGGAATGGGAAGGACAGATCGCGCGCGGTCCGTGACCCGTTGTGTAGGGTACTGCTCCGGCATTCGCCTGGTGTTGATCGGAGAAACCACGGAAAACTACCGATCAGAGCAGCCGGCCGCTAGAATTCTCCTCCAGACAGCGACTGAATTCGACCTAGCTGAAAAGCTAGTGTCGATAATCCTGCCGCCGTCAGGACTCGAACCTAGAACCTCCCGGCCAGAGGCGCTGCAGTGATATGAGTTGATGCACTGAGCTACCGCTACCGGTACCTCTATCGTCATCATCACCAATGTCACTATTGACGGGAGCAATAACAGCAGCTCCACCCCCTCCGTCACCACTGTTGACCTTCCGCTTTTCCCATCGTTCACAATGCTGCTTTTCGTTCACCCTGATCATTATTCTCTCACACAAGGACATGTAATTCCTCCCAGTTCGTGTCCATGCGGACAGTCAAATCTACATTCATTAACATTACTTTAGACATCTTGATACCTATTACTTTTGCCACTTCTACCAATACAAATAACCTCAACACACTCAACATTACCACTGTCACCATCACTCTCCACCTTCACCTGACTCTTGACCTGTCCTTCACCACTCACACCTCTCACTACAACTGCTTCAGTCAATTCCCACAATCATTTCCACCTGGCCTCGTCACAAACTGTTTCAATATTGCCACTTCGAACTTTGCACATCCCCACTGTGATTTCCATTTCTTTCACAGCCGCGCCCTCCGTGCCACCACTGCAGTTTTCTTGGACGTCATCGCCATAGCCAGGCGATTCGCAACGGCGCGAAAAGCGCACGACAAATTCCGTTACCAACTCCTCGCTTCCCCCGAGGTACAACCCTCCAAGAGTTGTTCTCGCTGACTCTTTGAGGCGCCATGCCGCCTGAAGTCGTTTCCGCGGTCTTCCACAGCCCGCTTTTTCTCGAGCTCTCTTGCATTCCACCTCGGCGATATTTTCCACATGTGGCTGAGCCATGGACGCGTACCGTTGGATTCTTTTTTTGCAGGGACATGCTTTCAAAATACGACAGTTAAGTAATTACACGATCGTTCAAAAAATATACCGAAAGTCCACCACGTACTACAACAAAACTAATAAATTTAGTTCTACTACAAATACAAAGGAGTATTCCTACTAAACTTATATTTTCCACCGAAGAATGTATACAATATACCCTGTACACACACGAATTATATCACTATCCGCTTCCCTTCTCTTCTCTTGACTTCACACCTCTTCACTTGCTCACTTGTCATGCTACACTCCACTTCAGGTTATTAACCCACAGATGATGTCAACATTTTAACTCCTCCCAGCAGAGATTTGGTTTTAATCTGTGCATGGAAACAGTGGATCTTCAAATGGATTGCACAGAGATTTCATCGTAAGCGTTAACAAAACAGTCAACAAGTAAACGTATGAGATGAGATCGGAAATAGGATTAGTTGCAAAACGACCACAAATTCGAAAGAAAAGGGGAACCCAAAGGCAAGAAAATGCCTATAGAGAAATCAAATAGTTCTTATTACACGATAGCGAATATCGCCTTATCATGAAATCTTGCCACAAATGCTCGCTGCCATCTGTATTCTTAATTCAACTTATACTAGAACAAGAGCCAGGGTGGGGACGCAAAAGCTAAAGAAATCGTGCAAAGATTGCACTTCTACCCAATTGTGCGTCACAAACAGTTTTTAGCCGTTCTTTGATGTTACATAATAAAATAAATAAATAAAACGCCGTGCGGTGCAGCACGCGAGCGGGAAGCACGGGAGCACCGCAAGAAGCGAACCCGTGTCACGCCACCGCACGCGTGCATCCGGCGAGCATCTAGGGCGGGCACCGTGCGGGCACCGCCACAGCAAGCTCAGCCTCCCCGTATTCAACGACCTCCGCCCGCGAACACACCGTGCTAGAGATAAAGGTACGTTGGACATGTAAACATCCCTTCTTGTGCACCAGGTGCCAACATGGAGAATTTTTTATTTATGTTTTATTTTTATTTACACATTTTTTTGATTTATCACTTTTTTCAGGTACGCCTTATTTTTGTCTATGCCTTGTTTTATTTTTTATATTTTATTTGTTTTTTTACACTTGAAATGTCTTAACTTATGAAGGAATGAGCACTACACGAGTCTTATCATAACAAGTTCCATCTACAAGCGTCACTTGTGCGCTTTTGTTGGGTAGTCCTTAATCACCTTCTGAACGTGTTTATTTATTTATTTATTTATTTAGTCAAAACAGCCAAAAACTGTATGTGACGTATGGGGGAGAAAATCATCTGAGCACGCTTTCTTGAGTTTCAGAATCACTTCCCAATAATTTAACTATTAATAGTTGAAAAATAATAATAATAATAATAATAATAATAATAATAATAATAATAATAATAATAATAATAATAATAATAATAAAAACAAATTTAAAAAAGCCAGAGATTAACATTTCAAAAACTAGATATTTTCGTTGCCAAATTATAGAAAACTTATTTTTAACGGTAAAGAAACGAACAGATTTGATTTTTCTGTATTGTTAACAAAATAGAAACTCACCCTAAGCTCTACTACCACTACAAGCAAAAGGAAAGTTCAACAAAACGTGCGCATACTGAAGCTACATTTACGTCCAGAAGCAAATCAAGGGGCCATCTCAGCATTTGCTCAATGGATCAGGGAAACTGGACAAAAACCTGATCGAGATGGGGGTCATTGACCCGGAAGTACATTATTTGTTACAGACATATTGAGTCTTTTTTTTAAATTATACAATGCAAATGTAAACTAATTCATTATACTATATCTTGGTTTTGTTAAAGTAAACATTATTTTTCGTTTTGACGATCAGTATAGTCTCTAATTGTATAGAAACAGTTTTGCAGCAGAAAAGATTTTACTTTTAACTTAAATTTGTGTACCAATTTTAATTGTTTAATTTCATCTGGCAGAGCGTTGTAAAGTAACGTACATGTATTGTATGTAGATTTCTTGTAGTGAGCTGTTGATACTGACACTTGATGAACATGATTTCTACGTCGAGTGTTGTAACTATAAATATCAGTATTACATGAAAATAAGTTCCCACCGTTCAGTAAGTCAGTTTTGACAAATACTACAGACTCATAAATAAATAGGCAAGGCAATGGTAAGATTCCAAGCTCAATGAAAAGAGGCTTGCACGGATCACGTGGATGGGATTTTTTCATTATTCGGATAATTTTCTTTTGCAATCTAAATGTCTGGGCACTAAAGGATGAGCTTCCGCAGAATATTATGTCATATCTCAGGCGGGAATGTACATTTGCAAAATACACGCAACGAGCTGCATGAAGGCTGACAGAATTAGAAAGAATTCTGAATGCATAACATAATGAGCTTAATTTAGAGTTTAATTCTGTTGTATGTACATTCCATTTGAGGTTTGATTGAATTGAGAGACCTAGAAATTTTGTTACCTTAACATCAGCTAATTGCATTGACAAGGAATGACAAGGAATTAAGTAATTCACGAAACAGTGCGCAATACTAACATTATGACACATCTGATTGAATTTCTACATTACGAAATTGCTGCAATAGTATAGCCGTGCTAAATAACCATTGGGTACGTACTGTATGTAATAAGATGTTACGATACCTACGTTCATTACGCTGTGGACATAACACAACTTTTACACCCTTTCACGGAGAAATACATTTAATCTGAAATTTCAGTCTACTATGAATTCTGTGAGAGATGATTTTTTAATGTAGGATTGAGATTATAATATTTTTATTTAGGTTGGCAATAAATTCATTATGGCACTACTGCAGCACAAAAAATCATTGCAACACATGTCATAAAGTTTCAATTTACTTTAAATGTAAATTGAAAGTAAACATTTTGAATTGAATTTTACATCCACATTTACATGTAAATGTGGATAAAATGTGATTTAAAGTATGGAATTATCATATTTAGAAGAGCACAATGCACTTTTACTGCATCACTTGATTCTTCTCTGTGAATTTCAATGACATTTAAATCACATAATTCTGTGTTTTTTGCGACAGTGAACTAATTTTCTTAATAATTTGCGATAGGGAACTAATTTTCTCTATAGATTCGTGAGAAATCCAATATCAACAGATCGGGTGTACTCCTCGTCAATAAAAAGTATGTCCTTGGTATTTTCAATTATGTTACTACACTCCCAGTTCGTTGCCTGAAAAAAATCATGTATCTAAAATTCTCTTAATTAACAACTAACCTTAGCAATACATGTTCGATATGAAAAATTTCGATAATTATGGGCAATAAAACATCTTCAAATAAAAAGATCACATCTGGAAATCCACACACCGCAGAAGACATGGAGCACAACTCGCCTTGAGTACAAAACAATTGAGTCATTCCTGGCTTTCTCTGTTCTCTTTTACGAGACCCGACGGAGGTAATAACACTCATCATCTGCTGTTGTCATGTCAGAGACCTGCGGTTATACGGTCTTCTGAGCGTTGTCGATGGAAATTGTTTGTGGTTGTGCGCTTTTGTCTGATGCCACCGGCAACCGCTGGTTCAACGAATCGTTAATCATAAAGAAAACAGAATGAAACAAAACTTTTGAAACACTGGCAGCATCGTTGCTTACTTCTCTCTCCGATACATCCAATTCAACTTCCCTTCGAAACATTAATAGGGGATAACGCAATAAGGGAAAGTAAATAGGGGAATTTGTTAATTTATGCAATTACAATATTTCGTTCCTTGGCCCTTTTTCATTCCATTGTCTTCTATTCATTAAAACTTAATCACATTCCTTTTCCTTCTCTATCCTTTCTCTTAATGTGCACCAGCTTCATATACTTATTTCAATGTAATTAGTATATGTGGCAGACAATTCTTCCAAAAAATACGTCACCGAATTCTTGCAGTTGAATCACATTCTTCTTAATTTCAGCCGTATTGCATGAAAAAAGTGCCTCCTTCCTGAATACAAAAATTAAATTTTTTTTTATTATGTGGACTTAGAATTAATTATGACACCATTGTCCTACATCTATAAAATATTTATTTCTATTACACGGAAACGAAACCCACGCAGTACTTCAGTTGATTCAATATTTGAGTGTCGTCCTATGACAAACGCAAATGTTGCAGAATGAAACAGATTATCACCATTTACATTCCATTCATAACCATTACAGCTCGTTGCATAATCGTAATGAAAACTTCAAAGACCAACAGTATGAGTGAGAAAAAATATACAGAAAGAACAAGGAAATGAAAGCAAAGCTCGTTTGTGACTTTAGTGCGTCTTAATGTGCGTATTTATTTCCGGCATGTTTATTTCCCTTCCAATTTGAGTCAAAAACTTGCGTCTTCCTTGCCTTACAGATCCTGGGTGGTTCATCAGATTGTTTGGACGCCAATTAGTCAAGTCGCATGCCCGAAGGCGACTGGATATGGCCAACACCTCCTAGACATAGATGTACAGACATAGATGTCTCTAGGTGGTGTTCATATGGCCCAGAGATTTTCACTGCGTTGCGTTAACGGACGCTACATACTAGGAGTTCTGGCAACATCCACAAGCATCACCAAGCCCACACCAGTTTTTATGGTGTCGATACTATGCGATGTGATAACCACTGAAATATTAACATTACTCAAGCTTTATGATTAAATAGTACAAAATGTAAAAAAGTTTTAGAAATTAACCTGGGAGTGACAGATGTAGTTTGTTTTACACCAAACACAAAAATATATCAATGTTTCTCATATTAAATCTATAGACTTAAAACACCAATGGTTTTTGCTTAGAAAGAAATTTCAGAGTATTTTTCTCAATCAAATTTTGTGATTTTTGTTTCTTTAAATGAACGGGAGTGGGCCCTAGATGTAGTATCACTTGCTATCATTAACCAGTTCCACCATTAACAGATTTTATAGTAAAGAGACTAAACTTTAATAATCCCGTAAAATTAGTCAAATTAACGCATATTTATCGTCATTTGTACAGTTCGTCGTTTTCAAGATCTACATTCCATGTAGTTTATTGGCTTGGACGTTTTGTTTTGCAAGTTGCAATAGATCTGCCAAAAGTAGTCAACGTTCCATAGCGAGTTTTTACGTTCAAAGATTAATGAGATTTTTTGAAAGGTAAAATAAGTGAGTACATGTGCCATGTTCAGCAAAAGTCTGACATATCTTTATTAAACAATTGTCATTGATTATAAGTTTATGTTATTCATTGCGTTTTTTGTTTCGCAGGACAGCAGGGTTTCTTGCTACTGTTCACAACACACAGGTACAGATGCTGGCAAATATAAAACATCTCTATTACATTTCCATAAATGTGCTAAACTCTACGTTCACACAGAGTAGTGATTACACTGTTCTAGAATTTGTAAACCTCTCTATTCTTTAGTCTTGGAAAATTACTACAGAATCAATTGAAATAATAGTTTTGAGATTTCCTCCAGCATTTACTATGAAAAGTATACTTGAATGTTCGATTAAATGCATTTTCTCAGATTTTAAATTTTGAATAAAATTTGAAGAAATTTGAATACGCCTGTCAGATCCTTTATTTCCAGTGGTTTATTCAATAGGGCGTAAACCGAAAGGAGTTTTATTAAATTTTACAATGAATTCATTGTTTAATATGGGGAAATAAATATGGACCATTCCTAACCTTCAATAAAGAAAGGATAAAAATCGCACAAAAAATCATCCACGAAATCGGAAAACATTCTTACTTTGTTGAGGAAGATAATCGGACGGTCCCAGTTCACAAGCAGCAATAGCAGCAGCACCAGTAGGAACAGCGTCAACAACCAAAATATCGACAAGAAACGTATCAAAAACAATAATCATGGTCGAATTCTCACATACACACACACACACACACACACACACACACACACACTCGTATGCGTAACGGCGCAAAATCACTCCGGCGATAGAGACAACTAGAACTACACTCACATATCAAACAAAAATCTTCAAAGTCGACAACCTTTCCACAAAAAAAACAGCACTCTTCAAATGCACATTTTGAAAAAATAAACGTATCATACAAAGTAAATTCACCAAACATTCTAAATGGTGCATTCAGAGGAGTCAAAAAGGGCCTGAAACCATACTTTCAAAAACATGCGTAGTTTACAGTGACATTTAGACGAAAATAGAAAATAGGCATTCCCCTCCAATTCCCTATTGCCACTGAGGTCCAAGGTTTTGCGTTGTAAACCTGTGGCGCTCTATATTTATAGTCGTGATACTAAAACGTAGACAGAAAAATCGTATTCCTCTTCTTCTCTCAAGAACAGCCGGCACTTCGCTCTCTATTACATCGTTGCTGTAAACGCACAGGGAATGAGCGAATGCTCGCAATGCTGACTCGCAGAAACGCGAGGCGAGTCGGATGGTTCATGCTTCGCAACATTAAACGTTCATAAACGTGACATCACACATCGGTGCTACGGGAGCGGGAGCTCAGTGTATCAACTGATGTCACTGCAGCGTCTCTAACCGTGAGGTCCTAGGTTCCCACTCCCCACGGCGGCAGGATTTTCGACACTAGCTTTTCAGTTAGGTCGAATTCAGTCGCTGTCTGGAGGAGAATTCTAGCGGCCGGCTGCTCTGATCGGTAGTTTTTCGTGGTTTCTCCGATCAACACCAGGCGCATGCCGGAGCAGTACCCTACCAAAAGGACCACGGACCGCGCGCGATCTTTTCTTCCTCTTCCAAATGCACTTGTTTTATAAAATGCCTTCCTCTTTAACAAATGCACTTGTTTTATAAAAATACATTTCCAAAATTAGGGCAACACATTTATCTACAATTTTATCAAAATCTATTGTGACATACCGATATGTCACATGAAAATAAACAAACATTTATTTGTAGACTATATGGTGGAACATGCATTAGAATATATCACGAGAGCAAAGGCTTAGCAACGACCGGGAATAAACAATGTAGTTTTTGTTTTTTGTAAATGCATTAGGAGGTGGCTGCATGCCGAAAGTAGAAAATTTGGGATTGGGCGAAGAAGTTTAGACGATCGAAAGGTCAGCTACACCAAAATGTAACGAACGTATGGATTGGCTGGGTGAGAGAAGGACGGTCAAATGTTATGAAAAAAAAGAAGATATGTCTTCGAGGAGGAATCAAGCAGGAAGATTCATTCTGACCGGCATGGCGTGTCTGAACTGATCGTAGGTTCGTGAGAGGGAGCGAGTGTAGTGCAGATAGTCAGAGTCGGGTTATCAGATCATGAAATTTTAAGGACAGTAAATGATATTGCAGATATTGCATGTGGAAGGAATATTGATGCATAAATTGGGACTTTGTCGGGAGTGGTAATCGAGTTATAGATTTCGGGACTATGTCATAGGACGTAATCGGGACTGATAATTTTGATAGTTTGAGACCAGTTTGGATAGGAGCAGAAGAGGATTTCTTGGGATTTTGGACTACGGCAAGCTCGCAAGATATTTCGACTGAGAAGTCTACGAGGGACATCAACGCAGAATAGATAAGTTAACCGCGGTATAAAACTGTAAAATTCAAAGATATCTTGATCAAAGGCCTAACATCAAATCATTTATTAAATTCACTAAATTGTTTGCTAAAAGGTAACAATAAACTTTGTTAAATTTTGTTCTTTAGAAAAGAAAGTGACCTTTTATTTAGTCAATCCAAACAGTAATGAACTAGGAATTAGAATCATTCTATTTCAGATTCCCAGCAGCGCTGTATAGTCTGCGGATCCTATAATCCATTATAAAGGTAATAAGCATTATAATATATCGTGACCCATTGACCCAGCAAGCCGGACGCTAAGATCTTTGCAAGATATTATGGGGAGAAAATTTGGATATCTCACAATAATTCCATAAATGAATAAAAGAATGTAATTCCAACTTTACAAATGTCTAATCGGAGCGTCCCGGGACGGGCCGCCCCCCCCCGCAACTACTCCACTGCAACTATTATACCTGGATTTATTTATAGCTGCACTTGACGTAAATCAGCTGTAACGGTGTCATTCGATCGGGAGCTTTACGACACAATGGTGACGTTCAACCTCCCGATTGGACGACATCCTAACAGGTGATTCACGTCAAGTGCAGCTCTAAATAAGTCGAAGAATAATAACTAGACATCGGATGTTAAGGCACTAAAAAATCGTCTTTAGGCGCTTAAAAGGGCATTGAAAAAGTCAAGAATAAGGAGAAAAAAGTTGTCATAAGTTATACACACAATAAAATAATAAATGTTTGTAATTTTTGTCTATATTATTTTGTAAACTTAAATGCACAAAACAAGTTCGAATATTTTAAAGTAAAACTAGATTTACGTATTCACAACTCATTTTATTCCTAATAGTGTGCATTAACCAGTAATATTTGCATATTACCAGTAACTTTTCAATGATCATAATTTTAAATTTGCGACGATTGGAAGACAAAATCAGTTTTAATATGAAAGAAAAAATAAGCATTATAAAACTTCATTGTAACATTTCGTATACATTTACATGTTACCACACACATTTCTTGAATTTATGTTTGTAAACACATTTTGAACAACTGTTCATCATATGTTTTAGTGTTACGATAGTAACGTTGATGTAAAAGATAATAATGCCGGAAAGAATGTGGTAAATGAGAGAGAGAGAATCGAATTAAAATGTTTTAAAAAGCATCTACAGATATTGTAGATATGAATGATATAAAACGCACAGAACGTTACAACGTTGAAAATCGGAGTTAGCGGCGAAACATTACAATATAAAATTGGCGACAGCGGCGAGATGTTGTAACAACGTCACAATCATACGTGATCATCTGTCACAATCCGTGCACATATATTATTGACCTTTAAAGAAGTTCTTTAGAACAAAATAGGCATTCGCCTAAACCTCCGAAGTCTAATAATAACTTTGCCACAACCGATTTTGCCATTCACACCTCTGCGTCGGAGCAGGGCGCGCGGGGGCGCTGCGGTGGGATCGGCGGGGGGCGCGGCGGGCGCAGCGCAGCGTTGGTCGTAGTTCCGGCGGCGTCGCGAGATGGCACGCGCGTCCGCGCGCGGCGCGCGCACGTGGGCCGCCCGCTCGATCGCCGGCAGCGGCGGCTGCGCGGCGTGACGGGGCGCAGCGGGGCGGCGCCGCCGGCGCCAGCCAGCCCCGCGTGTGCGCCCACGACGACGCCCGCCGCGCCGCACCGCGCCGCAGCCAGGGGACGCTCGTGCTCGCACCCGCACTCGCACAAATGGGAAGCGACGTCGATGTCGATGTTTCTATGAAAATATCGACGTTTTAATCATCGATGTATTCAAGTCGATTCAGCCATTTTTGAACACTGATGTTTTGTGCTCGGCGTTTTTACGTCTCGCGCTCGCACCCTCCTCGCAAACTAGGGATGCGACGTCGATGTCGATGTTTTCAAAACATCGATGTATCTATAAAAATATCGATGTTTTAATCGTGGATGTATTTAAGTCGATGATTTTTGACATCGATGTCTTGTGTTCGACGTTGTTGTTGTTGTTATCATTATTATTATTATTATTATTATTATTATTATTATTATTATTATTATTATTATTATTATTATTATTATTATTATTATAACTGATAGCAACACTATTTAAGAGTTCGAACCAACCAAACACGGTTTGCACTGCCTTCATTGAACAGACTGTTCCTCGGCCGAGATGATCCTGATACCTTGACAACCTTTGTTTTCTCACGTATTTCGCCCTGGGGGGGGGTCGACTGCTTTATGTGAAGTTTTATTTATAAATTAATATAATAAGACTGAAGTCAAATTAATTTTTTTTGCGCACGAATTTAATGTTAGGAGTTATTAAAACAGCTTTGAAACATCGGTGTTTAAAAACATCTATGTATTTTGTTCGATGAATTATAATATATAGAGGTTTTAATTTTGGACATCGATGTTTTGTTGTAGATGTCGCATCACTAGTGCACATGGACGCGACGTCAAACCCTTTCCTCTAGGTGTCCAGAAATTTAAAAGTAAATTAACTAATGATAATTGTCAATTTTATTATTTAGTATGTTAGGTTTGTCCAAACAGTTATTATTTTAGTATTTATTATTATTATTATTATTATTATTATTATTATTATTAAATGCTTAGCTTTATTAAATACACAATACCATATAATAATATTCAATGTAATATTTGTATTGAGATATACAAATTTTCTCTCTACTTTAATATCTCGCAAAGATCTTAGCGTCCGGCTTGCTGGGTCAATGGGTCACGATATATATAATCCTTATTACCTTTATAATGGATTATAGGATCCGCAGACTATACAGCGCTGCTGGGAATCTGAAATTAGAATGATTCTAATTCCTAGTTCATTACTGTTTGGATTGACTAAATGAAAGATCACTTTCTTTTCTAAAGAACAAAATTTAACAAAGTTTATTGTTACCTTTTTGCAAACAATATAGTGAATTTAATACATGATTTTAATGTTAGGCCTTTGATCAAGATATCTTTGAATTTAGAATTTTATACCGCGGTTAACTTATCTATTCTTCGTTGATGTCCCTCGAAGACTTCTCAGTCGAAATATCTTGCGAGCTTGCCGTAGTCCAAAGTTCCAAGAAATCCTCTTCTGCTCCTATCCAAGATGGTGTCAAACTATCAAAATTATCAGTCCTGATTACGTCCTATGACATAGTCCCGAAACCTATAACTCGATTACCACTCCCGACGAAGTCCCAATTTATGCATCAATATTACTTTCACATGCAATATCTGCAATATTATTTGCTGTCCTTCAAATTTCACAATCTGATAACCCGACTCTGACTATCTGCACTACCTCGCTCCCTCTCACGACCTACGATCCGTTCAGACACGCGATGCCGGTCAGAATTAATCTTCTTGCATGATTCACCCCTCGAAGCTTCGTATTAAACTACCTTCTTTTTTTTCATAACATTTGACCGTCCTTCTCTCACCCAGCCAATCCATGCGTTCGTTATATTTTGATGTAGCTGACCTTTCGATCGTCTAAACTTCTTAATGCATATTCCACCATATTGTCTTCAAATAAATGTTAGTTTATATTCATGTGACATATCGGTATGTCACAGTATTGAAGTGTGGTGACGTGAAGTGCAACAGAGAAGAAGAAAGAGAAGTCAAGTGCAAGTATTATGAAGTGAAGTGAAGTGAAGTGAAGTGAAACGGAGTGCTGTGTAGTTAAAAAGTCGTGTATTTATGAGTTAAACATATCTGTATGGGATAGTCATAAATTGTAGATTTAATGCTATTATTGTTATTATTGCCTCTATTGTTATTGATATTGCTATTATTGTTATTATTGTTATTATTATTGCCTCTATTGTTATTATTATTAGTAGTAGTATTATAACTTTAAAATAAATTAAAATTATATTGTATTAATATTCTTAACTATAATGTTTGTAAATTGTAATGTTCTGCCACCACGCTGCATAAACCTACCTGGAGAAATAATAAATACCTGTCTATCGATGTCGATTTTTCTAAAAATATGGATGTATTTAACATCGATTTATTGAAGCTGATTTTTTTTCTTGACATTCATGTTTTGAGCGCGATGCTTTTTGTGTAGTTGATATTCCATTTTTGAACGAAAAAAGTATAATACAAATTAGAATAATTTTTAGGTGTCCATAATTTGAACAATGTTCAGGCCCAAGTGAACAAAGATTAAAAAAAATAAGATAGTGTATTTTTTGTTCACAAACTTGATGCATTGTTTTTATATCCAATCACATAATACACGTTTTGTTTATTGCTCTCATATTTTTTGAGCTTGTTTTGTCAGCTAAATCTCATTTATAAATCAATTAACACGACAACCGTGAAATAAAATGCTCCCACCCCACCGTGTGAACACTGATGTTAGAGGATACAAATGAAGTTTTAGAAACATGGGTGTTTTAAAAATGTCAATAGTTTTAAGTCGATTATTTTGAACATCGATTTTTAATTTTTGGATATCAATGTTTTCAAATATCGATGTTTTGGTCGATGTCACATACCTAGTGCACAGCACAACCCAACGAAGGCAGGAGCTGGCAGACGGGGCAAACGAGCAGGTCGTGCGGGATAGCGAAATCAGGGGCAGAGTATCACAAGCGTTGACACGTCGGTGTAGATCGGATGTTCCCAACAGGATCAGCATCACACCCCAGAGGTCGACGAAATTTTAAAGAGGATCAATAATGAGTCATTGACCAAAGGGTTCATTGGTGCTCAAGAGCTTAAAAAGCACCGGCGACGGATTTTGATCAAGATCCCATTAACTGCAAAAATATTTAATGTACTTCATTATTATTTAATTTCTATGGTATTTATTATTTACTTTTGTACTCATAAGTGTTCATGTAATAATAAATTACAAATATTCTCCTCTTTTGGAATTGTACATCATTCTCTAGAATGAAAATCGAACTTTTGGGCAAATGGAATCCAAGGTTTTACTTTCTGAGAACTTGTCAATATTTTGTAAAATTAAAAATGATAATAACACAAACACTTTTTTAAAAACACAAATTTAATTTTTTAAATTTGGGTTTACAAAATTAAATTTTATACATTTAATTTTTTTCTAAAGCGTTTGTTCATATTTTTCTGAATCGTAATATTTACATAATTTATGCATATTTGTGTGTTATATCACGTGAGCTGTATTTTCTACGAAAAAATGTAACGGGATCGTAGAAGCAATTTCGAGGGGCCGTCTATTTCAAGGGGCCGATGAAAGAAAAATGTAAGGAATGGCACAAGTAGTGAATCGAGCAGTTCAGCGTCTCGATATATTTTCAATTCTTACTCAAAGGAGGAAGGATAAGAGGAATGGGAGGAAAAGCGAGAAGTTGAAAACGATGGCATCTATTGAAGTTCTTTTCTTGCATCATTACTTTACCCCTTCAAATGAAACCATTAATTTGACTTCTCAATCTCATGTGTTATTGATTTACAAAATTAACAATATTTACAATGCAATTGCTCACTGATTGATTAGTTAATAACCATCGAATGGATGTGAATTAAGAGTAACCGGAAGTTCGTTTCTGCACTTTTCACTAAATCAAATAATGTTCTGACTGGCTACACTGGAACTCCGATTCACGAAAACATTCCTCACAAATATTCTTAAGTATTTATACTGTTTGACTGAAAGTAGTTATGAATAGACTAAACGTCTGGACCAAAAGCGACGCAACTATAATAAAAAGTAATTAATCACAATTTATATTACTATTTCGCTAAATCATCATTGACGTAAACGAGTTTCCAATTAAATTCTACTTGTTCCAAATATATAGTATAGTAAAAAACTGTTTTATAAATATTTCAGTGAATTATTTGTATAATTTTAAAGCATTTCCCCCTGCGTTTAGCAGACCTCTTGGGAAGTAATACATCGTTTCAACATTCTCCGTGGTGTCACGCTAGACAGCGGCGCGCCGCAAACCGCTCCCCGCCACGCCACGCCACGCCACGCCACAACCCTCCCCGTCACGCCACGCCACGCTCCATCACGCCACGCCACAACCCTCCACGTCGCGCCACACTACACCCCGCCAAGCCACGCCCCATCACGTTACGCCACAACCCTCCACGCCACGCCACAACTCTCCACGCCACGCCCCAAGAAACTTCAACGCTCGCGGTGCCCTGAGGGGCTGCCCTCCCCTCTCTGGTGAATGGACTGCCATTCCCCCAGAAAACGATACGACAGTTTTCCTCAAAGGGTTGTGTTCGTTATGTAAAGGCAAGTGGGTATTGTAACACGCTGTTCGAGTTTCCGCCTAGCCCTTCCCTCATACGAAGGACCAAATACCATCAATCACTTAGCAGTTTCACTGCACAACAATTTGGTGAGTGAAACACCTTCATGAAGGACTTTTTTGGAACGTATGGCAATGAATTCTCATAGAAACTCATAATAATATCCATAAATGTGTTCTTTAATGCTACCCTGAGACTATAATCGAATGCTCAATCTACCCGGAATTAAAATCTCTACTCACTCAGAGGCCACACTTGTCAAGTGGTCAGTGAGTAAAATTAATGGCTGCCCTGCTGGGAGACTCGTACGTTACACTCCTCTCGTTACATAATAACCGTTTTCTACCTCGTGTAGAAACGGGGGTCATCTAAACTCAGCACCCATTTTTGTACAATTTAAAAAAGAAACTAGAAAGGGCACAGGATACGTCTACGTAAAGTAATTTGAATTTTTGGATAAAATTGCAATATTTTAGTTCAGTATTATCTCAGTGAACAAGTGATATGTGCATAATGATTTACTGATTGATGAATATGAAAACGCATGTGGTGATTTGACGATTTGTTTACATTATATTCACAAAAAACTTGTGTGGTTATCAACCATCCCATGTTCTCTGTTAATACAATTCTCCACGGCACAATGATTACTGGACGACAAATTGAAAGCTCGCGATAAAATCAAAATCTATTACTAATTTGCATTACATGCTATTGCTATACGTGTTGTTTCTATTTTTGAACTCATCCACGACGTCAAAAATCAATGCACAATGAGACTGTATGTCCCTGAATTAGTATTTCAATGCTAGGATATTTTCAGCCTAACCTAAAAATCCCCTCTCGATATCCTGAACACCAGCAAGCGATTCGCTGCCAGATAAAATACAGAAACTTCACACGGTAATATTCAAGTGAAAATGTTATTTTGAATATTCTGAAGCATTCAAATCCGTCAGTATCCAGGGAAAATTTTTTATTACTCTACCTCAAAACACCAAACAAATTTTCTACTTTTGTAAGGAAATCATTTTTGACTGATGACTCAATTTATGTTTTGGGGGTCCATTCTCGTAGCTTAAATTTTTTACGTAAATTTTCGTTTATCGGGTTTGATAGTCTCTTAGCAACTCCCCATTGGTATAATTTCATAGATTTTTCGTTTTCTTCATACAATGTATATGACCCTTTTGTCATTCATATTCCAATTATCAATTATAACAATGTTACAAAAACGGACCCCTATTCAGGTCATCCAATTGCCACCAGTAACTATCTTATCCCTCTTTGTCGATTTCTTAATGCACTCACCTTCGCTTTGGCGGTGGCCTCCCACGTGGGACGTAAAATAATTTGGCAAGTGAAAAACCTCTCTCCTCCAACTCCTTTGGCACGGGAAGTCTCCTATTTTTACAATGACAAACACAGAGCGCTTCATTCAACTGCCGGTGAAAAGATATTACGTAGCACTCAGATGAGAAATGCGTGCATAACAAAAGAGATGGCCCACTTTATGTTACGAAGAAGAATAAAAGCATGGAAAAGCTTTTCAACGCCAGGTATCGAGCCAGGAACTTATTCCATCTTTTGACAACATACGAAAACACTTTTACTGACACTGCTGGTTTATTTCGGGCTTTCTATTCCGTAATAATCTGAATTAAATTAATACATTGCCACGACACTTCGTTATCAATGGTAAATGTTCAGAATATCCCACAGATTGTGCAGTGTTGAAGCATAATGCTGATTGCAACTATAATTTTATATATTAACAAATAGGTTCTTTATATATTATATATATATATATAATGTATATATTTAGATATAATATATATTTATATTATACGAGCACACAATGAAATGAAGACAACCAGTCGCTCGGCAAAAGTTAATCCGAAGGCTTGAAGAATATATCGAATTGAATAGGCAAAGCCCTATGAATGAATAAAGATGACTTTTTCATAAAATTGAGTCGAGTAGACTATAAACTGGTCTCCACCATCCAAAAGTTTCACAAGTGAGACTTCCGAATACACCATCTTTTCTTCAGGTGTTCCACAATCAGAGTGATGTGCAAGGAAAGGCAATCATATCAATCATTGATTGGATAGCTAAATTAAGAATAAAGGACGCAAAAAATGTACGTAATTCATGCTAATATTAGTTTAATGGTTAATAAATACGTAAAAATATTGGTTAACTATTATGTTATAGAAAATGTTCATTCTGTTTTGAATTATGAAACGTCAAATTTATGATACTTAGAAATGAGACTTTAAAAAAAATATTATTTTTGACCAATAATTTTTTTTTTAATTTGATTACGATTAATTAAATATTGTTGATATTATAAGGTCATATTTAAGACTAAGAAGGTTATATACAGGATGAGTCACGTAACTTCAGCACCTCCTGCAGTTTTTGAACGGTTGAAGTTATTACAATGCAGATTTCACGGAAATGCATGAAGAAATGGGGCTAATTAAAATATCTGTTCATTTCTATTTTATCATTTGTATTTTAAAAGATATTGATGTAACTTTATGTTATTCAAATGGAACTATACATATTGTTTTTAGTCTATCATGTGCGTAAAAGGACGAATCCAATGATATACATAATGCCATTTGTTAGATAAGCATTTTCTCGAGTAATTTGTTGTTTTTTTTTACGTTCTTTCTTAGCCCTGTCGATTAGTTGTATATCTGAACAATAAAGATTGAGATTTTTCCACAATTTTTAAAATGTAGATTAAAGATTTCATCACTGAATTCACAATTAACCATGTCTGTCGTCCGCGAGCCAGCAAGACAGTTCTGATACAGTCAGAGAAATTTGTGACTACTGGCCATCTTTAGAAGATACATTGAGACTGGCTAATATTGCCTCATAAGTGGATGTCTCACTAAACTTGATGGAAAGTTGATGTCTCTTCGCGTAATGACTATTAAGGCGTTGGTGCTCTACGGAGATACTGAATCGGTACGACAGGATGAAGGTCACTTTTTCTGTCGGCTTGTCACACTTTTTTATAACGGCTTGCGGTCTAATCACTTCGACAGCATGACAAACCGTAATGGAATATATGGCGGCAGCGGCGATAAAGAACATGCCCATCTGGCAGGGGAAGCAACAGAAAATTGTTGGAGACGACACGCACAGACAAACAGTGACATCACACGTGCTTCGTATCAGCTGACATTATAGGAAGGTCGCTTTTACCTAAGCGGTTTCTTTATCATTTACCCTGACTGCGACACCACAGGAAATGCTTGAGTGACAACGGTGCAAGTGTAGGTCGCAAGCGCACATGCTTACCCACGAAGAACTTGCAACTCTTTTGACCGATGAGTGTGGTGGGGTTGGGGATATCCTCTCATTGTAAACGTCTCTTTAAAATGTCTCTGTAGAGAACCTCGAGACCCTTGGAAATGCGGATGGACTACGCAATGTGCGGAATGTAGGAAGGAGAATATTCCCTATCCTCGTGGCCCATCTTCTCCAGTTGACAACTCTCGTCTCTTTTCCACAACTGTCGAAGGCAAAAGGTTTCAAAGTTGACGAGTTACAATTGTACTGTGAATGACGCGAAACTGGATGGAAATTGGGTCGCACGTACTGTAACGTCACCACATGGCGGCCAGGGTTTTGAACATCTTTAGAAAGTGTCGAAGATGGCGAGCAGAGGGGAAGGCATCCGGTCGGCTAGCACAAAGACTGTTAGTAGCTTTTGTCAACTGAAAAGGGAGCCATTAACACTCCGGGACGCAAGTCGGCCGGGCAGAGGGTCCTGACCCCCCGCCGGCGGTCAGGGGAGGCTGGCTGGCCATGTGGTCCAAGAGCCACCCGCACGTGCAGAGAAGCTACGGAGTGGGGGGGACATGACCGCCAGAAGCTAGCTGGCCGGAAGGAATAGTTCGTTGAGAGATCGCCTCGCGTGCGGACGCAACTGCGGCCTGTTGGCAGTAGTGCATTCCTTGGACACTGCGAGTGCGTAGCACCGGGTGTCAGGACACCGGCGCGGTATAGCGTCTGGGTGGAGGATGCACTAGCCGGGAGATGGAAGCAGTGTGCGTGGAGACGCGGAGGTAGATTGCGAACGTAACCCCAGAGCTGTAAATACATGTATATTATGTAAATAAATCTCATTGTAACTAGAGCTCGTGTCTGTGTAGTCATTTCGCTACCACGACGCCACAGTACAATCACATGTAGCTGAGGAGATGGAGGTTAAATGGGTATTACGTGAACTTTATGGCAACAAATAACAAAATACACTTGAAATATTGTATATTAACTACGTTCTTTCTTAGCCCTGTCGATTAGTGGTACATCTGTTAGGATATCTGTTATATATCTGTTAGGATATATAGTGAGGATATCAACGTTTGGTTTCTTCCAACCTGACGATACGTTTCCTTGTGGCTCCTCCGCATAACTCTTAAACACGCCTGCCGAAGAGCTTTCACTGAAGAGGAGCACAGTCGATTTATCATGGTTAGAGACGGTAGGAATTGCTAAAAATGAGCAATGTTACCAAACGCTAAGAAAATCGGTAATTGTATATTTGACGGTCGGGGTAGTATATTTCTGAATGTTTTCAATCGATTTCGAACCGGTCGTGAATATGCGTCATAATTGCTAAATTGCGTTTTAAGATTACCTTCGCGTTCGAACTAAATATAGGAATGCGACATCGACAATACATCGAAGTTTGATAACATTTCATTTGCAAGAGGTCCTGTTTATTAAAATATAATTAAGATTCAACTAACAAAAAAGTAAAATAAATTATAAGAACAATTTAAAAACAACCTTAAACGTCAAAACAATTAAAAACAATCTTAAACGTCAGCTCTCAGGGACGTTTCAAGGGGTCTCAACGTCCTCCGTTCGTGGTACTGACGTGGTTCTGACGTCACGGGAAGAAAAGGAAGGCCCTGCGCCTACTGATTACGCTTTTATATCTCTCGAAGTTCACAAATGGCCAAATGCTAAGTTAGTTTCTCATATTTACTGATTTTAATGGGAAAATCTAGAAAGAATCAAAATGTTTTTTATCTCAAAGTCTTTCCTTAATAATAATTTTCTCAACTTATGTGCTAAATTCTACCATCACTAATAATGATATATCAAGCGCCTCATATTATCGCTGCCATGCGTAGAAACGCTCGCCTCCCCGCCACATTCCGATCCGACGCGCCCAGCCAGAGTTCACTCCCCATTCGGCACCGTTTACTTTTATTGATTAGTGATTCCGAGAGCGTCAACTGTTTTAACAGTTGTTTTAACATTAGTCCCGTAAGTGTAGTGCATGTTTTCCTCTTTGTGAGGTGGAGGTGATCTACCCCCACCCCGCCGGATGGCGAGATCCGGCCCTCACCTAATCGTCAGCTAGTCAGGTTTTCTTCAACCATATATCTTTTACCAGCGGGGCACCGCCCCAGCTGGGGCAAGCTCTAAGCTCCTCACCGGTCTCCTGGCGTGTGGTAGTGTAGTTCATTAAAGTGTAAAGTGTGTGTAAGCGGAGATAACATGGAGCACGAAGGAAATATCGCGTGTTTACGTGGCCCTTTTTTAGGGTACTGCTCCGGCATTCGCCTAGTATTGATCGGAGAAACAACGGAAAATTAACGATCATAGCAGCCGGCCACTAGAATTATCCTCCAGACAGCGACTGAATTCAACCTAGCTATGTAGCTATAAGCGTCGAAAATCTTGCCGCCCTCGGCTGACAGGCCCGGAAACATAAAATAATGTATCAATCAATCGAGTGTAGAGGGGGAGTTCGTAACTGCAGCTTCAAACGCCAGGAGTTCCTAAGTTCAAGTCCTGGCGATGACCAATATTCAACATCAGATAAAGCGATTAGCTCGTTTGCTCTGGTGGAATGTTTTCATTGTGTCCTCCGATCAAATGCTGGAGGATGACGCATCCGTATTTTAAAGACCGGGAGCGATTATTCCATTCCCATCGTACCCCTTTTCCTGGCCTTAAGGCAGGGTACAATGCTGGAGTATGGAGTAGTTGATGAACTGAAAGCCACAGGAAAACTGTAGAACTCAGAGGAAACTGGCTACAAACTCTCTCAATTTTACAGAAATTGCAAAGTGAATTATGAAGACAAACCCTCGTACGTTGAAATGCAAAGCTAGCGCTCTACACGTCACGCTACGGATCGAGAAACAAGTGCCTAGCATGTCATATATTCTGATGCCTGAAAGAAACCGAAATATAGTATTAAACAAGATATTTATTTTGGTTTCTAGAATGGAATTAAAAATGAAGCAACCATGCCAGTGGTGTTCTCTTATGTTTAGATAACACTTCTTGAACAGGCCAATGTACAATTATCCAATGAATGTTTTGGATAATTCCATAAATTTAACATTGCTCAACATTTTATCTCGTAACTTATTTATTAACCCACCACTAACTTCCATATGTTTTTTTAATAATAAACTTCATGTTGTAACTGTGATACGTTTACTACGAAGTTATTTTTATTTCTAATACACATCTACACGCTCAAATCCCTTATTTATATATTTTTTATTTATTTATTTATTATATATTATTTGCTTCGGCTTGCACGGTGCATTGCGCTGCGCGCGCTCAGCAAGAAATCCGCCTGGCCTCATCCCGCGCCGCGCCTCGCGCCCGCGCGCGGTCGGCACTCCCGGAGGCGCCACGCCGCGCCGAGCAAAAAGCGCCACGCGCACCGCATCGGCTCCACCGGGGCGCAGCTGGGCGCTGCAAGAGCCTCGCGGCCTGCCCCGTGGCCCACCGCCGCGCCGCCGAGCAATCTGCTCGCAATCTTCCACACTGCACAGCGGCACCAGCAGCTGGTCTTCTGCTTGTAATATCGAATGAGAGGGAAAGAGATGGAGAGAGTAAAGAGAAGGAAACGAAAGAGAATAGGAGAGAAAAAATGTAAGAGAACAGAGAGAGAAAGAGGGTGGGAGTGACAAAGGAAGAAAGAGGGGCAGGGGTTCAGGGAGAAAGAGAAGCGGACAAAAAAGAGAAAAGAAAAGGGAGAGAAAGATAAACGGAAAAAGAGAAAGGAAGGCGAAAGGGGCGAGAGACATGGGGTGACAAGGGAGACAGAGAAGGGCGAGAGAGAAGGAAGAAGAAAGGGAGAGAGAAAGAAGAAAGAGAGAAGGGGAACAGAGAAAAGGGGAAGAGAGAGAACAGGAAAGAGTGAAAATTGGAAAGGGGAGATATTTAAGGAGGAGATAGGGGAAGAGAGAAAGAGGAGAGTGAAGGATGAAAGACAGAATGGGAGAGAAGGTAGAAGATAATGAGAGAGGTGAAATGGGGAGAGAGAAGAGGATACAGAGAAGGGAGAGAGAAGGGAGAGAAAAGGGAGAGAGAAGGGAGAGAAAAGGGAGAGAAAAGGGAGAGAAAAGGGAGAGAAAAGGGGAGAAAAAGATAATGGGAGACAGAGAAGGGAGAGAAAGCGGAGAGAGATGAAGAGAAAGAAGCGAGTGTGAACGGGGAGAGAGAAACGAGAGAGATTTTTCGCAAATTCACACAGCACAGTACACTTTCCAAGCTTGTGTGACAATATTAGCTCTTTCTATGAAAACATAAAGTAACTGTAAACATAGATATCATGTAATTTTGTTAATCCAATGTTGTTACACTGTAAATGTTTGGTAATGAAAACATAGTATTCCCCCATTAGTGTATAGGTATCTTGAAAATCTCATGCCATTGGCAATTTATCACAGTCGGCATCATTGTAATACCTTTCCGTCCTTGCAATACCATGTACTATTGAATACCAAAAAGGAGAACTACGAGCTTTGAGCACATGCCCGAATAAGTAAAGCTATTAGCAGAACATGAAACAAGGCAAGAAAGGACACGGAAAAATTAGCGTAAAAAGTAACAGCAGTCCCAACTCTCAAGATTTTGAAGTAAAGGTTGAGTACCTGCTCCAAAGTACACCAGTAATATCCAAACAGATGGACAACAACCGAAACGAATTCTCAAAAGAACTCAATTTTTACAATACGGAGGAAAGAACGAATACTGTAAAAACTGGAAAAGACATATCCGTAGAATGGAAAAGATCGGAAGATGATACAAAATAGTAAAGAGGATAGAGTAACTGTTTCAAAGAGTGTACTGTGGGAAGAAAATATGAACACTTCAAATGCAAAAATATTAATAGTTACACTAGTTATTCACTTCACTAATTCCCTCCATATGAGAATATATAGAACCATTCAACTGTTTTCGTATTTCCTTCGTAACCACGATCCTCTCAGTCAAGATAACTTATGTAGTGTTTATCGAACTCCGAGTCAAAGGCAACAGCAAACAAAAACGTATCAGTAAAAAGTAAATATCTTAATAATGAGATTTATTACCGCTGAGACGTTTTAAACAGTTCTATTGACCAATTAAAAATGTTATGCCTATAGTTATAGTTGTTTTTTTTTTTTTTTTTTTTTTTTTTTTTTTTTGTTTTTTTTGTTTTTTTTGGCTAGTTGAACGATTAATGCCCACTTCATAGTTTTCGCACAACAGTGGCATTCAGAGTTGCATTTACTTTACGATTCACTCAAAAAATACTGTTGAAGTGATTGCAACTACTGGTGCTAGAAAATAGCACAAGTTTACTGCACTAATTAACTTTTAAATCTCTTTAATCTAAGTTAGCCAAAATGAAATCGCGTGGGCACGGATCTCAGTTACTGAATGCAATTGAATGGAACGCTGCCGAATCCGAGATGTCCAGCACTAATAACCAGAGGACATTATTTAGCTTCTTTGAAACCTGGCGGAGATTTTAGATAAACGTTGAGAGTGTAGAGAGGTGAGACCACCATGCTGGCTGGTTTTGGGCCGTATAAACTTACTGCCACTAGTATTGCGTCACAGCGCGCCACCTCTATTCTCCAACATTAAACATGTAAGCGCACAAAATATCTACCTACAGATCTTTAAACATCGCTCTTTGCCTTACAAACGATATCACCTTCACGTAAAATTAATGTCCCAGAGAACTTTGAACTAGAATCGTTCGTTAGAAAAAGAGGTCGGTTTCTGAATTTTATTTCTAGTAGAAGTATTCGATAAATTCAAACTGTTACTTTTGCAAAGGGAATCGAGATATTGAGTTTCCACTGTAATAACATACCAGTTATTATTAGACATTATTTTATTCCATGATATTTTTCATTAACATATAATTATAATTAGCTATTGGATTTAAATACATAATTTAAATTATATAAAAAATTCCAACAATCAAACAATAATTGGATTCAGTTTCTTTGGATTTTAGATGGCACCGTGTTTATGGCTATGTGATAAAAATATTATTGGCCTTGGTGAAAAAAATGATTAAACTGAATTTGTTTCGTCCACTCACAGGGCACCGTATCAGTACCAATCAGTTTGCAGTGGATCTCTGTGATGTCCAAGCACACGTTCGCGAATGATTCGATGGTTATATCTGGTACATTGATCAATTACAGTAATTAGAGATGACAATACGTGCATAAAAGACGGACTTTCCGTGAAACGCGACGCGACACTATTAGCAAATTGCAACAACGGATTTCCAACGCAAGCCACCGGTACAAGCTTGCACCTCGTGCGGATTGCATACGTAACAACGCTGCTACGCTACCCCCATGGAAACAATGACATAGATGAAGCAATGGCGACATTGGCGAGCATTCATCGCGAGCGTTTGGCACAAGATGTAACTCACACACGCCGCTTGCATCACGAACGACAGGTACCGATATCGCCACAGCACTCCAGGAAACAACCCAATGCAACACTGGCACAGGACTACACTACCCACGACTTGAGCGCGTAGCATTCAAATGAATGGAACGACGCAACATCCTACAAGACTGCCCTGGACGATGTCCATGCGATCATTTGGTAATAGTTTGTTCATCAAAGACAAAATATTTAGTGTAAAATATTTAATATAAAATGGATGCAATATCACATTCTTAGAAAAATTGTGATGAAAATTTTAAAGATAAAATACATTTCATTAGGGGAAAAATGTGTCATGAATATTGTAGTTGTAGGAATACGCTGAAGAATTTTTGAACTTTTGCAGTTTTCGAAAATTCAAAGATTTTAACGAAAAGTGCGTTTTTAAAGCGTTTTTATCCGAGTTTACACTTTAATTAAAAAAATTGGAGTAATTTCTTTTGAAAATGTTTAGGTTTCATGCAAAGTACCCCCAAAAATCAAAATTTGCGTTTCGAAATCGCAGGGCATCAATCCAGAATATCAATTTTGGAGAAAATTGTCTGAACGATTTAGGCGGTAGCGTCGATCTTAAATAGACGAACAGACCAACAGACAGACGAAACCTACAGACATTTTTCCGTCGATTGAATTTTTGGTGTCAAAAGCCAGTGAAATGTGGATTATGACTTCACAACGTTTTAGAGGAAGTAATTAACTATTTAACAGGAACAATGGACTATTTCATTACCAAAGCTCCATCCCCACCGATTTTTCTGTCGAAAAATCGTCAAATACTTTATCATCATTACATTACATTTCTTTACTATGTAAGTACGGCGAAAAAGTAAAAATTAAAGGTTTTGGTTATTTCCCCCTCAGACCACATAATGATGCCGGACAACAACGGATTTGTTTTTAAAATCCACATTAAAAAAAGAGAAAATTCCTTAAAACCCGTTTACATGTTTAATAATGTTTTCATATTTTCAGATAAAATAACAAAACATAATTTTATGGATCGAAATATTAATTGAAAACTTAAATTTAATCGCAGAAAAAGCATAAAAATAAGAACGAAAAACACCACAAAATCAAAATAAAGTAAAATTACAAATAAATACAATCTTCATTTGCTAGCTTTGTTAATTATTAATTAAATTAATTAAATTTCATCACCACAAACAGAAACAAATTCAAAGACAACACGTACAAAATAAACGTGCAGTAAAATTCAAACTTGTTTTGTAACTTAACTACATTCTACTCATTTGCTTAATGAAAAAACCTGTTTTTTTACACCTTAATCACTGATTTCAAATTATCTAGGTCAATCTATTATCTGACACACAGTTCTTGATGAAAGGGCATCACGGAAACATTACATCAGGTTGTTCGACCAACGCACACTGTCACAAAGAAATAAAATGTACCTCTAACATGTAAGAGAGTTTAAATTTTGCATGCGCATGCATGCGATGTAACCAGTTCACGATGAATCAATATCTCAGAGTAATCGTCACTGAAAAATAATTATGTACAGAAAGCTCATAATAAAGAGTTCAGATCCCCAAAATTGCATTAAACTACAGCAAAATTGGGAGAGCGGAAAGAAATAGGTAGACAAAAGCCACGAATCTACTTTGATTTGAATGTACGGTAGTGTGTTCTGGAATGTTCCTATTTCCGAAGGATATTACAAATTTTATATTTTTCTTGGATTTGGGGGAGGGGTTGAATCCTTCCTCATTTTATTGGATCTGCACTGATTTACAAACACCTTCAAAACACTAAATATTCTTTAATGCAAAGTTACATTACTGTTTCAAGTTTAGTAGTTTAATGTGGCACGACCAATATCAAATCGAAAGAAGAAAAAGAATCAGCAGCTTTAAAATAAATTTTAATTACACACATTTTTCTGTGCTACATATGTGCTTTGACTGGCGAGACGTTTGAGGGTTGTTGCTTACAAATTTGCAATTAGTATCGTTTTTAACTATTGTCTTCATGTAAAGTGAATAATACTGAAAAAGGTAATGCACTTTGACATTGTATATTATACAATATGTTATTTACATTTTAACCGCCTGAAGGGACAGTTAAATCACACAATTCACTGAATCTTCGAAAATAAGCGAATTGGATATATACAAAACAAGTTATCTTGGCTGTCAGGATTAATACGCATTGAAGGCTGCGATGCCAACTTTATGACTATCCTGTCGTGGTCAAGAGCGGATGCAAGACAGGTCGCGAAAGCCAACGATTTTAATACACAAAATAAGATTTCATTGTAAGTGTACGTATTGTAATCTCCTTTGGGGTTTAAATGCTCGAAAACAACAGAAAGTGCTCACCACGACAAGTACACAGAGATAAGTCGCAAAAAGCAAAATTGAATAAAATCAGACTTCTTGATAAGTCTAAACAATATATTTATGGGAAAATGTATTTACTAACATATACTCTTTTCACGACAATCCTCCCAAACCTTGGCCTGGTTGAAGCTGCCAAAAGCATTCCACCACAACCGGCGCTTTGATCGACTGTAACGTGTCCGAAGTTTCAACGCCATTACGCCGTCCGTCGAGATTCATTTCAGGACCTATTGTCTCGGAATGGCCCCCGTGCTACGAAAACCAAATCGCGCCGGCGCCGGCACCGGCAGTGGCAGCAGCAGCAGCAGCAACCTGTGCGTCCTCAGTGTCTATTCGCCGTCGAGCCGTAAAAACTTGTGTAGGAGCGTTTACGATCCCACTGCGTGACGTGGGGAGTCAAGCGTACGAGGAGAGGCGGGGAAAGGGGGAGGGGTGGGGAGGGGAGGGGAGGGAAGAGTGGCCCAGTTGGCACGTGTGGGAAGATCATGAGGCGGCGCTCGCGCCCACTTGCACACACACACACACGGCGAGCCACCTCTTCTCTCCGCCCACCCCCTCGCCCTCAAATTCAAGAAGAGGTCACACACAACATGAAAGGACCGGGAGCGATGGCTCAGTCCATTAACTGATGTCACTGCAGCGCCTCTGACTCTCCCCTAGGTTCGAGTCCCGACGGTGGCAGGATTTTCGACACTAGCTTTTCAGCTAGGTCGAATTCAGTCGCTGTCTGGAGGAGAATTCTAGCGGCCGGCTGCTCTGATCGGTAGTTTTCCGTGGTTTCTCCGATCATCACCAGGCGAATGCCGGAGCAGTACCCTACCAAACGGGCCACGGACCGCGCGCGATCTGTCCTTCCCATTCCTTGTCCTATCCTCACCTCTTGCACTAACATGCACTACACTACTACACATGTCAGGAGACAGGTCGGGGACTTTTGAACTTCTCCCTGGGGCGGTACCCAGCTGGTGGGATATACCAGGTTGGGGGAAAACCCTGCTGGTCGACGGTAGATCGGTGCCGGATCTCGCCATCTAGTAGGGGAAGATCATCGCCACCGCCCGATGAAAAATATGCACTAACAATGAATCAACATGAAAGGAAACGAAAGTCAGGAAGAACTACAGGAGTAAAGGAGAACAAAATTTCTCAAAGTTTCAAAATAAACAAATATCAAGGAAAATCTTTCATTGTTGTATGTATATACCAGAATAGTGAAATTTTCGAAATAAAGTAATTTTATTTTGTTATTACCACTAGTAGAAGCAATAACGATCATAATCATGGAGCGAACTAGCGCAATAGCGTCCGAAGAATAGTGCTTGTTGCAAAGTGCAAAAGTGCGATCACCGAATTTTCGAAACCAAAGTTTCGTTTTGTATGAACCGGGTTCTATTACCGGCAATTGTCGCACTAATACAAAAACCAGAGTGACCACTGGAAGTCAAAACCAGAACCATGTGCGCGAGAGGTGAACAAACATGATATAGACGTAGTGAAAATGGACACCAACAGAAATACATTACATAATTAAATAATATAGATGACAATAAATAAATTACATAATTAAATAATTTACATACATTTCTTATGTATTATTAAATTCTGATGATGATGATGATGATGATGATGATGATGATGATGATATAAGTCCATTGAATCCGTATTAGGGCAAGGCCCTCCTGTCAGAACACAGGGGTGGTTCTGCTTATCTCTTATGGTGAACAAGTCCTTAAGAGATTCAGTGTTATCACTACAGTACTACTATTTAGTGCCAGACTGCCTGTACATTACATTATATGCTATTATTAAATATTAGTGTTCTGAATTTTGGAAATTACATTTCCGTCTGTCGATGGAGCTGAACCCCCAGTCTGTCGGGACTCCCGCCGCTACTGCACATGTGTTGTAAATGGCAGATAAGACTTCGTCTGTCGGATATTTGTTTTGAGTAAAACCGAATAATAGTTTCGGATACGAGCCGAACAGACATAATCTAACATTTTTATTTGAAGAGATAATGGAAAAGTAAAACCTAACGTTTTTATTTTTACAACTCTGTTATATATCTTTTCTCTTTTCAAAACTGTATTATCGTTGAAAAATATCAGTTACTTTTCCATTGAAAGCGAAATGTAATATGCTTCGGAAGAGCTGATTTTTCCACAGTAAAATGTATGTCTCAGGAAAGACGTTCAGACTTTTACACATCCACATTTCTTATAAAAAAAACACTTCTCAAGTAGTGGAGAATTTATTAACAACTCTTTGGTAGTAACGAAATTATATCATTAACCTCCAGGAGATCGACAGAATAGGAAGTGCAATAATTTTTCTTCGCAACTCCCTTTTACCATCCACAGAAGGTCCACCGTCAATCCACGTCTTCAGAATATAATTTTCTTTCTGTAAATATACCTTCAAAACTCACAAACAGGCAAAACCTTTTATATTTCATTTCTTAGATTGGAGAAAACTCTACAACAAATTATGTGTTCGCACTTGCCTCACCCAAGATAAAGAAGCGCAGTCCCCCCTCTGCTCGAATGTTTGCCGACAAATTTGAGGGAAGATTGAAGACACTCACCTGGAACATGACAAAAAAAGAGAAAACCAGTTAGTATTAGCCTGAAATCAGTTGGTATTTACATGAATAACAAAAACAAATATAAAAAAATAATCTTATCAGTTCCTACCCAGCGTGAGAAATTCATGAGTAGACCGCGGACATTCATGCAATTCCATATTCTTTCTGATTGCGCATATCGAAAGGAAATGTATATAACTATACATGTCACCAAAAATAAAACAAATGTAGCCCATTTTCATTTTAATTAATTCACTGATTGATTTTTTCGTGTTTCCGGGCGCGTCAACTGCTTCGGTCATTAGTCCCATTAGTGTAGAGCATGTTTTTTTCTCCGGAGATGGCGGTGATCTTCCCCCGCCGTATGGCGAGATCCGGCGCCGACCTACCGTCGGCTAGTGGGGTTTCCCCCTGACCAGGACTCTCCCACCAGCGAGGCACCGCCCCAGCCGGGACTATCTCTAAGCTCCCGAAATAGAATAGAGAAGTCTCCCGGAATATGTAGTAGTGTAAGGCATGTTAGTGTAAGTGTGTGTGTGTAAGGGGAGAGGATAGGACAAGGAAGAGGAAGGACAGATCGCGCGCGGTCCGTGGCCCGTTTGTTAGTGTACAGCTCCGGCATTCGCCTGGTGTTGATCGGAGAAACCACGGAAAACTACCGATCAGAGCAACCGACCGCTAGAATTCTCCTCCAGACATCGACTCAATTCGACCTAGCTGACTAGGACCTCCCGGTCAGAGTCGCTGCAGTGACATCAGTTGATGCACTGAGCTACCGCTACCGGTGTGAGTTTTTTTTTTTTTTTTTTGTTTTTTTCATTAACTGCATAGTTTAATGTATGCTGCATATTTAAGTGCAGGTTTTTGTGTGAAGTTCCAACGCCTAGTCATGAGATATTGTACCGGTACATTGGATCTCTTATTGAAAGCCTATTTATCAAAGTATACGATACATCATGAAATTACAAGATCATTGCAACATTGTCACATGCCACCACTTCAAATGTTGTGCAGAAAAAATCACAACAGATTCCAGACAATATCTACCAGAGAAATTAAATTCACTTATTGCAGTGAAGACGTAATATATATGGGCCAAACAACATTGCCAAGCTTCTTGATGTCCATTAACAGCCCTCAATAAATGATGATTGTGTTCTAGATACAGTTACAAATCAAACAAAACTTGGCTGTGATTAGAGAGCTGAAAGATAGAGGTATGGAATGTGAATATCCGAAGAACAATGTTAAAAGTAATTTTGTGATAATTCAAAGCACTCTTAAAATGCTGACCTTTTTACTTTCTCGCTTTACGAAGTTCTTCGTAAGAAGAGAAAGTTATGTAATCGTGTGCCGGAAAACGGCAAATTTTTATGTTTGTCACTCCGATTTGGATGTTTGTCACTCCGATGATGCCAAATTATTTGTTTAAAGAACTATTCTATTTTCGTTATGCATTTATTTTAAAGCTATTAACAAAACGTTTGAGTATGAACATTGAAATACTTTAACACTTTCCCTTCAATGTAATTTCAACAGTCTTTGACAATGCCTTACTGAAACTATTGGCAGTCGCTAACCAAATTATACATTCACTAAAAAATTTTCCTCGAACTTCGAAACAGGAAATGCGCTCATTATCGAGCTGCAACGGGAGACCAATTTTAATTTCTACAATAATATTCAAAATTTGCAATCGTTATAGAAAAGCAAAGAAAAAATTAATGACTTCACTGTATAAGAATTTTAGATGCAAATATTCAATGTTTTGGAACAAAAACTATACTTTATGAACGTCAATGGAAACTATGAAGGGATTACAAAATTAAAATAAACATTTTTGGCACTTAGACAATCTTTTCATGCAGTAGAGATAACGTGACAATTCCCCTCACAAACTACTAATATTCTAATTAAAAACATCCAAGTTCCTTGAAATAAATACTACTTCAAAGGAAACAATGTGCTTACAAAATCTCAAGTAGAACGATTGTGATTCAAGGCCGCAGAACTAATCAATTATCGGACGGACGTGAACGCAATCAAAATCGAATTTGTGAAGGTTTGCGGCAACAAAAGAGTACCCACATACAGGTCGCTTTGGTACTGTGCTTCACAATACTGTCCTGTCACATATATTAACACTGAAAGATTTCCAATTAATCGAGAGTTACCATGACTGCAACCTCGCCGACGCTGCCTTTTGCACAAAGAACACATACTGGAATACGTTCTCACTTTACAGTATCGTTGCGGCTGCAAAATCATCCACGCCACTTTTTTGCGTAAATGAGTAATGTGAACTTTAAGGAGCAAGAAACTACTCAGAACTGATAATTATCTGAACCTTAACCATACATTGATTGTAATGAATATTACAGTGAACTAGCAAGCTTGATACCTAGAAATATAGTTATGTTTCATCTCTCTTCTGTCGTTCACTTAACGTGCTGTGCAACGATGTTGCTTGTTATACGTATATCGTTGCATGACATTAGAGTTCATACACTTCTCGCTCAATTCTCTGTTGTGCAATTACTTTTCTTTATCAAGACAATAAATAGAAAATTATATTAATTATATACGTCAACGTATGCAAATCGATGAAATGCGGGACTAGATCAACGTCACACGCTTCATCTAACTTTTTCCCCAACATCATACATGTGTGCTCGAGGATAGCGGCCCGTGGAAATTTTCGAAAGAGAGCCCAAGTGCTACGTAATAAAACATTTTGATTCAGTAAATATGATCTATTTCTGATTCAAACAGACAATTGGGGGAATTTATACACGACATTAAGAGAACAGACTCTCGACAAGCCCGTATGTTTCAACATAAAATCAATGGCAGAGATGTTTTATTTATTTCTTGGTAAAATATGCCACAAGTAAACAAAAAGTTTAATGGAAAAAGGGACCAGAGGGGCCCAGAAATATTTTTGTCCCCCGTCCTTTTGTTTTAAGCTGAGCACGTCTGTGCCCAAAATGCGACAGCGCGCATGACGAGGACGGTAACTGAATCAGCGCCCAGTCTCTCTTACATTTAAACCGCGCGACATTATCCAGGCCTATTTTCACATCTAACAGGTTTGCAATTTCACACGGCGAGCGCAGAGTCGAGCTTTCACTTTCCTCTCCTGTGGGATCCGTTTCCCACGCAAAACAATGCTCGAAACGAGAGCGCGTAGGGGCTGAAATGGATGAAGTTGCTTTCGAATGCAATGAAGCGCCGCAGCCAGCGACGGATTAAAATCGCTAAGAGAGCTCTAGGTATTAACAAACTATACAGCCTCTAATAATATTAGATGTAATCATACGTACAAACATACTGTAGATTCTTGATTATTAGGTCATCAGTTGGTTGGTTGTTAGTGATTCCGGGCGGGTCTGACTGGGGTCATCATTCCGGTAGGTGTAGTGATTTTTTCGTCACGGGAGGTGACCATGATCTTTCCCCGCTGAATGGCGAGATCCGGCACCGACCTACCAACGGCTAGTGGGGTTTCCCCAACCAGGTATCTCACACCAGCGGGGCACCGCCCCAGCCGGGACAAGCTCTAAGCTCTCGACCGGTCTCCCAGCAGGTGCAGAATTGTAGTGCATGTTAGTGTATGTGCGTGAGGGTAGGACAAAGAAGAGGAAGAAAAGATCGCACGCCGTCCGTGGCCCGTTTGTTAGGGTACTGCTCCGGCATTCGCCTGATGTTGATCCGAGAAACCACGGAAAACTACCCATGAGAGCAGCCGGTCTCTAGAATTCTCCTCCGACAGACAGCGTCCGAATTCGTCCTAGCTAACAAGCTAGTGTCAAAAATGTTGCCACTGTCGGAACTCGAACGTAGGACCTCCCGGTCAGAGGTACTGCAGTGACATCAACTGATGCACTGGGTCCTTGGTAGTACGGACATCTGGATAGTAGGATAACCAGTATAAAAATAAATAAAATGCATAGACACACCTAAAATTAGAAACGTCTTTTTTCACTGAAGCTATTTCAATAGAAGACTATGACGAAGTGCTTCAATGAGTGAATGTGATCATTCAAAAATGTAGGCTTTTCTTAGGGGCTGCGTAAGTCAGTCAGATCGGCCGCCAACGAAACAATACACCAGACAGGTCAGCAGTCAACAAAACAATCCATAATGGACATTCTTGAAACCGAGTCACGCGGCCAAGGCTTCAGAATTCCTTAAGTAAATAGTCGTCTGCATCAGAGCATTGTACAGAAGTACTTCATATTAATTTTTTGATACAGTAAGTACATCGTGAAAATCTGTAAAGGATTTTTTATTGTCCTTCGTTCTTGGATCAAACACACGACTTCATTCGCTCAAAAACTGCGATTTTTTCGTGACTGATAGTACCATGTACTTCTGTTGATACAACGTCCAGTACCACAAAGTCCTTACATCAGTCTATTAAACGAACATACTTAATTGAAATATGAAAATAAACTATATCATTTGCTGTTTAAAACTGTCGGGTTAAAATATTTTACATTATTCAAAATTTTCTTTTTGAAAATTTGACTTGCAACCAGCAGGGGACCTAAGCATGTACTTATCAGTACGGGGCGGATTAATTTTGCACTTTTTGTCGATTTTGATTAATAAGTCATTTTTCACCTTTTCCCGTCATTTTTAATGCATTTTCTTACCGTTTTCATCGATTTTAATGTGATTTTTAATGGTACTTTAAATTATATTTACAAGACGCAAGAAATGTTCTTCAGAGAATTACTCAGCAGCCTATTCGATTTGTTCGCTCAGAAATTGTTTTGACGGCCGTTGTAAGTATGTAATTCATGTGATGTATATCAGCACCATTCCCAGTTCGTCCGATTTCGGGATAACTAAGAACAGAGATTTCCTGAAAAGAATAGTCCAAACCAAAAGTATGCAAGCTTGAACGTATGGAAGAAGCTTCGATTACATCAGTAACGAATCCAACAGCTTGAGTTGTTCACCCGAACTGTTTTTGATAAGATTTTTTACGTCATTTTTCTTTGGTTTGGGGGCATTTTAAAAGCATTTAATTGATCATTTTTGGCGATGTTTTCGGTCATCGAAATGCGCCCCTACTTATCAGCGTACGCACTAATCCACAGCGGCTGCAGCACGCCACGGAGAAGACGCCCGCCTGCTGCAGCAGGCCTTGGCGCCGCGACGCGCGCGCTGTGGGTCAGGGTTAGCGACTGCCGCCGCTGCAGGGGCCAGGCAACCCGCCGTCGCAGCCGCCTCTCCACCAGGCGGAGAACGACACGCATTTCGCTGACGACGTCCACGCCGGCCCAGTTGCCTCCGATGCATACCACATCGTTGCCAGGGTCAAAATTAGTTAAGTCGTTAACAATACCGTTGTAATAATAGTTTATGCAATTAGTTTATAATGTTAAGCTTTATTGCATGAGGAACGAGTTTTCAAATTTGTACGAATGCAATAAAGCGACATTATAAACGAGTTGCATACGCGATTTTTTTGTATAACAACTTTATAATTTTTAAGAGAATCAAACTTAACATTGCAAAATAAACTTCTTTGTGACGTCGCGGGTATTTGACATGAATACCCGAAAACGGTGGTTGGCTGTTCCGTTTACCGCTACCACCCCAAGATTCTCTAGCTGCGATTGGCTGAATGTGTGATGACGCAATCATTTGGGCCGTAAAATGCCCTTTTATGAACGATTTCTTGCAACAGAAAAGGTCGTTTATAATGCTGGTATACAAAAAAGTCATTACCGTCAGCGTCATCGTGTGAGTATGAATGTGAATATTTGTTTCTAGGTGTGTGAACTCCATAAGTCACCACTCACATAAGGGTAGTGCAAGTTATATCCCTGTAGTGTTCCTTCACTGCTGGTATGCGAGATCCGACGCTGATCTGCACGCGGCTGGCACGGTTTTCTCCTTCAGGCATCTCCTCCAGCGTGGTCTCGCTCCAGCTCTTAGCTTCCGAATAAACTCTCGATATTTATAGTGAGTTTGTGGTGCATGAATATGTATCTAAAGGAAGAGGGGACAAGGAAGGGACAGAGAAACATTTCGAGCGGTACGTTACCCATTTTTTACGGCACTGTTTCGGCATTCGCCTGTCAATCATCGCAAAAACACGGAAAATTGCCATCAAAGCCGTCTTCTCGAATTCTCCGCCAGGTAAAGGTTTAATCCGACCGAGATAATAATGTAGGTAGTGTCTAAATTCCGATGTCGTCAGGACTCGAACCCTAGGACCTAGGACCCTCGAGTAACAGTGTTGGCAGAGTCACTGCAGCAGGTAAAATCGAAAGGGGGACAATGATGTCAACACGAACTCGGGTTCGTCCCCCACCCAATCCATTTAGAATTTGTGGGGCGCAAAGCGAGTTCTCGGCAGTCTTTCTCGAGGTTCTCCCGTTTTTCCTGACTTATTCTATAATTCTGTGGAAAGATGGCAAAATGATATCTTTTCTCATGACATGAGACACAAACTGCAATAAGTCACTCTTGTTTGTTAATGTTTAGAAGTAGACAAAAAGTGCATTTCTCTTATAATTTATGAAAAAACAATGGTGGCAAATTGCAATAAGACAAAAGCCACAAAGTAATATTTCATGAAATTTTGATGCTTCAAATCGTCGTTATGAAAAACAATTTTAAAAGTGACTTACAACATTTTGCCATCTTAGCACAGAATTTCTCTATCATAGTTCTTGTCACCATTATATCATATTTCCCGCTATCATTAGATTGTCATTCACGGGTCTCAATGACCCAGTACCGGCAGCGTATAAGCGACTGACAGATCTCTCCTCACGTGCTGTGGTGAGCTGCTTTGAAGCAATTAGGTTGCGAGGATTTGTTTACTTTCTCACAGCAAGGGTTCATTGTGGCCGCTCATGTGACTACACGAAGCCACGGAGGCGAGAAGTTTCGGCTGTGGTGAGGGTTATGAACATTTTATCAAGACGTGTCCTCGCCTGTCAGTAAATGTAAATGTTTTGAGATATAATTTATCTGTCATGTAGGTGGTGCCATGAGCGTTGGAATGTGGGGCAACAGTGTATGGAACTGTCAGAGTCGCTTACACGCTGCCGGTACAGTAGAAGTTGAAGACACCTTAAACAATAATTCATTAATTTATGAACGCATGCGTCTTCAATATGGTTTCATCTTACTCCATATCTTGGTGAACGTCCTCGAAATTGTTGTCATCGTCATTGTGTCTTCGTTGTCGGCGTCGTCAATGTGATTGTCATATCCAATGCCATTCCAATGTCTAATAGCAACTGTTTTAATAAAGTGAACACTTGAAAATATCTCCTTTATTAAATTTCGATTTGGCATTTCTGCATGCTCATAATTTTAAATTATTTCTTCACCTCTGCTCCTACCATCGCCGCCGCCACCACCACCATCAACGTCATCACTCATGTTGACGACATTACCCTTTTCTTTCATCTCCATGCCGTTGTCAATGACATCGTTGACGATACGACACAATTGACGATCACAATCGCTTTTGCCTATGCCACCATCTTTGCCGCCGCATCCACCTCCTTGGCCTCACCTTCACTTCCGCCTCGGTCTTCACCTCCGCCACCGTCTTTGCCTCCGCCACCGTCTTTGCCTCCGCCACCGTCTTCGCCTCCGCCACCGTCTTCGCCTCCGCCTCGGTCTTCACCTCCACCTCGGTCTTCACCTCCGCCTCGGTCTTCACCTCCGCCTCGGTCTTCACCTCCGCCTCGGTCTTCACCTCCGCCTCGGTCTTCACCTCCGCCTCGGTCTTCACCTCCGCCTCGGTCTTCACCTCCGCCTCGGTCTTCACCTCCGCCTCGGTCTTCACCTCCGCCTCCGTATTCACCTCCGCCTCCGTATTCACCTCCGCCTCCGTATTCACCTCCGCCTCCGTATTCACCTCCGCCTCCGTATTCACATCCGCCACCGTCTTCGCCTCCACATGTCTTCGCCTCCACCACCGTCTTCGCCTCTGCCTTCACCATCACTTTCGCCTTCGCCTCCAACTCTCCCTCTGCCATCGCCTTCGCCTCCAACTCCCCCTCCGCCATCCCCTTCGCTATCTCATCCACCTGCGCCTCCGCCACGACGTCAATCACAGCCACCGCCAGCACCGCCACCATCGTCGTCGTGCGTACGCGCGAACGGCTTCGCCTTGATCCAGATCGCGCGGCGCGGCGCGGCGCGGCGCGGCGCGGCGCGGAAACACGCGGCGCAGCCCTGACCCTTCGCGCGCGAGGTCGCCCGCATCGCGACGCCGCCCCTCTGCCCCACTGGCTGACTGCGCCGCCGCCCTGCGCCGATTCGCACCGCCCGCCCCTCGGATTCGTGATGGAGCGCTTGCCCAACGCCCGGCCGCGGGGCCACGTGCGCACACTACACTGCGGGCAACTTTTCCTTGTATCCCAAGACGCCTAACAGTTACATCTTACAGCTCCATCTACATTCGCGCACAAACACCACAGACGAATGCGGGCTGAAGACGTTTAAGAATATGTGTCGACCCAACACATACCCTTTGGTAAAATTATAAAAAGGCGTTGCTACTCACACAGGTAACTTGAAGAAGCATTTGTTATTAGTGTCGCTTAAATTGCAAATCTCGCTTGATTCAGAAGTCCCTAAATGTGAAATGACAACACATGTACATCCACTATTTTCAATTTGAAGATTCTAAATTATTACCGCTGTTTGGGATTTGAGAGCTTACACGTGCTTATGGTTCCTAATAACTTGACGTTTAATATAACAAAGCACTGAGCAGTTTATTTCAAAATAAATGGTCTACAATTATTAAATGGAGCATATGCTCCTAATGAAGGGGATAATTACAGAAACTCGTCACAGACAAAGACCGCAGCAATGATACTATGAGGGAACAAGTAATGACATTTCGCGTGCCCATTCTACAGCCTTCCAACGCAGAACTCCGCGTTGAAGTCCGTACTTAAAGCTTCGTACAGTGTCATAGATTAGAATCCTGACGAAGGTTTCACACCAGCTAAGCACCTGGATGCATGACGCTGACTGAGAATTCTAGGTACTGCCTGTTTAGATTGGACATTTCCTCCTTTCAATTCCAGGCAGATATTGGCATCATTCCTTAAACCTCAGACCACTATTCGCCCGCAACCTTTCCTTCCCCATCCTTTCTCCACTCGCATCCTTATAGCCTGGCGATTTGTTAATTCCACGTCCCCTTACTGTAAATAATGTAAATACCGCTTACTGTAAATACCGTAAATACCGCTTACTGTAAATAATGTAAATAATGTTCGTTGTTAAATTAAGTCAGGATGTAAGACAAAGTAGATTTATATTAGTTTGTAAGTATCTAGTTTGTAAGCTAGGCCATACGTTAGCTGTGTAAATAGAATTTAAGAATAAATATTATTTATTTATTTATTATTTGCTTCTAATAGGGTATGGAATTAACAAATTCCCCAAGATCCCCCAGGACTCCGACAGTGCAGCGAGTATGTAGAATTTAGTCCATAGCTCAAAGTCAATTATAATGCCATAGGGAGGGGAACATGCTTGCCTCAACCACCACAAACAAATCACTATAGAAACCCAGCTTCGGCACGTGGGTGATACTATTTCAATAAAATCGAACACCAATAATAAATCCCGTGCATTCCATATCATTGTCTCCCTAAATAACCATTCATCAGCTAAATCGTTAATGTAAACATGTAAAATGTCAAGTCAACGAGATAACTGATCAGACAAGATAATGTTTCCTATTGCGGATGCATTCTGCGAGCATAAAACAACGGCACCAAAGACTAATGAAACAATGACAACAAAATGTCTCATAAAATACGGAAAGGCAGGAGAAGTATAATACTCGTGAAACTCGTAAACTTTATCTGTCTGTGCGAGCAATGAGATTCTCCAAGAGTCATGGTGATTTATTCTGGTAAATGGAATAATCTTCACCCGAGCTTCAACACTCTCTTTAATGGGACACGCATTTGTCTTTCATTGCACTCTCGTGTACACAGAATTTTACTGAAACCGCTGAACGTAGTTCAAGGGTAACTGCAATTTGTCGAGTTGAATCAAAAGCGAGCTACCCGCTCAGAACATGGGACTTCCTTGCATAATTTTTTTTTCTCGCCTTTCTTCGCAAGAAGAGAAAGTATTGTAATCGTGCGCCTGGAAACGGCGATTTTTTGACAAACAAATTTCGGGGCAGTGGTTACGAAAAACTGAATAAATATTGTTCATATATGTAGCAAGTTCTTCCTCTAACTCGTTGGGAAGTAGAATCCATGTTGTGTGGATCGTTGACGGCAGAACGTCTATCTGTGGTCAAAGTTAGCGCCTAAACCGTTCAGACGATTTTCCCCCAAATCGATAATCCCAGACCGATTTAACAGAACTCAATATCCTACAAGTTTGAAACAATTTTTTTTCATTTTGGGTGTGCTTTACATGAAGCCTCAATGACATTTTCGAAATTTTATCAAAAATGGCTCATTTTTTGTATAAAACTTTGTTCTCATGACAATGTTTTGAAAAAAACTAGTGTTTTCCGAAAAAAATAAAATGTAAGTTAATTCAATTTAGAAAAAAACATTTTCTCAAGAGCCACTCCAATTTGTTTTTCATTGTTTTCCACAGATAGAACGCTGGACACTTAAAGAGAGTGGCGCATGTATCATTTTCGTTGAACTCTCTGAATGGGGAATATGCAAAAGTTATAAATAATGCCAGAATAAGCTATTGAAGCATTACTAGTTACATATATTGATATCACAATTGAGAATGTTCCCTTTGGTGCTGAAATTTAAAGTATGCATTTGTTTAGAAGTGCCAGCGAAGTTAGAATAACGTGAAATTAGTGTATAAAACACTCAGCATTCGAAACTAACAGTCATTGTTTCTTTCTTCTATCCTGATGTTTCGTCAATAATAAATTTAATATTTTGCGATAACGTTTGTGATAATTTTGAAATATCTACCTTTCCGAGTATTAATTGGAAAAATTACATATACTGAACAGAAATTTGGAAGAACTGGAACGACAGTATTTGCTGTTTTAACTTATTGTAAACAGAGTCAAAAAATGATTTTTTTTCAGCAGCCACTTACAAATGTGAAATTAGAAAAAAGTAATGGAAATTACCCATCAACATTGTTCAAACAAAAAGACGGACTACAAATAAGATTAATTTACTTACTTTCTAACTAGAATTCAGGGGCCCTTCAATTAAGGCCGTGGAAGTCCGTGAGTATATGATAGTTATAAAAATGTTGAAGTGAATGGTTGAATGAATGACAGGGAACCGGAAAAACACCCAAAAAATATGTCCACCGTAATTTCCACATGCGTTGGTCCAGGTCCTCATACGTAGAACTTAGAATGAAATTCCACATTTGTAACCCCCGGGCCTCGGCCTTGGAATGCTCATAGAACAGCCATTACGCCCACGCCCAACCACATACATACACACACACACACACACACACACACACACACACACACCACCACCACCACCACCACCACCACCACCACCAAATTATTGAACACTGTCATAATAGTCAAAATTAATGGCTATTACTTTTCACTGTTTCTCCTTCCATTGGGATAAAGATAAATACTGATTTCGATTTTTTATAAATCTTAAGGTGTACATATGTCAATGCAATGGTATTCATTGCTTCAGTAAAAAATGATATATTTCGTTGATTTATTTCGTAAAGTTATCAAGGCACGAATATACATTTTTCTAGAAAGTATATTCATTCCATAATTTTCAAGTAGGAATGAACCGTAGTAAGCACGGATGACATACGACTGCCAAAGATTGCTCAGTATGTCAAAACGAAGAAATAGTCCCAGGATCGAATTCGGTCACCTCTTGAAGACCGGTTGATCCGACTGACCACTTTCGCGACGTAAAAATTAGAATTCAAGGACGAAGGAGACATGCCACAACCGGTGTTTGGCCTTGAGGTTGGAGTATTGAGAACGCTCCATTGAGAAAATGGACAAGCTTGAACATGAACACACCACATGTTTGAAGTAAGGATTACTGATTAGTAGGGAGCAGATTTTGATGATCTAAAACATAGCTAAACACGATCAATAAAATGCTCTTAGAATGTTTTAAAAATACCCTAAAAGCAAAGAAAACTTGCGTTAAATATTTGATCAAAACCAATTCAGATGAACAACTCGAGCTGTTGAATATATTATAGATGTAATCAACTTTCGTTCAAGTGAACTCAACTTGCAAATTTTTGGTTTGGACCGTTCTTTACCAGGAAATCTCTGTCATTGATCATTCCGAAACCGCCAGAAATGACAATGGTGCTGATAGTCGCGCGTCACAGGAACCTTAATGATATACAACCGTTGACATCACAATTTCTGAGCGAAGAAATCGAATAGGTTACTTAGGAATTCTATGAAGAACATTTGTAGCATTTCTTAAATATTATTTGAAAATAATATCATTAAATGATATTAAAATCGGTAAAATCAGCGAAAAATGCTTTAAAATGACGGGAAAAGGTAAAAAATGACTTATTAGTCGAAATCTATGAAAAATGAAAAAATAGTCTTATAAAAATGAGTCATTTCCTTTCAACATAACATAAAATTAATGACTACACCAAAAATGATTGTTCTAAAGTAAAAAGAAAAAAATCGCATTTCTTTATAATCCACCCCCACTGATTAGTAATAATTAGTGTAAGATTTATATCGTTACAAAGAATTTAGCACAGACCCCCACTTCCAGATTTTTGGCATGAACTATACATTAATAAAGGCAACAAAACGCTTTCATCACATTCGTATTCATTTTAATTTCCTTCAAAATGAAAGAGAGAATGAAAATGAAACAGAAAATGGATTTTATTCCTTTAGTTATTTATGAGTATTTCAGTTACTTACTAGCTTCCTTCGTCATAATACTACTAAATAAATTTGGACATAAATAAGACTTTCAACAAATCCAAGCAACAATTTCTCTCAAGATATATTTGCATTTGCATTTTACATTTTTATGTGGTTTGCGAATTCTTCACTACAAACATTGGTTCACATTGTGTCAACTTTAGAATATCGAGAATCAACTTTAGGATGTAAATGCAAATCAATATGTAGAAATAATCTTCCACTACTGAAAATTAGTCTTAGAAACACACTAAATTTTGGAATAACGACTGAAGTATTTGTTTCATTGGCGACGCTGTCTCTATGAAATTATAGTCTGGCCTCTTTCGAATCCTGCAATGCAATAAGTAAAAACGTGTTTCTGATCTTCGCACTTGTGTAATCGCCGGAAATGAAAAGAGCTTCATGGAAAATGAAGTACAGAGAACTCCGTGCTCGAAAGATATAGGAGACCATATTCAAATACGGATGTATGAGGATATTCCTTGTGAGAAAACAAAGCATGTCGGCTTCAATGAAATTTTTTTTTTTTTTTAAATTGGCTGGTATAATTTTTTTTCTCATTTACATTTTTAACATTTCCTGGCTCTGGAGGCTCCACTTGCAGAGAAAGTCCAAACACAACACTGTGTAGGTGTTTTCCAGGCTTACGGGAATGTTTCCTGCTTAATTGATAACCGATGCCAGCAGAAAAAAGGATAAAAAAAGGCAAAAGGAAAGAAAAGGTTCAATGTAAAGAAAAATATTAAAAATAGCATCAGAAGCTAAAATAGGTAAAATAAAAACCTTCTGAACACAAGCTCAGATGTACTGTTAAGTGATTTCTATTGTTGAAGTCTTAAAATCGTAAAAATTATAATGACAAGACATTTTTCCAAACTTACTGTCTCCATTCATTACTCTGACCTCATTATGGCTGTAGTTCAGCGATTTGAGCAGCAGGTCATAAAGAAGACGCGAATTCGAATATCGGTCAGGGTAATTTATGCACTGAACCATTTACAAAATTCTCTGCAGCCACCGACTAAGACCGATTTGGCATAGTTCACGTATACAGAAACGCCCAACACTTAACATTTTCAAACGAATACCACGTTTTGAGAACAAACTTCTATCTTTCTGCAGACGCCAACATTGCATCATCAAGACACGACTTACAACATACATTCCATTACAAAATGCAACCCCAACAAACAAGTTCCTGGCACAATACGTCCTTTCTCCAGAGACCCAAGGAACACAAACCGGAAGGCCGTGCACGCCACCGCACCGGAGGCACGATATCCCAGTTTCAGAATAACTGCCGCCGTCATAGCCAAGGACACCCAAACAACGTGCGCGGAAAAGCAGGTGGTTGTTTGCGCGCGCGCACGCGTTGTATCAACAGCACGCGTCCGTCCGGCACTGGCTGCAGTGGCGGCGGCTGCAGAGGTGGTGGTGGTGGTGGTGGTGGTGGTGGTGGTGGTGGTGGTGGTGCTGGTGCTGGTGGTGGTGGTGATGGTGGTGGTGATGGTGATGGTGGTGGTGGTGATGGTGGTGATGGTGGTGGTGATGGTGATGGTGGTGATGGTGGTGATGGTGGTGATGGTGGTGATGGTGGTGATGGTGGTGATGGTGGTGATGGTGGTGATGGTGGTGATGGTGGTGGTGGTGATGGTGGCGGTGTGGCGGTGGCAGTGGCGGATGCAGTGGCGGTGGCGGTGGCGGTGACAACGTTGACGTTGACGTTGACGGTGACGTTGACGTTGACGTTGACGTTGACGTTGACGGTGACGTTGATGGTGACGTTGACGGTGACGTTGACGGTGACGTTGACGTTGACGGTGACGTTGACGGTGACGTTGACGGTGACGGTGACGGTGACGGCGACGTTGACGTTGACGGTGACGTTGACGGTGACGTTGACGGTGACGTTGACGGTGACGGTGACGGGGGCAGCGGTTACGGCGGTGGCAGTGGAAGAGCCAGCTAGGGTAGGCGGGGGTGGCAGAGGTGACGGTAGTGTAGATGGCGACGGCGGTGACGGGGAGAGGAAGAGGCGGCGGCGGACGCTGGACGTCGACGGATGCAGTAAAAAGGTACCGCTCATTGTGGCTTGCGCCTCTGCTGCTGCAGCCGCCGTCGTCGAAAACAAACAACGGGTAACCACGGGTACCGCGGTAACAAACCACACGATAACTCGAAGCTGCGTTAATATCAGCCAAAACAAAGTTCTGAAATGTTTGATGGGTGGCTGGACTGGGAGGATAGTTGTATAGAGCAGATGCAGTACCTATTTCACATGTTTACAAAACCAATAATCTATATATTAAAATGTGAAAGAAAACGTTTACCCTTTTTTAAGCACATTGCGCGCTCCGAGCAGTGTGAGGTTTGGCTTAGTCAAAGTTTATATGGACGTAGAGTGTAGAAAGCTACTATATATCTTCTATATATATATATATATATATATATATATATATATATATATATACACATCTTAGAGCCTTAAAACCAGATTTACGTTTCCCGTAGGGATCTGAACAAAAATGTACGTTCCCTAATCTATAAAATGAAGTATTTAAGACGTTTTATTCCAAGCTTAGCGTTTAAGAGAAAGATTACTCTATATTCGCATTTGTGAAAGGCATATTGTTAACACTATATTTCACTTCAGGAAGACAGTTGAAGTCACGAGACCAGTTTCCATTGAGTTTCCCAACCATGCAGGTGAGGGAGAATCAAAATAATCGTTGCTCCATCACTGATGTTAACCACAGTAATGTATTAAAATAATACAAAAAAGTTATTGTGTTAATATAAAAATGCTCAAAATACTTCATTTAAAACTCAAAATTACAATTTATGAATTGAATGTAGGTTTAAAAATTATAGTATTTTAGTATCCATTACGTGCACAAATGTGCGAAATTTTCGCACGGGTTCAGCTAGTATTTATTAAATACATTGTTCAGCTAGTATTTATTAAATACATGTCCTATGGTACCAGTTCGAACGGCGGTTATAGCGCTACGGTGCAAAATGTCAAGTTTGCGAATTACCACGCAAGTCTAATACTCTTGCTTTCCGGCTTCCGCGTCGCGGTGTGTCCAGTTCAAGGCGTGTTTCAACCTTAATCGATTGATTAAACCGGATGTTTTTTTCCGCATGGATCTCTTTACGTGTTCGAACTTTTGTTTGTAAATGAAAACGTTCCATAATCCAAAGTTAAAATACCACCTCTGTTAGTTCATGTGTTCGAAGAAAGCGAACGCTGTTTATACTACGTGCATGGAGTTGACTCACCCTTCCCCGCTTCGCTCGTAATTCTCGTATTTCGAACGCTGTTGCTCACTGAAACCATCAATTAATGCGGGCACATTCGTCAGTATGTGGAGAAACTGATATTACCAGTAAAATCCACATTCGTCTCAGACGAAAAGAACGGCATACCTCAGCGCTCCTAGCGCTAGCAATTTCATAACCACCAATACGAGAATCCAAGTACCCTGAGAATCACTATAATATCTACGATGCAGTATGCCCCCCCCCCCACACACACACACACACAAACTCACTCACTCACTCACTCACTCAACAACCACCATCATCATGTTTATTATTACTATTATTATTATTATTATTATTATTATTATTATAAATCACAATCACCATCAATCGTAACGTTAAGATCAAAACCCTCGGTCCCCATTCAACTAAAACACTAACACCTAATACATCTAGTCCTTCGCATCTCCTGATTTATTATCTCAACAATTCTCTATTTTCACTCTCGTCACCAAGCCGTCTTCTGCACCGCCACCTCTACCCACACACGCCCCGCTGCCTCCAGCGCTGCCTCCTCCGACACGTCGCGCCGGCATGGCCGCACGCGTCGGCCTTGACCGAGCGCGCGGAAGACGTGGCGTAGGTGGGGGGGGGGACGGAGGCGGATGCGCAAGAAACGACCCGGAAAGACGAACAGCGCGGGCGCCTCCGTCGCCAGCACCACCGCCACCGCCACCGCCACCGCCACCGCCACCGCCCGGCGCCGGGCATCGCGCGGTCGCAGAACCCGTCAGCCCCGCCACTGCTTCTCACAAACATGCGCTCTTTCGCAAAACGCATTTTTCTTTACTGACTACATTGATTAGCTACAGGTACTTCTCCCAACGTGGCGCAGCCCCAGCCGGTGCAAGCTATAAACTGCTCTTCCGGCACGTTTGCTTTTGTAGAACACGGAAGTGTGTGTGTGTGTGTGTGTGTGTGTGTGTGTGTGTGTGTGTGTGTATGTATGGATGAGTGGGAGTGGGCGTGACGGGAAAAGTACATTAATCAGGAAGAATAGATAGCGCGCGGGCCGGGATGCGTTTAATGTACTCCTCGGCATGCACCTCCATTTGATCGAAAGAAAAAAAAACACGCAAACTACCAATCAGATCGGTCACCTGCCAGAATTCTCAACAAGACAACCGTTGAATCATCATAAATTTGGTAATACTCGAAAAAGTTATTCAGATTCTGAAAGCTTTAAATCGGATGCTAAAAAATAACTCTGATTTGCTACCGAGAGCCAGTCAGTCTTCCGCATCCGTAAGCGCTATGAAGTGCGGCAGAGTGAGAAGTTTCAAACAGTTCTTAATGCTGTCCAGAGAAGTCGCTAGCGCTGGCGAATGCACAGCATGCCAGCCGCGATAACCTAGGTCTCTTCATGTTTCAGTAGCGGGGAGAGGGGAGGATGCGCGTCTGGACGGTCGGTAGGCACCGCAAAATATTCCGTGAACAGTCCTTCTCTGGTCGTTCAAGTTACGCTTCTCTCAAGTTTTTGTGAAAATGGAGTGTGTTAATGATCCAGAAGTTAGTGGTTCGTGTAATTGACTTATAGAACAATTATTAAAGACAGAATTTCATACTATTGGGTTTTTCAGAAAAGTTTAAAATAAAAGACATCGGTAGAGGTAGCTTCCATAAAATGCTGTATACTTGAAATAATGTTCAGGATTCGCAACAGCGTTGAATACGACCAAGCAGTCAAATAGGCAGTGTGGAAAATCCTAATCCGAATCCTACAAACCTCCCACTCAGACTATACCAGGGCCGCCCAGCGATCTGCTCCGAGGAGGAGCCGCTGCTTGCTCCCTGCTGTTTCTAGCAGCTCCAGCGGCAGACGGAGCAGATTACTTCATCTTTTATCGATCGGCGTCTTGTGGCAGAGTGGGCCCCGTCTCGTTTTTTGCGGGTATTTGCCATTGCTCGGACTGAAAATGTCTCACTGTTCTAGCAGACGATATTACGACTGAAAAATAGTGAAATATTTTTGTAAAATTTATTGGAACATTTACTAGTTATATACATATTCTTGTGCTTTGAAAATTTAAAAAAGCAATTTTCATTGCAGCATGGAAAGAACAATTTATTTTTGCAGATTCCACCAGATATACCAAATTTTTAGATGCAGAAGAGTGTTCAAGCACATTAAGAAATATAATTGCTGCGATATTACAGTGTATCATGCTGCTGATTATGAAAACGGATTCTAAAGGTTACCGAAAAAATGTTACTACATGAAGTAATAATAGAAATACTGACAGTAAATGTGATTAAGAATTTTAAAAAATCAAGCTAATTGCAAATAAATTATTTTTCTTCTTGTATTTCTTTCGAGATTTACAAATTTTCAAAGACAAAATACCGCTTACATTTGTACGTTTATCCAAACATACGAAACATTCGAGCAGAATTTTGATGCTGTTTCGGAAAACGTTTTTGAATGACGTTCTCATAATATTCTAATAAATGTTTCTTTTGTCTGAAATTTTTCTCTTAATTCAGCGTGATACTACAAATCAGTTATTTCTAATTGAAAATCAAAAGGAAAGAAATGTAGAAAATATATTAAATTCTAAATGTAAACATCAAACAAGTCCTTAAAGCGGATTTCAAATTCCGAACGCAATGTTCGGAATACATCTACACATTCTCCAAGATTCGATGTTTCGTGAATGTTTGACACTGAACTAATTTTAAGAAGAATGAGAGGTTCTTCTTTCCCCAAGGGACAGTTTTAAAATAAAATTAACCTTTTTTATTTTGTGTTATTTTACTGTTAAAACAATACAGGAACATCAAAATATATCCAAAACGTACTTCTTGAAACGCATTGTTTCTCATAGCACTGCAAAATACTTTACGTTCTCCTTTAGAGTTCTTTTCGTATTCGGCAGCATGATTAACCATATAATGTAGTTGAATATTATACTTCATTTGATTAAGCACGTTTTTGCAAACTAAACATTTACCATAGCTGCCGCCTTCAGGGAAAAGATACTTTTCTTTCCATGTTGCATTGAAATTGTCGGTGTGGACGCTTCGGTTTGCGAAGTGCTGGCGTCGACTCCCGAGTGTCGCGACTGCTGTTATCGCGACATTGTGACGGAGGTTATCGCAAGCCGCGCAACGCTCGGGCTCAGGTGTCGCGCTCCCGATTCGCTCTGCATGAACAGCCCCTGACTATACAGTAAGAAGAAGAATCATTTACATCTACTATGGAGTGTTCCGAGCTGTTTAGACTCGTCTTGAAGAGTTTTCAAAGTCTGAGATTTTCTCCTCTCTTGGTATCACTTCACTTTGCTTCACTGCCTACGTTACTATTTACACTATTTACAAAAGACTTTACGGGCACTTCACCGGTTGGTTCCGATCTGACCTATTTAATAACTACGTTGCAGGCGTCCCTGTCGCGTCCTTGTTGCAGGTGTGTATAAGGTCCTAGTTGCAGGTGTGTATAAGAGCATGTGTGTTTGTTTCTTTACGTGGCAATGTCTTCACAACTCAGTCCCCATTGAGAAAGTGAGCGACACGCTTGGGTCCCCGGCAATTTTTCTTCAGAAGGAGCAAAAAGGACATCTACTATAAATGCACGATGGTGTAGATGTGCCCTTAGGCTTCATGCTTAATACAAAACTTATTACTATGACGTCATCCTAAGGCGCTGGAAGACACGCCACGAAACTGATTTTGAGGTGGTCAGTGCAACTTAATACCGATTATTACCTTACATTATAAGGAGGTGATAACATTGAAATAATTATTGATGGCAGCCTTATTTGCTTTTTCAGAAGAGGCATTAATAATTTACAAATGGAATGTAATATATGATCATACTCAGATGCATGTTTTAATTCTATTAATTGAAATCCTTTTTACACTAGTTACATCGAACCAAGGGAAAATCAGATTAATTCTCCATTTTTTTAAAATATAACGTCGCTTTTCAACATCTAAGATCATTCAGCGACCACCGTAAGTAACAATGCGGGTAACGGTAACTGTATACGCACATATACAAACATCCATGCCCTGGGCTACATTGGAACCCGCGATCCTTCAGGCACGGGACAGCTAAAGCTCTTTAGCCTTAGCGACCACGGCTACCCAGGTCGGTCTTCCACCCTTGTTCCAGGGAGAAACAGCGTCCTTCTTCAAATTACTGTGCAAAAGTTGGCTGCGAGTTCGAATCCTCTTACTAGTATTTCACTACATTAGACTGGGATTGTGGAAAAGAGATTTGCCTAAAATTCTACGTAATTTTTCGACTTAGTTCAAGCCCTTCTCAAGACTGGCTTGCCGTGATTTCTGATGGTATTTCCTGCTGCTATATCTGTTCTATCTGCACAAATATCCCCGCCAGAAATGCAAGTCACCCCTGTGAAAGAGTTCTTCGCGTTCTTAGCCCACATAATCACGAACTTTCACATCGCAGAAATAACTGACATGTGGATGATGAACATTAAGCGAAACGACAGTAATATTTAAACAATGAAAAAGAATAAAATACGAGGCTACGGGGTTTGGTAACCCCTGTTGTAAATGAGGTGACGCACACATGCTTTAAGAGGCTCTGCATGCATTGCAGATGAGGTAATGCGCTGATCTCATCTTGCAGGCGTTCTCTAGAGTCCATAAATATTTTTTACCAACAATCGATACACATCAGTAACAGGTAAATCAAACGCCCTTGTTTTTTAATACAAAATAATTACACTGAAATATTACTACTTTTTCGAATCGATTTGATCTAAATAGTGTACGTTAAATACTGTACACCACATCCTCAGCTCCTGTTCACCTTCCCCAGTACATACCAAAACATTAATAATACATATCATGTTAGTATTATTAGGAGAGTATTATCGCCATAAATAAAAATGCGGAAGTAGGTGGAATTGTCAACAATTTAAGAAACCATGTCAATTATTGTTAACATATTTGTTATTACTGTAACTAAAACAACCAAATGTATTATTTAATTGTCGCTAATGACCATCGCTGTCGATGCGACAGTAAATAAACTAAAGAAAACAAATCATAAAAGTAGTTTCTAAGAGAACAGAACTCTATAAGGGTACAAAATGCGAAGACGTATGATACCCACCCAAAAAGACAAGGAAAAATCAACCATCACCAAAGACAAGGACAAAGACTTTGACAAGGAACCTTCAACAAAGGCATCTACCTCTGATTTTGAAAGCTCATGTGCAACGCACCATGGATATGAAAGGCCTAAAGGGGGGAGGGGTGGAACGGAAAAGAAGAATTAAAAAGAAAATAGAAAGAGAAGAAGAAAAATCAGTGTAGTATTAACATCACACCAGGAGGCAACAGCGCTGTAACTGTACCAGTCCGTCCCGGGGAACGGCTGCCCAGGGTTCGCAGCACGCGACCTTCACTCCCGCTCTCCACACCTTCGCCTCCTCATTAAACCCCCTCCTCATTCTCATCTGCCCCCTCCCTCTCACCTTCGCCAACAGTCCCTCAGTGTGCAGAAACGATCAAAACGCGCTGTATTTTGTGAATACTTTTGAGAAGATTTAACGCGTCTAAGATTTTTGGCAACCTTCGCAACCGCGAAGATTTTTGGCAACCAATATTATAAAACTCAGGCTAGCATATTCTGCATTTCTGATTTTTTTTTCCTAGGGCTTTTATCCAGCCGACAGCCGATTGCCCATTACGTCCCAAAGGGACGCATACTCGACCATACACTGGACAAACACTTGCGAGCTCCTCTGATCTGGGGTCAGCAGAACGCGAGGCCCTCCGCGACAACACATACACAAATTCAAGGGACAAACAGCCATGCCCAAGGCGGGACTCGAACCCGCGACCCTTCGGACCGAAGCGCTGAGTCGGTACTCGCTCTTAGCCACCTCGGCCATCCAGGTCGGCATTTGTGATTATTCCAAATGTTATTTTATTCTATTCTTATTCCTCTAATTCCCGACCAAAGATGTTGTGAGACGGTTTAATATAAAATCTACTCCGGGTTGCAACCAGCTTCTTAAGGAGCAGTTCCAGGGAGCGTCGGTGACTCTACAATAGCTTGCACAAAACGGAGGCATTTCCCAATAAAGGAATGCCTTGCAATTCCCAGTATTTTAAATGGTCTGGGGGTAAAGCCAGGTTCTTACGCAAATTTTGCGGAACAAATCCCAGAGCTCCAATAACTACGCTTGGACGACCCGTGCTTTTACGCCCCACATTCGGCTGATCTCGATTTCCGAACTCTTCTGTTTAAGACTTTCCTGTCTCTTTGGTACGATGTTTTTTGATCGCACGGCACAGCAATACCTACAAGTAGACATATTTTTTCTCCAAATCCCGGATAACGATAGTTTCATTTGTCGGTAGTACAATATTGTACACCGACCAACAGACATCACCTGTTTTGTTGAGTATTCGTACCACTTGGAGAATGTTTGGAACTTTGAGGTCATTACATATCTGCCAGTGGAGGTAACTACAAACCCTATCGTGTCTTTTCATGAATTCGGTCTTTACTAGAATTGGACTAGCTGAGACAATATGCCAAGGTCAGTAGTCCTGCAAGTGTAGTGTACGTAATTTCCTCGAGACATGGCAGTGATCTTCCCCCTCTAGACGGTGAGATCCAGCACCGACATACCGTCGGCTAACGGGTTTACCCCAACCAGATATCTCCCACCATCGGGGCACCACCCCATCTGGGACAAGCTCTAAGCTCCCGATCGGTCTCCTGGCATGTGCGATAGTGCACGTAAGTGTGTAAGTATAAGTAAAGGGTGAGGATAAGACAAGAAAGCGGAAGGAAGATCGCGCGCAGTTCGTTTGTTAGGGTACTGCTCCGGCGCTCGCCTGGTGTTGATTTGAGAAAACACAGAAAACTACCGATCAGAGCATTCGACCGCTACAATTGTCCTCCAGACAGCGAATGAATTCGAACTATACTTGGGTTTTTCTAACGTGTCATCTGTGGGTAGTATCTCCAAGATGCACTTTTTGAATCTCTCTTAGTCCTGCCGCAAGATGTCGCATGATCGCGACCGTATCAAGCAGTGCTGCAGAAGCGAATCCAGCGCCATGACTGAGAACGACGCAAAAACTCGTGCCGATTACCATCTTGGAGATACTACCCACAGATGCCACGTTAGAAAAACCTAAGCATAGCAACGAACATTGAGATAACACGACTCATTGGCCTTCTACTTTTCTAAAAGCCAATTCCATTCCGCGGGTTTCCCCCTTCTGCTCCTCGTCCGCCCATTCGGGCCCAGTGCGCGGGGCGGCGGCGCGGCTTCGTGATTGAGCCAAGGTTAACGCTTCCCTGTGCGCCCGCGCACGCTCACGCAGCCCCACAGCGCATGCGCGAACGCGCGGGCCACCACCACCACCACCACCACCGAGGAATAAAGAACGGGCTAATTAATTCAATTAAAACACCGTTAGCTGGTGCGAACGCTTCGGAACGAAGCTAATTAAGTTGTAGCAGAATTGCATCTTCCCGAGCGCGCGCGCTATTCTTCTGTTTTGCGGCCGCTCCGAAAATAAATGGAAGGGGCGAGAGCAGGAGGCGGAAGATATTGAAATATATGGTTATAATAATGAGCTCCAAAATGTCGAAACGAGTTTACGCCAAGTAAAACGAAGTATTAAACAAGATAATGGTTATTCACTGTAATGCACCCTTGTTCATGTACATGAGCAGGACTTCGTATTACGGCTGCAATTAGAAGGAAGGAAAAATGAAGTTAAGCGTTTCTCAAATAAGTTGTGAGAAATGCAGTACTGTTGTAGCAAATATGGGCATCAAAAAAAACTATTATAATTAAAACAAATGAAAATTCATGAATTTCAAATACCTTATGTGCGAATTTATAGTAAAATAGACTAACTTTTAAATTAATTACTCTGAACACTTTTTCTTTCATATTCTTTCAATGGGATTCGGAAAGATGGAATTTCACAATGGGCTATTAAACTAATGGCACCACAAATAAACTGCAATTCTCTTCGGTCGTGCCTCATTTTCTATTTAAAATAACAATGAAATGGCGAAACACAGACAAATTAATCTCCCTTACATGCATTGCAAAAAACGATCGTAAAAACTCAAAATTACTCAGAAAAATACATGAATTATATTGCTACTAAGTATATGTGCTTTTCAAAATTACTTTTTTATCGGTAATTATTATGTACCATTTTAACATACATCATGGACGTCTCTACACATTCACAGAGAAACGCATAATAGTTGTTCAACTATATGCGAATAGAAACAAACGCCCTCTACAAACACTATCTGCGCACCAAGTCATCGTGTTGTGCTGACGTCATCGCGAGTGTACAAGTTGTGGTCGCCCAGAAGCATGTATTCAGGGCAGTGAGCTGTGAGATTTTACGATTTAGTGCGAGCTTGTGCTAGTGTTTTCGCTCTATGTTCACCGATTGCTCCGAGAATTTCTTCTCATATTCATATTTGAGGACTTCGCTGATACCCATTTCTGTGGAAGCACGCAGAGGCTACGCTAATTTGGATTCCTGTCTTTAGAACTTTCAGTAAGGTACAGCAAATTATCGTGAATGAAGTGCAATTACTGACAAGTACATATAGTATTTTTATCCTTTTCATAAAATAATATTACTTAGACGATGTCGGTGAGTGAATTAATGTTTAAATTATATATGTATGAATTATACCATTTATTGTTGTAGAGACCTAACCTAACTCGGCTCCCTGCAAACGAATTTTTCATAGGCTTCATTTCATAGGTGAGTACTACGATTTAATTATTTTCTTGTTCATTTTATTTTCAAATAATAAAACTATTATCTTGTTTTCAGAGCCTAATGCCGAAACCCTGTGTCCGTAACTGTAAGGGCAACCCAAACGAGTGACCCAAAAGTTAGTTTTCTCTTTCCCATGAGAAGAAGAATGTCCCAGAACAATTTGTAGGGAAGAAGGATTTGCTGTAACAAAGAGTTCAAGAAGAATTCTCTCTTTTAAATTTGATACTAAATCGATTTAATTTAAATTTTTTTATGAAGGTGTGCAAGCAACATTTTCCATCAGAAATGATGGCTACACCATTGGCATATCCCTTACTAAAATCATGTGAGAGTTAATACAGTCATGCAATTGAAATATTTTATGAATATGATTAAATATTTGAAGAATGGGAAATGTTTTGTTTAAGATGCGGTTCCCTCAATTCTTCCTGGGTGTCCTTCATATTTGTCAACGAAAACTAGCAATAGATCTGAAAGTCCTGCGGCTAGGACGGCAATATTGGAGGATTCAACATTTCACGAAGCTCTCAAAACCAGTGATAAAGCAAAAGTAGAGTTCGAGAAGTGAATGAAGATTTCAACTTTTGATGAGCTACTTCCAAAGTTCTGTGAAATAAATATGAGAAGAAAGTGACTTTTTCAATGAACTGGCAATATGATGAACGTATTGCTGGAGCCAAGAATACAAGAATCGGAGATTCTCTGTTGTTACGTAATGTCAATAAAGATCTTCATCTCCGAGTTTTGCAAAACGGAGTAGAACCTTTCCTGCTCGCAAAATAAAATGTCACTTTTACCACTTGCATCGTAAATAACCATTTTGTGAGACTAATGTTTTTGTTGTTGTTCCATGAATAAACAAGATTATTCATAGTACTTGAACTGATTTAGTGTTGTCTTTTTGTGTTTTGTAAGTACTTGTATCATTGAGAAGTTATGAGTGTTTAGTAAGCTCGTATGTATGTTTATCCAAATGCCAGTGCCATTGCTCTAGTCAGCAGAGGTAACATTATTAGAATGTTCTTTAAGGATATTTTTTAGTTTTATTGTAAAAACCCATTATAATTTTTTTCATTTTCTGTGAGTCTATTGTTTTTAATTGTGTAATATATTGCAAAGATCAGATTTGAAATAGTTAAATAACAGTGTGTCGAGTTAATATTGTACTTTTGTTGAGATATTTATATTTTTAAAAAAAGTTTTTATATTTTGTAAAAAAATCTAATAGGCCTAAAATTTTTGTAATATTCTTGTGATTGTAGGACCCGTTTATTCAGTTTACCTTGATGCAGCGAAAATGCTGAGAGTATTTCTAGTTTTACTTCTGCACAATAAAAGTAGCATTCAACGTAGTTTTAATGTTTATTGGCTAAATAATTAACCAAATTTTAATTGGAGAATTTTTATGGACAGCATTATTAATCCTAATCCCTTATTATGAAGAGTAAAGATGCACAGTAAAGGAAATTTTACACTGAACTGTCAAAAAGAAGCAGACATTTTATTAGGAAATGTGATGTACCTGATTGAATGTAAATTAATGCATTCAATACGATTGTGTCATTTACGCGTCTTAAACTGCATGTTTCGTTGAATATACACTTAGCGAGGGGTGTTCTAATCAATTTCCATTTTTTAAATATTTGTTACCAAAGCTTCTGCTGCAAAAGCTTCTACTAGGAAGACTGAAGTACCTGCTTGCTTACCGAGGCGCTTGTACACTCGTGACCTCCCTTTTTTTTTTTACTTTTTTTTTTTTTTTTTTTTTTACACTCGTGATGACGTCACGATATAGCTGCGCAGGCTTCGTTAATTCAAGATGGTGTTGACAGAAACGAAACAGCGCCGATGCGCCGAGTATCGACACATGCTTTCCGTTGCACGACCTCCGTCTTCGCCGGCCGCCGCGAAGACATAACACAGAGGTTTTGCAGGGCATAGCGTACAGTAATTGACCGCAATCTCGATCTTCTGCGTACGCACAGATGCATGAAAGTGATGCAAAACTCGAAGTGCACATGCCCAGAAAATCGATAGTACTCTCGATAGATATAAATCTTCGCCGTGCAAATTCTCTATCAGTTCAATTTTCGAGACCAACGAAGTGGTTTGATCGAAACCGGTCACTACCTAAAGGCTGAGGTGGCTCAGGGCATCAATCGATGTATCTGCAGTGCCTGTGAACGGGAGGTGCTAGGGTTCGAGTCCAAGTGATGGCAATATTTTCGACATTAGCTAGATAGCTAGGTCGAAAGTCAGCCGTTGACCGGATATGAATTCTAGTCGGCTGCTCTGGTCAGTAGTTTGTCACGGTTTCTCCGCTCAATACCAGACGTATGACGTAGTAGTAGGTACCCTAATAAACGGGCCGGCCACAGACCGCGCACAATCTGTTCTTCCTCTTTCTTGTCCTATCCTTGCACCTTACTTACGCACATTCATAACATGCACTACACTACGGCACAGCTCGGGAGACCAAACGGAAGCTTAGAGCTGAAGAGAAATATTTGGAAGGGAGGAAAACCCTCAAACAGATGTGTAGGTCAGAATCGGATCTCACTGTCCAGCTGGGGAAGTACATCACCACCTCCGTGTGATGAAACGTCTCTACACTTACGGGACTAATGGCAATTGCAGTTGACGCGCTTGGAGTATGACAATCAGTCAATAAGCCCTCAATGAGAATCTCCCATCAGTAATTTCCGTTGTTTATTCCATTCCAGGTGAATGCCGCAGAATCATAAGCCATGAACTTTTTACACCGGTTCTTCCCCCACCAGTCCTCCTGCAATATAGGAGAGAGATGGCTCGTCATCCTGCATGGTTTCGAAATGTTCTGGCGGAACTGAAGTGCTCCAATGTTAGACAAGTAGTTTCATTGGAGTGTATTCTTGTATGCGTGCGAAAGAGAAAAGAGAGAGAATGAGAGTAAGTGAGAGTAGGTGAGTGAGAGAAAATGTAACACACGTTTCCATCATGCACAACTCGAAAAGGTAGCGTACTAGAACCTTAAAGCCAGCTTTGCGCGTTCCCACTTAGAGGTTTTAGTTCTTAAAACTAACACAGCTTCGAAGTACGGGTGATCAGAAACACGCAGAATCGCGACATATTCGTAAAATTAATATGAATACTTATTATTCTGATATTTAATCGCACGGGTCTTAGCCTTTTTGTTTGTTATTAAACACTACTTAACATCAAAGAACAGTAAAAACTATGTGGCTGATGAGAAAGCTACTACCGTTCGCAGTTGGATTTCAGTATGAAACTATTGTCACTTTCGAAACAATCATGTATACTGAAACATGCCCGACGTTGACTGGTGCCAATTTGAAACAAGCCCCGTCTTTCTATTTAAAAACAAGCCCCACTTGGAGGGATATTTTGAAACATAATTATTACTGATAAATGTAATTTGGGCGCCAGGAAAAGGTTACACTTGAAACCTAATGATTCCTACGTAATTTAAAAATCTCTCCTTCCAAAATTATGCTGTGCTAGCTCAGTTAATTGGGGTTCGAAATTCATAATTGTTGCTACTTACTCTGCAACCAATTATTCAATCTGGCATCCGTACGGAATGGTGAGGAATCTGAAAATCTTATTAAAATGCTGGATTGCACGTAACGAACAATGATAATCAGCTTTCTTTCAAATTAACAAATTAGAATTTATTATAATTATAATCAAAAATGAATCATTCTTTGGTCATGACCAGTTTTCTCTATATTACAATAGTTATAAAATCTTGTTATTCATTCGTGGGTCTTCGCGCGCTCTCTACTTCTTCGTTCGATGGCGCCCCCTAGAACCTTCGCCGACGACGCAGCAGAATCTTGCTTCTGGATAAAGTATTCGCCTAATGACCGTGATCTGGTCCCAAATTCTCCCGGCGATACTATTATAATCCGTGATTTTCCTCACTTGCGTCTAGGGTGAACGCCTAGACACGAATTTTACTTCCTACAAGAACGCTCTATCCTTATATAAAAAACGATAGTTTATACAACTGTCAATTACAGCCTTTCCTCGATCTAGTAAAATATATCAAGAGCCGACCCGCTCATCACCACGTTGCTCTAGTTGAATGTTCTAAAAACTGGGAAGCATCCGAATTTTATATCTTTTTCTTTTGTCTCTCAAAACAATGCTTATCCCGCCTTTGCTCTTTCATTTCAACCTAACGAAAATGATCCTTAACGCCGGTTGTTTATTTGTCACCTAGCGACCTCTCACGATCGTCCATTGACATCCTTATATTCTATGTCAAATAAAATGACATTTCCATAATAAAAATGGTTCGACATTTTGGTATATCACAATACAGTGTACAGTGGACGGGTCTAAGAAGAATAAATATGTTTCTGTAGTGTATTTTTGATCATGTAATACATCATTAAACTGTTATATTTTAAAGACTTAATTTGCATACCTTTACTTTATGGCCAGACGACATTAAGACCGCACGTGTGTCACGTATCTTCGATCACGTTAACTAAATCTATTAATAGTGAGTTTTTGCTCATCGACGCTTAAAAGTAAGCGGAAAGCGGATACAGCTATTGTCACGCGTCGCCTGGAACACAAATAACGGTCACTCTAACAAATATAAGCGTTAACTGGGTTCGGTTCGGTAAGCGAGACTTCCTAACGTGTACCGAATCGGTTGTCGGTTATACTCGGTTTGGGTTCTTACGACACTAAGAACGCAGAGAAAAGTCGACTGCGTTTTTCTGCAAAACATGATGTATTCCATTGAATGAAGTGTTGGCTTCCACTCTATAAGAGAAGGGAAGCCAGTTAAGAGGAAGATTGAAATTCTTGTGGTTTCGCAAACGGGGGAAACCCGTTAAAATAAGCATTCAAATTTTACAGATTTTATAATTTTAGGTCGATTTGCTTCCAAACTTTCGTGTAGAATTGTATTTTTTATATCGTCCACATTCCCGAGTACACATGCTTCAATTAATTATTCCATAGCACGGAGAAACACATCCACAGAGTAAAAACAACTGAACACCTGGCCACACTTGGCTATCGCTTTTCGGTGTTTTACCGGAAACAAATGATTACAAAGTACACAATCGCACACACGCACAATCGCACCACAGTATACTCGTACTAAATCGACAGCAAACGTATCCAAAATGGAACCCACAGTATACAAAATGGAAAAGTCGATAAACGAAATCGGAAAGGCGCCAAACTTGTGTGTTACTTAATACTGCTGCTCCCAGATGTCAGCACATTTTAAGCGTAAGCGTACGGGTTGTGCGAAAACTCTCTCTTAGAGCTTCACACAAGATTCGACGTTACGTTATTTATTACCGTTAACATTAGCCGTTTCGGTTAAGGGCAAAAACTATCTAATTGCTAACAGTTGGATTGTCAGATGGGGACTTGCAGTGTAATCCATCATGATTTTTAATACGATGATCAGGAAGTCATATGTTGTAAGTTTTACATGAAATAAGTAGCTACTCTATTTTAGACAACTTTTTTCAAACATATAACTGATTTTATTACATCTCAGTTGGTCATTACATAAAACTTTTCCTTGCAACGTTTCGGATTCTAATTTGTTCCATCATCAGACTACATCACCCTTATAATTCCAGCATGTACATAATACATGTCACATCCGTAGTAAAATACAATAATACAATTTCACATCAAAAACACTCGACATCTTACGACGACCATTACTTCTTACAACTTACATGGAGTTCACCCAGCCACTGACTGCTTTTATCATGATCTTTTTATTATTTCTTGCGCGCGTTGGGCTCGGCTGCGACCTTTTGGGCATAGGCCGTCGCCAATGCCGCGTGTCCAGCCACGGGGGGTGGTCTTCCGCATGGTATCCGACTTCAGCCAATGAGCTTCAGACATCAGTTTGCGTCACAATATTAGCGGGAAATTTACATGCAGCCAGATACCAAAATTATCACATCGTTACAAGACATTGAAACAGATTTATGAAGCATTTCTTTTCAATATTGCATCTTGTACACCTTTATCGCGTAATTTTTGATTGGTTACCGTTGAAAATTGTCATTTTGTACCACTTTGAAAATGTTTCTCAACATTTCTGGCTCTCCATGCAACATGGCGGCCAACGTCTGAACTGGCTTTTCAAACGCAGTGCATGTGCTGTGGTCACGTGGTTCGTGTCGTAAATTGGTGGTGAGCAAAACGAGCAAAAATCGTTGCCCCGGAGGAACCCGTTCGCTTTCATCCGTATCTTTGTGTTTGTGAGAGTGAACTGGAAATTAAAAAAATATAATGAAAAACCAAAACTATACTGAGAGAGATGAGAGTTTGGTTTCGTACTGACAGTTCGGTGGGGTCTTTACGTTTCCTCGGTGACGGCATGCACTGGGCCAATTGGGTGTCAGTTATGTCAGCATCCGTGGACCCGCGTTGCCGATGAATTGTATATTTCGCCACGTGCTCGGCCAAAGGCACGATTCGGTTAGTAGCGTGGGCGCCGCACCGAGTCTCGGTCACGAATCAAACAAGTCCTGATAGATTCCAAATGATGAGAAGGATTTCCTATGAAGCATATCTTTTCAAACAGGAAACTCATTTAATCACATAGATTGGCAAGAGCTCAGTTTATACTCTTCATTATTCATTAACATGCATGGGGACTGTTACGTGTATCGTCTGCAATGAATTGACGGAATGAAAAAGTGAGAAAACAAGTGAGCTTAACAAAAATTATACGTGAGAAAAGAAATGAGGAGGAATCCCTGATAGCTTGATATTCGGAGGACCAGCAGACTGTACGTGACTGATACACATAACACAGAAAATTAATTGAGCTGTATGGTATTGCATATTTGGACGGAAAATGATGGGACAAAAAATAACAACTTCGCTGTAATGGAAAAAAAGAACAAAATTATTTAATCACTAAAAATAAGATGAAACAAAAAATGAACAATTCTACATAAAAATTATTAAAAATTAGAGTGATAAAAAACATTGAATTAAAAATTGTTGTTTTTTAAATGTTCAGTTCCCTCCAGTAATTGAATAGTAAAATGAAGTGCACTCAGAACAGAATTAATTCTAATAAATATACGTTTCCAAATTGATTTCGTCTGTGTGAGTTGTGAGGCGTGCGTGCGTTTTTTTGTTTGTTTGTTTGTTTTTTTTTGTTTCTCGTTTGTTTTTGTTATTTTTTTTCGTAGAAACCGAGACCGCCTCGGGAGGCGCCAACTTTGGCAGTGACATTGTTCTTATTGATTCGCGTAAGCACTTTCAACACCTATGAAAGTAACCGCCAAGTCATCGTGAAAGGATGAACCGAACTAAAGTGATCGATCATGTCTCGGCACTGAATTAATATTACATCGATTTCTTAGCGTTCTTCATTGTTACACAACAAACTGTATTAACAACAGTGCGTGTGTGTGTCTCATTCACAAAATGTGCTAAATCATGATGGTGTGGAGGGAGCTGCTGCGTCTACTGATCGGATTGGGATCAGCTGCCAGGAAGCGGCTCTCCGGAACAGCTGTGCCGTAACTTCATCTTTCAGCGATCGGATAAGGGGGCAAAGGAGAAGGAACGGAATCGTGAGGGGGTGGGGAGAGAATTGCATACACTGTCATAAATTACATTAAATGTAATGTAGATTAAATGTACGACTGTACATGCATTTTAATGCACTTTAAAGGAAGATTAATGTACCTGTACGTTAAATTTAATGCTTAAATTCAAATCCATGTAGATTTTAATATACGACTGTTAACTTAACTTACTTGTGCACATTAAATTTAATTTACGTACATGAAAATTACTTTCGTGTACTTTTACATTAAAAGTAAAGCAGATATTTCTGACAGTGTAGTGGAAGGGATTTGAGCGCTCGGATACAGCGTAGCAATGGAATCGCGAGCATGAGACGTTTGAGGATCGCAGCACACCAGGCACAAGCAGTCGTCAAGACTGTTGATCCATTGTATCCGATCAGTTGATCCGTTGTACTGGGGAGAATGTTAACCACGAGAGATTCCGTTGGGCAAAAGCATATTGATTTCACTGGTCTTAAATTATTTCGTTCATTTCTAAGCATAACTAAAACTTCTATAACGTTACAGATTCTTCAAAAAACAACCAGGAATGTTCCTTTTATCCCCTCTCATATAATTTTCATTGAGAGTCTACAAAATTCGAACCCCTGATAAAAGCAAAATTTTTGGATTCATATATTTAAAAATAAGGAGATCAATATGATTAATAAACAATCCGTTACATTTTCAGAACGTTATCTTGTCTACAAACAATTTCGGTAGAAAGCGAAGAGGGGCACAGTTTCACAAAACATTAATTCATCGCGATAAACCACAACATGTCACCTGATTGACGTCAGGAGATTAAGTTATGTGAACACAAAAGTATATTAATTACAAAAATTAGAAACGATCAACGAAATGGTAAAATGAAGCCCTTGAAGGCGGATCAAATTGATAAATCGAAGAAAATCGAGTGATCACAGGAAAAAACACTCAGGAATATGAAACGTTGAGCAGAGACCGAAAGGTAATTACGACGTGTGATATACATGTAGAAATTAATAAATCTTACTGAAAACGCTTTATTCTCCTCCATTTCCATACACATGCATTTCAACTCATTTCAATGAACATATTAAGGAGAAGGAACGGAACATATTTTCATGAAAATTATTGCAGGTTGTAAACTACTCATATAAGAGATGAATATCAGTACATCACAACATTCAATTGAACCATTATGAATGAAGCGCCCTGTCATTTGGGCTTGGGTACGCCGCAGCTAGAAGGGTAAAATCCTCTTCGTCTCCATACCCCACGTACTAGTTCGTTTCAACATCACACACAACCCGGATCCCGGTGGACAGGGGGAGGGCGGAAAACCGGGATAAAAGTTATGTACTAAAGTTGCAGTGCACGAGCACCTGTTGCACGCAACATTTGCAAGATCACGTTACGTATTTTACCCACTACCCGATAACGAAGATAAACAAGAGAGGTGAGTGCTAATTTGGTTGAACTAATGATAATTCCCCTGTATATAGAGGAAGGAGTCTACCGGAAACAATGAAAGACAATAACTGAGTTTGATATTCACTTTACCAATGTTTTAATTCATTATAGATCAGCAGTCTTGGAGGCTAAAACTTCATCATATCGCTCGTGGGCTGCACGAGTGGCACATCATAATAAATATGAATTTTGAGTTAATTCACTCTCCAGAATTGCAGATTGGTCTACTTTACAACAGCAACAGCAGCACATCTTCAATACAATACTCCACCAACAAATGGCAGAAGTGTGAATGCAAGAATGATGCATTTCAATATACGATGAAAACTTCAAACACATTTATCTCAACACCTGAGTTTTTGGGTTGTGCGACTGTTGCTGCCCACGAACGATATGATGTGCGGCGATTTACCTCGCGACCGAACTGGCAATGATTGACAGCTAAATCATCGAAAGCTGCTAAGGTGGAAAATAAAAATGCAAACAATGCAGTTATTCATACACGCCAAAAACACCTCACCCGTTCATCAACACTCAAAGATGTATCCCCGGGCCCTCACGTCTTGACTGACGTAGAGCTGTATCACCACTTTTGGTGGCTAAAACATCATTACGTGACGTGCGGCGATCTACCATACGGCCAAACTCACAATGGTAACTAAACCATCGAATAGCGGCTAATAGGGAAAATAAAAAAAAATCAAACGACGCAGTTATTTATCACCTCACCCGTTCATCAACACTCAAAGATGTATCCCCGCGCCCTCACGTCTTGACTGACGTAGAGCTGGATCACCACTTTTGGTGGCTAAAACATCATTACATGACGTGCGGCGATCTACCATACGGCCAAACTGACAATGGTAACTAAACCTTCGAATAGCTGCTAATAGGGAAAATAAAAAAGTAAACGACGCAGTTATTTATCACCTCACCCGTTCATCAACACTCAAAGATGTATCCCCGGGCCCTCACGTCTTGACTGACGTAGAGCTGTATCACCACTTTTGGTGGCTAAAACATCATTACGTGACGTGCGGCGATCTACCATACGGCCAAACTCACAATGGTAACTAAACCATCGAATAGCGGCTAATAGGGAAAATAAAAAAAAATAAACGACGCAGTTATTTATCACCTCACCCGTTCATCAACACTCAAAGATGTATCCCCGCGCCCTCACGTCTTGACTGACGTAGAGCTGGATCACCACTTTTGGTGGCTAAAACATCATTACATGACGTGCGGCGATCTACCATACGGCCAAACTGACAATGGTAACTAAACCTTCGAATAGCTGCTAATAGGGAAAATAAAAAAGTAAACGACGCAGTTATTTACATGACACCAAAAACACCTCACCCGTTCATCAACACTCAAATATGTATCCCCGCGCCCTCACGTTTTGACTGACGTAGAGCTGTATCACCAGTTTTGGTGGCTAAAACATCATTATATGACGTGCGGCGATCTACCATACGGCCAAACTGACAATGGTAACTAAACCATCGAATAGCGGCTAATAGGGAAAATAAAAAAAGTAAACGACGCAGTTATTCATATAACACCAAAAACACCTCACCCGTTCGTCAACACTCAAAGACGTATCCCCGGGCGCTCACGACTTGAGTGGCGTGGGCGCTGGCGGCTCTTGCTGGCATGACGCGCCCACGGCCAGGCGCGATGCGACGCGTCGCCCGCGGGGGTTTTGTTTGAACAGCGCCGCACGCGTGGGAGGGCGGCAGGGCGGCAGAGGAGCGGAGGAACGCACGATCGCGCGCGACGGGCAGGGGAGTGCGTGTGGACACGTTGCGCCCCTGTCTGTGTGTGCGCGTGCGTGCGTATGTGTGCGAGTGAGAATGTGTGTGGCAGCCCCTCCTCTGCCAAGAGCGCCGCGCGACACGCACGCTCACCGTCTGGTCGTTGACTTCTGTCGCGCGCGGGCGGGCGGGAGGGGAGGGAGACAGTAGTTGGTATTCCCGGCGAAACATGGGTTGTCCTTTTTTCGCGTCCCTTGGTTTTTATTCTTTCTCGTCTTCCTCCTCCTCCTCCTCCTCCTTCGTCTAGTCCTCGTCCGCCCAGACTTGTCCGGGTCGAGCCGGGGCGGGGCGGGGCCGAGCGGGGCAGGGAGGGGCAGGGCAGGATCAGGCGATCTTTCGACGTCTTCGGGAATTATTCTCCTGCTGAGGGCAGCGGATGCCCGCTGCATTCCGACCGCCGCGACGTTCTCCCTTTTCTCTGGATAGGAGATTCCATGGCGAGTTCTGCCGATCACGTCACAAAGGAAGAAAGAAACGCTCTCTGATACAATGCTTCGATCTTTCACGTCCAGATGCTTTTCGAATCGCTAGCCAATACAGTTTTTTTTTATTTCTGAATTAAAACTGCACTCTACCGTAATTCACTCAGGCAAGTGTATTGTTCGCCTAAATGATGCATATTCATAGTAAATGACCTACATTACGTAGCATATGTGAAGTAAAAAGGGCAAGAACAGGCAAGAAGCAAATCACCAATACCATACGTGAATTGAACTTAAAACGTTAGGAAAACAATTTATTTATGAAATAAGTAGATATCGAATCCTCAAGTGAGATGACTCTCACTTATACCATAAATATTATAAATTGTGAAGATCGCCAGTAAATATTACATGGAGAGTGTATGAATAGTAAGTTATATAAAGCAACACTTTAATATTAATTTAGAAAATCGAAAGTTCGAAGAGAGAATCAGTTGCACCAGTTACTAGAAACTTGGGAATCTTAAAAGAAAAACCACGTTCCAAAAAGAAGATAGACACTTTTTATCGAAGAAACAATTCATAGAGAGTAGAAACTATTCATGAATATAATAAAGTGTTCATTATTACAACGTTAACAAGTTCATCTGTGCGGTTACTACAGTTGGTTTCTGTATTCAACTGTTAAGAATGCGATTCTAATAGCAAAATACAGAGATTGTTCGCAAAGGAACAAAATCCCTATGACTATAAATTGGTCGCTCGTAAGAGGGCTCAAGAAATTTGTTGCTGTCGAACGAAGCCCGTGCCATTTTCCATACTAGTGTGGCAAAGCGAATATTAAACGTTACTATGGAAACGTATATGTGCAGCTTTGACGATAGAGGACTGAATCAATAACGTGGTCTCAATGATGTACATGTCCGATAATTTAATTAGCACAATATTGTTTTGAATAAATAATAGAAGAATACTAGCAGTCATAGCTGTCATTAGAATCGTCCTTCAGGACGCAACTGGTCATACATGAGTTGCAATGAACTCTTACCATTTATTATTACAAATTACTGTTCTTAAACCATCTTAAAGGGCGGACATAACACACTCTTTCGACAAAAGAAATTGAGATCGACAATCGAAATGTAGATCTTGCGAAGAGCAAACAAGTTGAAGCCTCGGCCTTCAGTTCAGGTGTTCGATTTCAGCTCCGAGATCCATTCACCTGCTGGCGCCCCATTCACAGGCAAGCACTCCGGCGACCTTCTCGGGTGCTGAATAGCTCTTTCCGCTGGACTTCGGCTGGGCGGATTGCGTAAAGTGCATCGATACGCGTGCAGAGGGGGCAAGGAACGAGAAAGTATGTTTGGCTCTCATCTGCGCGGTCGCCAACCAACGAAAGAGCAAACCCCAGCTGCGAACCTCATCAAATATGGTCGCCAAACATTCGCGTTTTTTCCCCGATGAAGAAAGAATGTACTCACTCTAATCAATCCACAAGGGCATCTATCTGGGCATTGTGGGAGCAAACAATTTACAACACAATTTTCAATTGATTTATTTCACATGACAATGTATGTATATCTGCAATCTAAAATAAATGAAGAAATAAAAAATTAAAAACAAGTTCCTTCCATCGTCACACAATCAAACATATTGACTACAAATTAAAAAGAACAATTCTCAGAAAAGAAATTGTAATGAATTCATGATAAGAGTTGCCGTACGTAATAACCTAAGTTGCATATCGCAATCACTTTTCATTTTAAAAAAATGGTTATTAATTGGGTTCCAGGGAAACTGCTTTCTTCTAGCGAAAGAACAGAAATTACGTTTCCCAATTAAACATAATGGAACCTCGAACTCTTGAACAATTTAATTCTGATACATTTAATAGATTATAATATGTTAATAATTATGAAAATTTTCATATATACATTTAAAATTATAATAATTACCAAATAAAATTACAAAATATAAAATGCAAAGAGGGGAATTAATATAAAAAGACACTTTAGAATATAATTATTACAGACCAATAGCAAATGAAATTACAAAATATAAAATGCAACGGGGGGATTATCTATATTAATCCAATCCGTCTTTTTTTGTAATTTCATTTGCTACTGGTTTGTCATAATTGTAATTCTAAATGTATCTATAATTTATATTAATCCCCCTACTTTGCCTTATTTTGTATTTACTTTGTAGTTCATTCACATTTTTATTTTGTTTATATTTGTAGACTGATAATAATAACAAAGCCATCGAAAGCCGACTCTCTAAATACATTTATTACATTGACGGAGATGACTTCCTTTATTTCTTCATGCAATTACGACAACAGCACCGCATCAGAATTCCCACAAGTTACAAGCGCATCAAACAGAACACGCCCACGAAGGCGGGGCGCGTTTGTCGCGGCGGGAAACGTCCCTGACTGCAGGCACTCTGACGCAGCATGGGAAGACCTCCGGGTGCGGCTTCTTACTAGGGATGTGCCCTTAACAGGTAAACTGTTATTTGTTAACCGTTAACGTTTCGTAACTGTTACGCGAAATAACAGTTATTTCGTTTATCCTGTTATTGGCTGTTATAGGTTGAAATGCATAGAACTGCAACTTACTGGGCCTAATCCCAACTACTACAAGCTTTTGTGGCAACCATTTTGTACGATAACAGCTTCACTGCAGCTAATCATTCATGATTTGCCAGTGTTCAAATTATAAATTAATTAATACATAATTCGTCATTATTACACACCATGTGCCACACTATTTTTATATTTTATTGTATACACTACAACAAGATGTTTGTCGTATAAATTAAGACCGTCCAATATATTAACTTCTTTCTGTCCCATTGCTGCTTATGTGAGATCAACTAATATTTCCCTAGGTCCAATGAAGTAAAATGAGTTACGGTCAAATAACTCACGTTATAATACTTTATATTTGATAGTCATTAATACTTTAGCTATAGGTAAGCAAAAACACTGTTTCTCCTCATTATTTTTGGCACTCGTCACTTCACTGTGCACAAGTTGCATATTTGAAAGAATATTTCCTATCTGAACCCGAATCACTTTCATTTTAGTAATATTCTATATTCTATACACATTCGCACCACATTATATGAATTACTATTCATCCTTGGCAGTTCATCGAGTCTCCTTCTTATCAGCTGCTTCTCTGTCTAAACATGATAGGGAAAGTAGTGCAAGGAAGCGCCGTAAGGTAGTTGCACAGGCTTTACGGTCCTACCAACGTTATTCGTTCTGCGTGGTGTAACTCTTAGCAGTCGCTACAACTGCTTTAACTCTTAGCAGTCGGCCATGTTAGGTTGCTGGTCATGGACCTGTTATTTTTCAACTGTTATTAATAACAGCTATTACGAGTCAGCTGTTTTTGTGATAACAGCTATTGAAGAAAAGCTGTTAAGCCCATCTCTACTTCTTGCGGCTACGCACTGGATACGCCATACGCACCCTGTGCTCGGACACAGCCGTGCTGGACTGTCGCAGATACCCCTCGCGTGGCAACACCCGCCCTTTATTGCATGATTTTTTTTACTTGCAATAATTATTTTTCATTACATTTATTTACTTTAATTAAGGGAAAAATAATTTAAAAAATCAGAAATAAATATTGCTTGAGAAAAACACAAAACTCAATTGTGTTACCCCAAAAAATGTGCTATATTTCACAATTTAAAAAAATGTATTTACTTTTCCAAATCGTTTATATGATAAAATAAGTATCAAGCAAGTCAATGAAATAAATATCATTCGTATTTTAGTTTGATTATACGGAAACAGTGTAGTATGTTACCAGGAAGTTCCGATTCACGACGCCACTAGATGACTATCACTTTATCTCGTTATCTTATCGCGTTTACCACCTACCAATGCATGGAGTGACATAAGTGCATTATATACATCACGTTTAATATAAAATAGTTCATAATTAAATCATTAGAATGCGTTTATGACTTGAAAAATATTGTTACAGCTGAGTTACACTATGCAATAAAGGGACGGAGGGGATGGTGGAGATTCGATCGTCAATCCATTTTTTAGCGCTTGCGCAACAGACATTTTTGTTTCTTCACGAACCGCCAGTAGTAATTCAACAATTTATTGATAATTGAATGCTTCTGGTCGCGTCAACAACTATGGTCATTAATCCTGTAGGTGCAATATGTTACATCACGGGAGTTGTTCCTCCCACAGTGGAATGTGAGATCCGGCGCAGGCCTACACGTTGGCTTAGAGGGTTTTCCCATCCAGGTATCTCTTCCAGCTGGACATCACCCTATCCGGGGCAAGCTCTAAACTCACGACTGATCTCCCGACACGTGGAGTAGCTTAGTGCATGTAAGAGACTGTGAGTGTGTGTATAAGAAGAGAGGGAGGGACGATTAGGTAGGAGCGCCCGTGGCCCGTTTCTTAAGGTACTCTTTCGGCTTTCGCCTGGTTTACGTGGATCGGACATATCACGAAAAAAATACCCAGCGGAGCAGCCAGAACCTAGAATTCTCCTCCGAGTCGTTCTACTTAGCTATGTAGCGATTGTCGAAAACCCGTCCCCGTCGGGACTCGAACCCTAAGATTCCCCTAGGACACTGCAGAAGCAACGACAAGCTGCAAGTAAGCCATCGAAGAGGGTTTAATACCAACGCGATATTAATTGTATGCAGGGCTTGGTTTCTAAAATGTTTCACGCTCCCCAAATTAATTATTGATTTAATAGATATAGTTATATATTTTTTTCTACCAACAAGGATTGGGCTTCAACCTGTTCACTTTTTCTCTGGCCTGCCTACATCTCTGCTTTTTTGTGGAATGCATTGAAAAGCTAATGACTATCTCTCATTCGGCATCCTTTCCAAATGTATGTATTAAATAATATCAAATAATATATATTTATAACATAATTTAATAATATATTCCCGAGGTATCGCAATGCCGTTCCGTTCCGTTCCGCCAGATATCAAGCCCTGATTGTATTTATTAAAATAAACTGAGCTACGGTTTACTGAAAACTTTACTGAACGTACGTCACAGCCATAATACAAAAGAAAAAAAACTATATGGCTAAAACATCGAAAGGGAAGAAATGCTTGGACCTCATTGGTAGACAGTTCTTGAATCAAATTACTAAGATAAACTAACACGGGTGTGTGCCACGAAAGACAAGAAGGAATTCAAGCAATCAAGATTCGAATTTTTACAAACTCGAATTACCGAGGTTTCTTTGGGGGGGGGGGAGATTAGAATTATTGAAGTTCTGACCACTGAGATTGAAAGACTGCGTTGGATATTCGAATTCATGAAATTAAAGATAACGATGCTCCTTTTATTACACAAAACGAAACGCGCGCGATGGCGGCGGTGTCTACCGGCAGATGCCGCAGGCAGCTCGCACCGCAACGCACGGCCGCGACGGCCGGCATGTGACTCGTCCACTGGGCAGATTTCATCGCAAGAATTCAGCGCGCAAAAGCGGCCCGGCGAGTCACCCCGGCGCGGCCGCCTCGGCTGCGGGCGCGGCAGCGCGCGGTCAGATCCTACCAGGCAGTCCCCGGCCTCCGAAACTACGGCTCTGCTGGATCCTGAGCTGACTCCGCAACAGCGTAAGTTCAGCGAAAGGCTCAATAATGAAACTGAAAAGCAATTTTAATTTGAGTACGATACCGGCTTACGTGCTCAGGATATCACGTGATGTCACTGCAGTGCCTCTGACCGCGAGGTCCTGGAGTTCGAGTGGTAGAGTTTTCGACACTATCTTGATAGCTAGGTCAAATTCAGTTGCTGTCTAGAGGAAAATTCTAGCGGCCGGCTGCTCTGGTCGGTAGTTTTCCGTGGTTTCGCCGATGAACACCAGACGAATGCCGGAGAAGTACCCTAACAAACACCCATGAACCGCGTGCGATCATTCCTTCCTCGTTCTTGTCCTATCCTCACCCTTTACTAACACACTCCTGCACTCCATTGGAACACATGTCGAGAGACCAGTCGAAAGCTTAGAGCTTGCCTCGGGTGGGACGGTGCCTCGCTGGTGGGAGATGCCTGGTTGGGGAATACCCCGTAAGCCGAGGTGTATGCTAGCACCGAATCTCACAATCGAGGAGAGAAAGACCGCCTCCTCCCATGATAAAAATATGCATGACACTTAAGGAACTATCGACCATGGCAGTAGACGCGCCTGGAAACATGAAATAATCAATCACGAGTACGATGCGAATCCTCGTACGTGCATACGAAGAACGTAAGTTATCCATAAGAATGCGCGCAGTAACTAAGCTAATTCATTTTGTTTATTGAACACATAAGTATAACACAAGGTAACCGAACATGAGTTTTCTCTCAAGCCTTTTATGTGATACGTGTGAGTAATGGTTGTCGTCTATCGCCATTCGAAGTCGGAAAGACCCCAATGAGCGAACCCGGGCAGGCGCATTGTGAATTCCGGAACCCCCAGGAAATAATTAAGGTACTACACTAGACGAGACCTAGACAATACTACACTAGACCACTAAAATATGTTGCTGGGCATTCTTACTCATTCTTACTCCTTAATCATTTTCCTGCGTACATAGTACGTATTCATATTAGTCTCACGCTCACAACAAGATATAGTATCTGACATGTTGACATGTATTTAACAAATTTATGATATGTCATATGGGATATTTAAAAATAAATGTAAGAAATACATGAAGTGAAAATCTGAATGAATATTCTGAGGGGAGAGAAGGGTTGCAAAAGAAAAAATGAAGAAGGGATGATGTTCTCATGCTACACATACGAGTATTATAAATAACAAAATATTTAATACAACAACCCTTAAGCTGCAGATTAGTCAAATTCCGGATGGTAAGTACCCTTATACAGAACTTTTTTGTCGAATTCAGTTCATAAATGTTGTGGTCGACAATGAGTAACAAGGGGTTGCCCAGATGACAATTGTGTGGAAATGGACCAAATGACTGTCGATAACAAGTGGGAAGATAAAGATGCTGAAAAGGCAGATAAAGATGATAAAACGATGCAAATTAAGATGTAAAAGATAGAGAAAATAAAAACGACAATAATGGAAGTGAATACGAAGATGACGTTTAGGGCGAAAACCGATTGGAAACGCACGGCAACGGCAAGAAAAATAAATATTACAATGATTGAGAATTCCAGTTCTACTGCCCACCGCAGGAAGTAGGCCTGGAGAATCCGGGGGACCACACGGCCGAAGAAACTCGTCTCGTCCTCCGAAATGCAGAAGGCTGTCGCCGCCGCCGCGCCGTCCAGGCCGACCCGCGGGGCTGCGCGCTCCGCTTACGGATTGCAAAAACACATCGAGGTTTTTGAAAAATCGATGTTTTCCACCAGAAACATCGATATATTAACATCGATATTTTGCTTTCAATGTTTTCTTCACATCGATATTTTGTTTCCAAAACATCCACGTTGTTTTAGTTTTTTTAATAAAGCAATATCGTTGTTTTGTGTCTTCCTCGTTACCACGCTGCAAATTTCGCCTGTGCAATCTGAGGAAGTTTGGAAGTTATCGGTACGCGTGTCATTGCCTGAATCGATAGTAGCGTTAGAAATTACCCTCAGACGTTTTGACGGGTAGTGAGGCTCACTCCACATAATCTAGGGAAGTCCTACGGTAACACGTGATGTGTATATAAAATATGTTTTATATGTACGAGTACACTTAACTTAGAAGTTAAACATTTTTCACCAAAATTATTTTTTTGTCATTTAGTAGTTTTTACAGTGCTATTAGAGGGATGAAGTGCTGAAGTTTATCTGGCAATACTCTCTATCTCTCTATCTCTCTATCTCTATCTCTATATCTCTCTCTATCTCTATCTCTATATCTCTCTCTATCTCTATCTCTCTCTCTATCTCTATCTCTCTATCTCTATCTCTATCTCTATCTCTCTATCTCTCTATCTCTCTCTCTCTCTCATATTTTCGTTAGTTCATTGTGGTGCGCGAGCGCGAGTACTACACACAACACACGATTCGGTGAGAACTTCGTGAAATTTAGTTGCTAATTCCAGTGGTCGGGTAGGAAAATCAATTAATTATATTTGATACTGTTTGCTATTATGAATGTTTGGACGACATTTTGCAACCTAAAAATAAAAGGGTTCTAACTAAGGAAAAATGAGTTATCGACTTTGTTCGTTCGATATATCTCTTTTATGTAGTCTAATTAAAATTAGATAGGAAAATAGCAAGTTTATTAGTCTATATTTAAAACATCGATGTTTTAAACATCGATGTTCCTTTGTCGATATTTTCATCGACATCGAAATCCCTTTAGCGATGTATCGATACATCGATGAATCGATGTTTTGGCAAAATTTGCCATCACGAGCTCCGCTCCTTTTGATGTACAGACGTGCGTGCACCCTCCCCCTCCTTCTCCCGCGAATTCACCGCCGCCTTTATGTCCACCGCACGTGTCTCTCCGAATCGATAGCGCTGATCAATTTCAGAGGCCACTACATCAGCCACAGCCAACTTGCGAATCCTATTATATTCACTGCAGTATCAAATGTGCTTGCGAGGCTTAGACTCTGTAACTAATAGTTCTTTATAAAAAGGGGAAGTCAATTTCTATAGTGTCAATCAATTCACCAGTTTGTGAATGTGAGTAGTGGACGTCCATTTCAATTTGGAGTTTAATACTGTAAACGTTATATTAGTCGTGCCTTCAAATTGACCTAAAACAAACTGAGCAGTCGTAGCAGCCTCTTGTAGAGGAAAGTAAGCTAACAAATATAGTATATGTCCGATAATAATTAAAACCCTGCGATCGCCCTGAAAACCTTAAAAACATTCGAAAATTGCAGATCTCCGAAAATGGCAAATTGAAATTTCCCTAGCTTCCTTGGATGAAAGAAGTCTCTCATGAGATAACTGAAGGGTTAGTTGGATATAATATGCAGTAGGAGTATTGCGTATATGTTACAGATAAAAGAAGAGGTATGTGCAATTGTAGCTTTTTTCAAATATGCCTATTATTAGTTTTCTTGTATTTGTGGCAACGTGTGAGTTAATATCCGGTCGCAATATGACAATGGCAACGCTTCGACCCGGCAGCATGAAATTCGTAGATTAATTATCATTTTTAGACATTGAACGACATTGAACGAGACAAAGAAGTTCTGGATTGTTGAACTTGTGATGATGTATTAGCTTTAAAAGAATTAGTTTTCGCCCGTCATGCGTAGCTATTGATAACGAGTTTTACAAGTACTGGCCAAGATGTATTCAAATAGACAGAAATTTGAAATATTAAAATGTTACGAAACCGTAACTTATGTGAGAAAGTGCATGCTGTTTTAGCACCCGTAGTAAAAAGTTTCGTAGCTAATTTTTTATTTAATGTTTATAGCATTCAAATACTTTCAGATTTGAAACATTAAAATATTTAAATACAATTAAAATATTATTACAATTGTTTAATTTTAATTCTAGGTAAAGAATACAGGTTTATGTCAAATGATCACGTGACATTGATGTTAATTTTTCTCATCTCTACGTTTTGTAATTATTTATAATAAGTAAGCCACATATTATAACATTTTTAATCATGTTAAAATTACAGAATTGTTGTATTTACTTTGTATTAATTTGTAAATATATTTATATATTTACATTAACGAAGAATCATACATATGATCACAGTTTAAATATTACGCATGTAACATGACGTTCCATTTAGGACACAGGTTAACCAAAGAGAATGCAAACTTGTATAAATATTGTTGCGGCTTGTTAGGAATTAGAAGCTAGGAGTCGGTTACAATTTACGCAAACGTATAAAGTTCCAAGGCTACTTCGTTTTTCAAATCTTTATTTAATGTTATACTAATTTGCTATTCTAGACTGTTGGAAATAATGAATTTGAGCATTTTATTAATGGGCGGGCAGGCGAGCCGCAAAAATGTCCAATTAAAACTGTTTACGGCTCGCCTGCCCGCCCATTAATAAAATGCTCAAATTCGTAAAAATGCACAATTAAAAAAATCAGGAAAATATGTTTTAAATCAATGATTTTTTTAAGTACAGCAATAATTTAAACCAATTGATTTAAATTATCACTCTATCTCTAATTTCAATCAACATTTTAATGCTAGTTTTCCTTTTTGGGAGTCAATCCGATACCTGTGCAACGAACCAAGAATCATAAATATTTAGATCTTACTTATTACTACATCTTACTATATTTAGATCTTATCTTAGATATAGTGTGTTCTTGAAATGGTATTAGTGATCTCATCACAAGACGACGGTTTTACTTCAGAAATCCAAGTACTCAAGAAATCCACATATAAGCCTCCACGCGGTCCCCTTCGCGGAGAGCGCGCCACGCATTGCATGAATAATAAGAAAAATCTTGAAAATCGTTTCGTCAAAACATGAGCTGAAGTAGTTAGCATGCAGGTTGCCTAGGAAATGTACTGTTTACATTAACATAAACATCAGTATGTGGTGAGATAGATCATGAACAGTAGAAAATAATCAACGATGCGTGCTCAAAGGAGTGATAGCTGAGATCAGCCTGAAAAAGCCCGAAACATCTGCAACCGCGAGATTTTGTCTCGCCAATTTTGTCGCCTCTGAGGTCGTCTCTCAACGCATGTAGTCTGTGTGGGGGCGAGGGAGGGGGCCGTGGACAGGGATATCTTTGTGGGTAGCGTAGATGCGTGGGCGTCGATTTCTGATTGACGTCGAAAGCGACAGCGCGGCGACGGCTTTGGCAGTGGCGAGGGCGGGAGCGAGGGCAATCTGGCCAGAGGCTCTCTACGCGGTCGCTTCACGCATACCAATCTTCATGAAAGATTACACTTGACGACCCGGAAAACAAGCGAAGACCGGGGACCCACTCGTCCCTCAGCCCGCTCGAACTCTCTCAACACCCATCCTGTCGCCTACTCGCTTCTTTAGATCGACCGTCCTCCCGCCCTCGCGTCCTCCTGCCCACTCGTCCTCCCGCCCACTCGTCCTCCCGCCCACTCGTCCTCCCGCCCACTCGTCCTCCCGCCCACGCCCCGCCCACGCGTCCTCCCGCCCACTCTCGTCCCTTCCCGCCCACTCGTCCTCCCGCCCACTCGTCCTCCCGCCCACTGTCCTCCCGCCCACTCGTCCTCCCGCCCACTCGTCCTCCCGCCCACTCGTCCTCCCGCCCACTCGTCCTCCCGCCCACTCGTCCTCCCGCCCACTCGTCCTCCCGCCCACGCGTCCTGCACCCAAACATTCTTCAGTTTCGCCCGCTCGATCATCTAATCCCCAACCCCCACCCGCCCCTCCTGAAAGTTGCTCGTCCTATGCTCCGAACGTTTTCCGTTCTGCCCATCTTACCGATTGCTCAACCATGTGTCCGTCCACTCGCTCACGCTCGCGTCCGCGCTCACATTCGTGGCTCTGATTACGCACGCTTCTGCTCGTTCTCCCGCTGTTTCGTCTGCGCGCTCGCCCTCCAGCTTGCCCGTTAATCGCCGAAGTGCTTCTGGCGTGAGGGAATGCGGCCAGGGTAAGGGTTTTGCGTGGAAGCCACTTCTGCAGAAACAGTGCACAGCCAGGGTGAGGGATGGTCTCGCGTCAGGCATGTTTACTTCAAGGAAGCCGGTTTTCGTCGCAGAGCGAGCATGTATGAAGATACGGCGCTCTGCCAAGAGCGTCCAACCGCATGGACGTTAGCCACGGCCATATCATCCGTCTTATTCGTTGGCTCTGAAAGGTTATGGAGATAGAGCATAGGAATAGAGACAACTAGGCGATGACAAAATTTGCAATACGAGTCAAACGAAATTTCGAATGATCTTCAGGTCCTTATACTAGAAAAGATCTGGCTATAAATAACATATGGAATCTTCGTGCTAGTGGATTCGAAGACAATTTTGGAATTTTCAGACAAAAACTCTTAAAACTGCAAATCAAAGTGTGAAGTCGTAGGCTTCCGTGGCCGGAGTCATGTGAGTGATCTTGGCTGTCCGCGTGACGCCGCGTCGAAGGCTGTGTTGCAGACCAGCCCTGAGGAAGACCACGAAAAGATGGTCGAAACGTCGGCAACACAGCCTTCGACACGGCGTCACCCGGACAGCCAGGATCATTCACATGATCATCAAAATGTTGCGGTTTGGTTTTCCGCTTCTTGCATCTACCCCTACCAACTTGCGAATAACCCCAATATCAAGTAATGTTAAGTAAGGCTCGCAAACATTTATTTTAATGCTTGATATTGACAGGCGATAAGGGGGTTTGTGTCATTTGTTAAACAATATTCCAAACCTTTTTTTTATCTTTTCAAAGAAGAGAAAATTGTAGAGTAAATCACAAAACTAGGAAAACAATGGTTTACAAGTTTTTGAAAGTGACGCAGGCTTAGCTGTGTATTGTCCTGCGATGTCCCAAAACAAATCAAAAACAACAGTTGCACCAAATCGCTCCACTGGGAAAATTACGCACAGATGTGACTGGTAGAAATCAATTTGGATTTGACTGAACTGCTCACTTAATTACCTATTACTATAGCAAGTATTTTCTCTTTGTGAAGTAGTTCGCTGAATTTGAGTCCTTGCCAATTCGATGAATGAGTCATTCACAGTTAACCATTATTACAAGGTCTTGGTACATTTTGATCCTGTAGTGGCCAACCAGTAGCGCTCAGTTCCTTCGTGCAGGGTATACGGAACATGGATTTCTGAGGTAACAGAGCAGGATTTAAAATAATTTAAAAAAATATCGCGGCAATGTAAATGTGTGAATAGTGTAAAAATCTGTAGTTAAGTATATGCAGAGAAGACTAACTTTCGTGTTTCATTCCATTGTTTTTTCACTAATTTAATTTGATTCAAAATTGATCAAAATAATACATTGTGATTCAAAATTGCTTTCGGACCATGAAATGGGGCTTCTGAAACATATACAAATATTCTCATTTCTTCGAAAAGAATGTCAAAATTACCGCCTTTTCGAAATAATCAATAAAGATTATTCTGACAATAAGAGCCAGAGGTTTATCATTATCGATAGAATTCTTTTCCGCATTGACATAGTGAAATTTCATAGCCGGGCGACAATTTAGCATAGCCACATCTGACACACACCAATTGTACAACAATGCCAACGGAATTATGAAACAGTGGGTGTCGCCCAGTCGACAATAAACGTGTCACTTTCGCCATTTCCCCAGAGGCGTCGCTTTGATTCGGCCCTTTTCGTAACACGTTTTCCCTTCGTAACACCGATCTGACAGCCTCAGACCGTGAGTCTCGAAAGTTTTGCCACCATGGAACGCGTCATTGTTCATTGTTGGCGGGCATACGCTCACGGCTTTTCAAGAACAGGATATCACACACGACTGACTACACAGTCACGTGGCCCTCATTCAGAGATTCGAAGACAATTTTGAATCATTTTATGTTTTATACTATATTACAACTGCATTAGCACAGTTCTTTTTTCCGCAACAAGACAGCGGTTCACAGATGCACGAACACAATGCCATATCCTACATCACAGCCGAAACTTGAGAAAGGAGCTTCCGTAAAAACACAGAGATGCGTAAGTATAGGGGCTGGTCATAAGAATCGTAAACCTAAAAGACGCGAAAGCGATTTAAAAAGTTCTATTTCAAATTATTTTATACAATAAAATGATTAATTATTTATAAAAATAAATGACACAACTTAAAATACGCAATAGGAGGAACATAACTCCATGATGAAATTCAACACGGAGTGCTCCGCCATCACCATGTCGTTACTACTATTTAAAAACCACGTAAGACCTATTTTCCTGGGGTTTTGTTGAAACTTAAATGTATAAGTAAAAAACCGTCAAAAACTGAAGAACCTTAATACAACCCACGCACCTCTGCAGGGCGATTTACAGAGGTCTTATGTTAAAAAAAGTGAGTTACAACGAGATTAGTCAACACGTGTTCCTCTAATGCAAGATATTTCGTTTTCATTAAATATATTGCAATAATTGTAATATCATTCTACTATAATAATAACAATGATATTAATAATAATTACATTAATACTAGCTCTTTAATTTCCATTTCATAATCCTTTCACATTTAATTAGCTTTTCTTTTCTCCTACAGTACCTATGTTTTTTGAATTTAAGAGCTTTTGACAATAAATGATAATGTCTTCCGCCGGTCGCGCCAGTGAAAAACGCGGTTCGCAGTCCACGACATCGCGCAGCTAGGCCCGTGGAGCACGGAGACGCCCATGTCTGCGGCCGAACGTCTGGCTCGGCTCCAGTGTCGTATTTCCTTGATCCGGCCTTTGTCGAGGTGGCACCGCCCATGTACGTACTATACCACGCAACTTCAGAAAAGACAGGGGTGGCGGTGGCGGCGGCGGCGGCGGCGGCGGCGGATGCAGCGGCGGCGGCGGCGGCGCTCCAGGAGCGGAGGAATACATTTCCTTCCTTATGTTTCCGGAAGTTACGAAAGTATCCCGTTAAGTTTGGAAGTGTATGGGAAAACTTTTGTGAGATGCCTTCACCTCGCCTTTCTAATAATTAAGCCCCAGAACAGCGCCGTGCAACAAAGGAATGCTTCGACTAGGCTTCTCAAGCTATTGCCAAAAGCGCCTTCGCAACGTAGCTCCTTCCTATTAAGACGCACAAAATAGTTTATGGTTTCACTATTTCATGATGAAGCTGAAACTAATAATAGCTCGTTCAAACTATTGGTACATTACAGAAGGTAACTAAGTAAATATTCAAGTATTAGATTAACCCCTGAGAAAGGTGAATTTCCAATATTTTCCGCTTTATTAAATTTCATTAAATATTAAAGATGAAACAAGGTGAATCGTACGTAAAATTTCAATATCATTCAATTCTGTCATATTAAAATAATGACATTATTAATACCATTTCTGAGTAATGCCTCTCAGAAGTCAACCCAGGTAGGAAATGTGCAAGGGTTTTCTCTACTTTACTAAAATGGCATCTTTAGATCTCGATACTTTACAAAGAGAAAAATCTTTGAAACAGTTTTGTTGCTCAAAAAAAAAAAAAAATTAGAGGAGTAACAAGTTTTAGATCACCATGTTAGCTATCCTTTGAGAAGTTCTGATTTTCGACAGAAACCATTACCATTACATCCCAGCGTGTGATATATCACAGGCTAATTTCTTTATTTTCTTTACTTTGGATTACAAAGTAATTAAGTAACTACCAATCATTGACAGTCATTTATAACTTCCAAGCAACTTCTAAAATTTCTGAATGCTGGATTTTGATTTAGCTGAGATTGCTAAAGCATTGAACACTCCTGGTTATGGTCAATATTCGCGACTAGCGACGTTTCAATTCATCATCTGAAATTGTGCTTAGCTCTCATGTGGCTGGGATTAAGTCTGAAGTAAATGCCGGCGTAAAGCAAGCGGTGGTTGGTCCGCACCGATAAACAGAATTTCCTCCAGAAATAGCTCCAGAATTTGAGCATAGGTCTCTGGTGGCCCCAAAATCATGGGTTAGGCGAAATATTCACAATGTCTTTGGATTGTATTATGGTTTACTGAACAGGGGGAATTTTTTTTAAACTATTAATATGATCAATCAGATAATCCGACAATGTTTTTAGGCAAGACACCATGAAAATTAGAGATTCGAGAGTTTATTTTATACTTCTTTCCGCAAAAATAATAATTCAAACGTTTGCTTAATGCAACGATTGCAAAGATGAAGAAAATGTGTGCATCATATAATTTCAGTAATTCTTACACATTAAATATAAATTAAAACGTAATATAAAAGATAATTTTCAAAATAGCGTTTGTCAAACAACTAATAACATTTTCAAAAAACCAACTAAGAAATTGCACATCATTCAGCTGGAAATAGGAAACCCCAATGATTTTGTCGACATGAATGAGCCCACAAAACACGTATGATTTACTACACACACTTTCTCGTCATGCACTGTTTTTGTTATCCAAAATAAATAAGAAGCCCTACTCGGGATTCTACTGTCTCACTTGATTCGTATTATACCACTGCATCATCTTCATTGCCATGCATTTATCAAGTCTTTCTTTATCGCAAGTATTATATTCGGTAGTGTGCGTTACCAATAAATATTGAAAGAAGCGAAGTGCGACATACTGTCATCCAATCAAACTTTGATTTAAAAAAACTCCCTGGTTTTAAGTTATTCGCATTAAAAATACTTGATAAGAAACTCGCTGAACCAGCAACACCGCTGAAAACACGAGAGAACAGGAAGTAGTCTAATTAATGGAAAAAAGTTAAATCATGTTTTACGGGTTGACTCTCGTTTTCAATCCTCCTTTTTCGCTATCTAGAAATTTAATCACTTTTAAAACTACTCTTACCTAATGATATCCACGTCTCGACATCTAAAAACAGCCTTCTGTTCTTTTCTCAAAGTTGAAGCAAATACGAAACTGTCGAAGAACGGCGTGAAATTAACAGTTCATGAAACATTTTGCTTCTAATGTACACAACGCTAACTCCAGAATCGGTTGACACAATTATTTTTTTGATGTCTACGTAAGATAAATTGTCCTCAGGCACTAAACATAGATCTGTGTGTGAGCTTCTACTGATGGAGACAGCCAATATCACTTCGCTGACAGCAAAATCAAACGAATCTCTTTCGATTCCAGACGCTGGTCTTCCGACTGAGGCTGAACATCGATTCGCGCACCCCTCTTCGCCCGCCCGTGAAACGAGATGAGTGACGGTCTCCTTAAAACAACCCATTGGGACGGCCTCTACGCAGGACCGACCCGGACGTTCTCAATCGAGATCGTGTTGTCAACAACGGTGGCGAGGCTGCCGCAATAGTCATTTTTAGGTCAAAACTGAAAAGACGTGTAAAAGCTATGGTGATATTATCTTCACAGTTAGAGTGATCTCATTAGGTTGATTGATTGATTTTTTCGTGTTTCCGGGCGCGTCAATTGCCTCGGTCATTAGTCCCGTTAGTGTAGTGCATGTTTTTCTCGGGAGATGGCGGTGATTTTCCCTCGCTGGATGGCGAGATCCGGCACCGACCTACCGTCGGCTAGTGGGGTTTCCCCTAACCAGGACTCTCCCACCAACGGGGCACCGCCCCAGCCGGGACAAGCTGTACGCTCCCGATCGGTCTCCCGGAATATGTGGTAGTGTAGTGCATGTTAGTGTAAGTGAGCGTGCAAGGGGAGAGGATAGGACAAGGAAGGGGAAGGACAGATCGCGCGCGGTCCGTGGCCCGTTTGGTAGGGTACTGCTCCGGCATTCGCCTGGTGTTGATCGGAGAAACCACGGAAAACTACCGATCAGAGCAGCCGGCCGCTAGAATTTTCCTCCAGACAGCGACTGAATTCGATCTAGCTGAAGAGCTAGTGTCGAAAATCCTGCCGCCGTCAGGACTCGAACCTACGACCTCCCGGTCAGAAGCGCTGAAGTGGCATCAGTTGATGCACTGAGCTACCGCTCAGGTTCATTTCATTTGTCACACTTAAAAGGATAGAACTAAAGTATCAGAACTCATTAACATCATGTCCCACTTCACAGAAACATCCTACCATAGAGTTAAGAATTAGTCTATGTTTTTACATTTGAACACAGTGTTTTATGGATGTAAAAAAGAGTACAAAGAAAGCAAAGTACAGGTTGTTCATATTTACCCGCACCAAAAAATGTACCGTATTTTCCATCTAATGACGAACAAGAAATAAAATGTTTGTGCAAAAGCTTAATCATAACGCACAAACGCTTTTCTAATCAATAATCAATACATTCTTTACTCAACTCAGTACCATACTCAGACGCCCCTATGTCCTATTGTTTTCGGCGGTGATTCACACTACTTCACTGAAATGTCGCACCGGTGTGCGGTCTTACCACTCATCCCTGAGGTCACTGAGCATTTGTCGTTACAAAATATTGGGCTGCCGGTCTGAGTTTCCGCGTTCTTGCACAAGGCAGTGGCTCAGCAACCCCTGTCAGAGCCCCGGAACGGTGAAAGAAAAGACGGTGCTGCACAGCCGGTGACAAATGTTTCTAGATTACGAACGCTTTGAAGTTTCCAAGCGTAGGAAGGCGTCATACACGGCAGATGTCTGCCTCTTGTGAAATGTATTTACGGAGCATACGTGGAAGCCTAATGTATTAGCATTTGCAGAAACCGTGTAACTCCTAATAGCGTGTTAAATGTTAAAATACTTGGTGATGTCGTTGTTTGCGAGCGTCGTAACTCGTAATTTCATTTTGAGGGAGATAAGTCTGAACATCTTGAACGCTGTTTTGGAATCGGAATATTAAATTTTAAAATACAGTCAGTTATTTAAAAAATAGAAATTCGATTTTTCGTTCTTTTAAGATGCCTTTTTTAACTTACCTTTGAAGTTTACTTCATATATCAGTTCACTTTATTGTTGGATCACAGGAAGCATTTACGATTTTGTAAATCATTGTTTTATAAGAAAACATAGCCTCATTCTGGAACTAATATTCAAACGGCGAGACTCTGAGCTGAATATTACATCATTTCGGTCTAGAATACTCGCTTGGGTAAACACTCTAATATTGTTAAGGATTTATCGAGAACGTTCGTGACCACGTAAGCAAAGTACAGCTATCCCGGAGAGCTAAATTTCCAAAAATGTACTATAATAGCCAGAAAGGTTTTGTTTTGTGGTTTACAATATAAGAAATGCGACTAAGGTCCCTTTGAAGACCTGAAAATCTGTTTGCCACAGCTAATAACACATTATTTTTTAGTCGTGCATGGTGATAACGTGTTGCAGAGTAACATATGTTGCAGACCGTGGCGTCTCCAGACTCTGGACCTAGGGCGATGGCAGTGAAGGAAAGTGTTACCACATCACTCTTTTCGCATACACATATACAGTAAAATTAAATTATATAAACAAATTCTAAATTTATTTTAAATTATAATATTGGAAGAATGAGGGAAAGTTGGTCGCAAACTAACAAAAATTATGGTATTATAGTTTCTATTGGAAGATTGAAATAATACAATTTAAAGAATTTAAAAATACATGCTAGATATTTTCCCCATCCTTCGGTTGTCATTTTAAAAATTATATCCTACAGTATTATTAGGTTAGGACATCGCACAATATCAATTACCTGTTTCTTCATATGAAAAAGAAGAAGCAATTACTTAAAAACTTTTGTACTACTTTTTCACTAACTACGAATTATATATCCGAATAACACTAATTTCATGAGTATGACAATCGCTAAAGGTTACAACGCGCATCGGAGAATTTCTCAATCACGGACGCTGGCTCACTAGTAGCAGGCCGTTGAATCGAGATCCAACGCCATCGCTTCGTCGTTGAGCGGGGGCACGTCGCGCGCATGCGCTGACGTCACCCGATGCATCCTGAAGACGTTGGAGGCATTCGCCAACGGCCTGAGCTGCGCTCCCACACTGCCTGCGTTGCATGGACGCGCTGATGCCGATCTCAAAGAAGACTGAATAAATGAAAAATTGCAAATAAACTCAAAGGAAAAAAATAGTTTTTTATTTCCTTATACGTTGACCCACGACTTGCACACCCGAAGAAAACGCCACTGGTTGCAGATTAACGAGTGACGCAGAATATCGTGTGAAGCAGAGAAACGTGTGTTGCGAGTTGTATGTCCATAATCTAGAAAATTTGAAAATGTTCTTAAATCTATTCGCAGCTCCTCTACGGGTAAATTCCTGACCAGCAGTAGCACATTTTACAGAGTTTTGTGTTGATAGTGTAAAAGTAAAAAAGCATCAAAATTCTTAAGCGAGAAGGGATATAAGGTGTCATCTTTCAACTGATTACCAAACACATTAAATAACTATACAGAACCATCTGTCGTAGACACGAAGGTCGCTCTCTCGCTGCCTCCCACCTTTTTTGGAAACAATGTTCTAAAAGTTCTTATATTTACAGGAGTGAGTAATTTCTCCGTGAAATTAACCGTTCTGGAGGTACAGCATTCCATATTTTATAGCTCTACCGGAAACGGTACTTTTCAAGTGGTACCCGGTCATCGGCTTCGCTTCCACCCGCCACAACTGGGTAACATATTAGATAATATAAGCTTACAGAATATTCCGCCAGCAGTAGGACTTGGACTTTCCATCAATTCTTCTCCGTTCTTGCCCACTGTGTACAGGAGCGGATCGAGAGAGCCAATCAACGAGAAGGGCAATCGCGGGCGGCGGAAACCTCTGCGATCGGCTTTCGGGGCTCGTCTCCAGCCGTCAGGAGCAGAAGTAAAGGCGGACGGGCACGAAAATAAGGAATAGAGGGAAGATAGGTCTGCAATGACGTCAGACGGTGACGAAAATGAAGTCATCTTAGGGTCGCTGGGAAATTACCCGACTGTCGCAGGAGTGTAGGCCAACGGCAGCGTTTACATGCTAAGGGGTAACGTCTGTTTACACGATACGTCTTACGAATGCACCGTAGCCCGGTTGTATGAAACTGAGGTGAAAATCGTACTTTCCCAAGAAATCCTTCATGTCGCTCGAGTTCGACTTACGCAGAGGCAATGCGCTTACCGTCCTTCTCTCCGTTTGCCGGTCAGTACTACTGCTGTTTTGTTGCGTTGTTTCGCAAATTAGAGAACGTGACGATTCCTCCCAACACTCCGTTTGCGTCAGTGGTTCCTTAGATATTCCAACCATCACGTAACCGTACCATTTGGGTGATAGCATGAAGCAACAGCGCTCAGAAAGTCAAAGGACCCACCCACGCGGAATGCTCTAGTAAGATATTTTCGGTTATTTAACAAACTTGTTTTCGATTTCCGCAACGCCAAACTCGAGAGAGCGCGTTTCGCATCATAACGCATCGTATCAGATCGCATCGCATCGTATTGTATCGAATCGAATCACACTAGTCAGATAGCTACGTCGAATTCTGTTGCTGTCTGGGAAATTCTATCGGCCGGTTGCCCTGATCCGTAGTTTTCTGTGCTTTCTCCGATCAATAAGAGGCGAATGTCGGAGCACTACACTAGCAAATGGGCCAAGGACTGCGAGGGATCTTTCCCTCCCATTCTTTGTCCTATCCTACCCATTCAATACACTTACACTTACATGCACTACACTACCACATAAGCCGGAGACCGATCGGGAACTTAGAGCTTGTCCCGGCTGGGGCGGTGCCCGCTGATGGGAGATACCTGGTTAAGGGAAACCGCACAAGCCGACGGAAGGTCGGCGTCGGATCTCGCCAACCAACGGGAGATCACCATCACCTCCCGCCATAGAAAATGCATTACACTTACGGGACTAATGACCTTAGTACTTGTCGCGCCCGAAATCAGTAGCAATCAATCAATCAATCGAATCGAGTCTAACCGTATCAAATAACGTAGTACCGCATCGTATCGTTTGGTGCCGGGTAGTACCGAATCTTTTCGTAGCGTTCCCCGTCGCAGGACTCCGCTCCGACGCAGCGAAGAAGCGCGGCCTGCTCAGGCAGGCGGCAAATGCAAATGGGGCGCGCGCCTGGCTCCGCCCCCGCCGATCCGCGAGCGCGCAGCCGCCCCGGCCGAGAGCAGCGCCGTGCGGCGGCGGAGCGCGGTACGAGGGTAACGGGACGGAGGAAGGCAGTATGCATGTCCTAATATTCTTCCAGAGCCTCACCGCTAGCCCAATGTGTAATTGATACTGGAATTTCCTGAACCATTATGAAATTATGAATAATTAATTAAACGTGAAACCTGGCGGTTTGTTTTTGCAAGCAATACAACGATTATAGTAATATAAACAAACTTTATAATTGCCCACACCAAAACGCACCATGTTAGAAAATGATTTTCTTAAGAAGAAATGTTTCGATACGGTTAAATAAATGACTAAGCACAATTTGGAAAAAAGTCAGTTTTTCGGCTGAATAAGTACTTTTTGAAAAGTATTTCTAACTGATTACATGCATCGATGACTCAAAATATGTGGTAAACCCAGAAATAAAGCTAGTGGTGCTACAACAGTACATACTTTCTCGTATTACTGGGAACGGTAATTTAATATTATGACATTGCAATTTCGGCCCTACTAATATTTCAGCCATCCCTTGAAAAGATCAGATCCAAACCAATTCAAACTAAGCGCCTGCGGATCGAATCCTTATACAGTATTCGAATTGCGTCCGTCCGTACGTATGTCCGTACGTCCGCTCATCCGTGCGTCCATGAGTCCGTGCGTCCGTGAGACCGTGCGTGCGTCTAACCGTCTCTCACGGTTAAAGCCCTTCTCGACCACCAATTGAGACAAATGAGGTGTCATTCGACGCGTCTCGGTCTCTTGATGGTGAACTTATTTTTTAAATTTTATTTGTTTATTTATTTATTTTTGCGGATCCATTCAGAAGATTCCAAGAAATTTCTCCGAAAACCTATGTTTTTGCGTTTTTAGGATTGCGACCTAGCGGTGGCCACGCGAACCACCTTGTTCGCCGACACGTGCAGCTGTGATGATAGATAAATGTGACGGTAGTGAGGCCCATGGCTCCCAGGCGATGAATACCACAGGTCTCTAGAGACTATCGCCCGGACGCCTCTATTTACAGTTTGCGGTGCAGGGCTTGAATCACTCGGAAGGAAAAGGTTTATTGTCAGTGCTACCACTTTGTTGAATAATTATCGTTTGATACGATAATTTCATGAGCAGCATGGAACGGTATATTTTACAATAGAAACATGCAAATGTATACAGTTTCTTGTATAAGCCGCCAGATAACACTAAAAGAGAGAACAGTTTCGAACAACTATTCTGGGAGCGTTCAGATTAGGTTCTCCAACACCTTATTCTGGGGTGGGTAGTGACCGTAGCCCGATAGAACATTCGACAAGAGTTGTGACCACACATGTTTTGTACTTTTTATTTTAATTCTTAATAGATTATTTTTTACGTACCACGCTCGAGGATGAAATAAGCAGACAACTCTATGTTTAAAGTTTCTTTTTATTTAAAACTTGCGAAGTTGACATTTTTAACATATGAACATATTTTAAAAACAGTTTAAAGTGTCGACGACGCCACATTCAGCTATAGTCTGTAATTAATTCGGCAGCCAGGAACAGTGGTCATTTCTTACGTCTACAAAAGAAACAAACATAATTAAAGTAGTATTCGTAGCACATTACACAGACAAGCACGGATAATTTCGCATAAGCTTGTCTGGATTACATCAAAGTGGGCTTCCAACATTTGAATGATTATAATCTCATAATCAGCGATCCAGCTTATTTAATGTAAAACAAATCATGCTTAATAGCATCCAGTGCTGAAGAGTTTCCAATGTAACACCTTATGAATACATAAAGTAAGGTTACAACACTATTGCTTTCTATCATTTAAATATTATATCCGGAACACAATAGAAAGTTCGTAAGCAATTGATTATTTTAAAGCAAAAACATTATCACAAATTCAACAATGAAAAAATGTGCACCGCGTCAAACGTCGCAGCTTAACAAATAATGAATTCATGGACGAGAAAAAAATCACACAACCGAACCGGAAACCTCTGGTTCGTAACACAATAATTCCTAGAAAGCGGCAGAAACAATACTAATATGTATGCTTTGTTCGTTGTTTCAGAAACATTTTCCCCAAAATCACGAAAACTATTCATAGTTTGAAAAAACTGTGTATGAAATCATTTAATATTTTAAGATTAATAAAATGTTTGCATTAAGAAACAAATCTCTAGCTTCAATACTGAATGTGTAGAACAGTTTCGAAAAACATTTAACTTTGCCTCCATGTAATTTAAAATAACGCAAAAACAGGTAATATGTTGAAAATAATGTATCCGAAATTATTTAAAGATCTACTACTCCGGAATAGATTGCATAATGAAAGAAAACCCCTTTGATGATACCGGAGTAAAAGGATATTGCAATATTTGTACTCTTAATTTTTTTGCAATTTTTGAAAATCCGAACAGTTTACTGAAAACGGGATCTACACCATATAAAACTACTCATATTTTCGAAAAAATGTACATTACCTTACTTAAATATTTATCTTTAAAGATCAAATTTTATCAAGGAAACATTACCTATCTTCAATTATATAGTTCCGCGATATTAATTTTTTTTCAATTTTCAAATTTATAACTACGATTTTTGCAATTCACAGTAAAAGAGAGTTCCCGTTTTCTTTACTATAAACTACAAAAAATGCAACCAACGGCGCGAGTTTGGCAACATTTGAAAACTAGACGAGTGCGTTCCCGTGCAACGGCAAACTACAGATTTGATTTTACAGTATTGTTGACGAAATACACAGCCTCCCCCACCCCGTCCCAAACGAGATGAGCACGCGGTTTTCCGGGCGCCGCAGTGCGCCGCTTCTCGCGAAAGCAGCAACGAGCGCCGCGACGCATGAAGCGTGGGAGACGTGCGGCCGCAGGCGCGCGGTTGAAAGTTCACACGACCCCCATCCCCACCCGCCCACCCTCCTCCTCCGCTCCGCTCCGCTTTGCTTTGCTTTGCTTTCTATGCAGTTCGCGCGAAAAAGAAAGTTGGCAATCCTTTTTATTTATTTATTTATTTATTTATTTATTTATTTATTTATTTATTTATTTATTTATTTATTTATTTATTTATTTATTTATTTATTTATTTATCTATTTATTTATTTATTTATTTATTTATTTATTTATTTATTTATTTATTTATTTATTTATTTATTTATTTATTTATTTATTTATTTATTTATTTATTTATTGAACGAAAAATACATGAACGGACCACGAATATAACTTATTTTATCGATCACTTCTCCTTTTAGGAAGGTCGGCAAACCATTTTAAGAATCTATTTGCTTCGAGATTACGGTTTCTCTTTGTGAATTTATTAAAAAGAGCACAATATTACGTGGCTCTTATGCGCAAATATTTATCTGAAGGACGGCATATTGCCACCGATCCATAACGCAACAAATAAATGATGACGTTGAGAGTGCGAAAGTATGGAGCGATTATGAAATACGTGACGGAAAAATTAGAGAAACGATTATTAAATTTTACCATCTGCAAGAAAAATATTACTTTATTAACAACCAATAATTCTACAGACTATTACAACTTATGGTTAAATATTAAATTTAAAATTTAAAATATTACAAAACGTTTCGGTAATGATTTCTTGTCTTTTTAGAGAGATGGGCCGAAAGATAAGAAATAAAAGAGAACTATGAAAAATCTATTTTCCCTTTCATTGCTTAAACTGACTCCAAACGCCACTGGCGCCTCGGCGGACGCGCAGCGAACTAGCGCAACGAGAGACGCAACTAGCGCAACGAGCGGGAAATCGGCAGCGCGGCTAAGCTGCAGGATCCCGCTCTATTCGCCGCCACCGCAAGCAGGGCAGGGCACTCGCCCGATTACTAATTAATGCGCCGCGGGTAAGTAATAAACACGATCCTTCGGCACGCGATGGGCGGCAAACCGGCACGCGACTCGGCGGCGGCGGCCGGGACAGCGCTCCCGCGGGGGGAACTTTTCCTTACGAAGAAGGGGGGAAACGCGCGGGGTTCTTCTTTTTGCGATCTGGAGACGGAAATAACTTGAACAAACTGCGATCAAAAGACAGACACCCGTGGTGAACGCGTCATCTCGTCAGTCTCCTCCAGGTATCCGCGTAGTGTGCGTCCTTCACCACTGCTTCCTCCGGATATTCACTTTCAGTGTATCACTCCAACGTTCTTCCTTCCGGATAAGGAGTTCATCTCCTCACCACTATTTCTTCCAAATATGCATGGAGTGCACCCTTCCTCAATGTTCACATCGAATTCAACCACAGTCTGAAGGAGAATTCTAGCCGGCTGCTCTGATCCGTAGTTAAGCATGCTGAGAAATCAGTTGGGAGCTTAGAGCTTGTCCCGGCTGGGAGGTGCCCCGCTGGTGGAGGATGCCTGGTTGGGGAAAAGTGCCCCGCTAGTAGATGGTAGGTCGGTCATCGCTACCCTCCGACCACGCCACCACGGACGATCAGAAGATCATCGCCCCCCCTCCGCGATAAAAACGTGCACTATACTTATGGGACTAATGACCTTAGCAGTTGACGCGCTCGGAATCACCGATCAATCCTTGGGGAGGTGTTGTCAACCCCTCAATTTCATCCATAGTACGTCCTTAGAGAGTTACACGTTTCTTCCTTTAAATGCAAATGATAAGCTTTTACAATATAATTTATTTAATCATTTGCTTACGGTTGATTGCCCAAATATGGTTACTTTATCATCAGAGAATATTTAGAAACGCTACGTGTAATAGATTATCTCAAGTAATGAATCACCTGATGGACGGTAAATTACTTTCAATTAATTTTGTTTCTGGACAAATATGCTAAAATCATAGTGTGCTAAAAACGTGGCAACACTTGCCTCTTCCGCCCCCTGTGTTTGAAAACAAGGTGGCTCGTGGGAAAGAGCTTCCAATGCCCCAACAAATGCATCACGTAGAAAAAACGAGGATTGGGTATAATAGCAGTGGTGCACGAACACTTGTTGCGCTTAACCAACTACGTGTCGAACTTTTTGTACCTACTACGTGCTAATGAAGTTCACCATTTTTATCCAGTGTTGAAAGTTATGAGTCCAATTCAGTTTCGGTTTGTAACGCGCGGTTATGTTATATTCCAGACTTAAAATTCACACGTGTGAAATACCTTTAGCTTTTCAATGTTATTTGATGGTATATGGGGTTTATTACCGACCTGGATGGCCGAAGTGGCTAATAGCGTGTACCGATTCAACACTTCGGTCCGAAGGGTCGCGGTTTTGAGTCCCGCCTTGGGTATGGTTGTTTGTCCCTTGTCTCTCTTGTACGTGTTGTCGCTGAGGACCTCGCGTTCTCCTGACCCCAGATCAGAGGAACCCGCAAGTGTGTTAGTGTCTAGTATACGGTCGAATATGCATCCCATCCAGGCGTAAAGAGTAACTGGCTGTCGGCTGGAAAAAGCCCTAGGAATAAAATACGGTTTATTAATAATTTATAAAATAGTGGTACAAAGTTCATTTTTCAAGGAAGTATCAGGTTTATAAATTCTGCATCGTGTTGTTGTATTGTTTCTAGTAATATATCATTTCTATGTATCATGTAGATTTGTTTTTACATTCAGTTTGCTTCAGAATATTCATAATTCGACGAAAGTAAGACAATATTCAAAATTTCCCATTTTCCAAACCGTATGCCACGCGACAAAGCCACTTCTCAATGTCACTACGAAAGCATTGAGAAGGAAGAACGAGAGTACTGCAGCAAAAGGACAGAAATATATGTAACACACAGGCAAATATCTGAGGTCTATTTTACTTCTGCATCCTGCTAGTGCACCCACTTCGATTCAAGGTAACAGTAAGATAATTGAGGCTCAGATGTCCAAAACCTCGAACTGTTGGAAAAAGAGTTTCCTTGTGGTGAAATTCTCTCTCCAGTGTCATGGATTGATTGATTGATTTTTCATGTTTCCGGGCGCGTCAACTACTTCGGTCATTAGTCCCGTTAGTGAAGTGCATGTAATTTTTCTCGGGAGATGGGGGTGATCTTCCCCAGCTGGATGGCCAGATCCGGCGCCGACCTACCGTCGGCTAGTGGGGTTTCCCCCTAACCAGGACTCTCCCACCAACGGGGCACCGCCCCAGTCGGGACAAGCTCTTAACTCCCGACCGGTCTCCCGGAATATGTGGTAGTGTAGTGCATGTTAGTGTAAGTGTGTGTGTGTGTAAGGGGAGAGGATAGGACAAGGAAGAGGAAGGACAGATCGCGCGCGGTCCGTGGCCCGTTTGGTAGGGTACTGCTCCGGCATTCGCCTGGTGTTGATCGGAGAAACCACGGAAAACTACCGATCAGAGCAGCCGGCCGCTAGAATTCTCCTCCAGACAGCGACTGAATTCGACCTAGCTGAAAAGCTAGTGTCGAAAATCCTGCCGCCCTCAGGACTCGAATCTGGGACCTCCCGGTTAGAGGCGCTGCAGTGACATCAGTTGATGCACTGAGCTACCGCTACCGGTCCAGTGTCATGGAAATGTAATGATTATTACCCATTACAATTACATCCACAACCAAAAGAAATTATTTTGAGTATAACTGTAATCAGTCCAAATCCCAAAAGGAATCTACACAATCTACTGTACGTACACAAGAAATAGTGCAAGAACAAGGAACGAGACAGAGGCCACTGCCCGAGTAGGTGAAAATTCCATCAGGTACGAATAAAAACATTCGTTGCAAGATGCAAGGCGAAAGCCACCGCGTTCTGTGCAACTCAAGAACTATGCCGAGGGACGGGACATCCACAGAAACAGTTTTTAAGTTGCCTTGGTAGAACATGGAGATCAGCCTTAAAATTCGAGTGAACTGAACAACCTAGCAAATAAATCCAACTTTCCTTGTCATACGCCTTCTGAAGCTCAATGAAACCCAGATGAACTTCCCTACCTCTCCTTGTTCTCTTTTCTATAAGCTGTTTTAATGTAAATATATTCTATGACCGATCTACCGGCAGTAAAACCACATTGTTCCTCTCCGTATTTACCTCTTATCTCTTCTTCTATTTTATTTCGGAATATTTTGCAATACAACCTACCCATAGATCCAATAACTGCTATTCCTCTGTAGTTTGTTTCATTGTCTCTAGTGCTACAGATAAATGATATTCTCTATTGATTTTAGGTAGTTTGAAAGTGAATTTGAGAATCAACGGGATTAATAAAAGCGTTGGTTGAACAAACCTTCAATCGGCCTAGAGACCACCCCTACAATATACACAGACAAGAAACCAGTGCCCCGACCCACGGCAAGATTAGAAACTACAACGCTCCAGACAAATGAGGTGAAATGGCACTTGCTCTAACCGCCTTCCGAACGGGATGGAGGGAGGGGCTGAAATATGTGATACATTAAAATAAGTAATTGCCCTACCAGAAGCCGACACGATTTATCCCTTTCATTCTCAACGATGCTATCGACAGAAAAAGTGTTCACACCCGTGTGAAGAGAAACATTTGATAGCGAAACGTTTTAATATTCGAAATGCTGCTTTTCTGAATTCGAAATAGTGCACAACCCACCCTTACGTAGATAGGATGCACCCCAGAGTAAAAGTTGTCCCCAAAGATTTCAGTGTGTATATTACAGCGTGTGATACTTAACTCGAGGCCTTCGGCTACGAAAACCAAGTTTCAAAGTCCAATGATGCATAGTTTTCGAGTGACGTGCAATCGATTTCAAGAAACATGGCTTTAAATGGGCCCAGTTTAGCAGGATTGCACTTGTGCCTACCCAATTTAGACGCGTTTTTGTAATACTAATATTATTGATATTTATTAAGTGAAGGTGCAACTCTCACCTGTCTGTGAAACTACCTTTCTTCTGGCACATTTTTTAATGATTGGTTCGTTTTGAGAGCCGCAATACATCTACACTACAAACATATTACAGGCGATGATGCCGTTAGATGTAGCCACTGGGAGGGCTTTGAACTAGTAAGGACTAATTAAAAGTGTTTTTTAAGTATTTTTTTAATCAAATGACCGTCCATAAATTACCACACATTCATAGCAACAGGATTTGCTGGAGATAATGTAGCATTACATGAAGGTAATTAAGGATATAAAAGTGCCGGGTGATGTATACATTTTAAAATTTGAGTTTTTTAATCAAAGTTCCGTTCCGCGAAAGCAAACCATCAGTATAGACGAGCTTCGCCTACGTTAATGTAGCGTTACATGGAGATAATCGGTTAAAAGTAACGACGTACGGTACCACCTCCTCTTGCACTCAGTTACGCCATTGGCTACACTCGAAACCTCGATGAAAATCCTTCTATCCTAAACCTCCGTCTCCACCTGCTTCAGCACAGATACAAAACTGGAGTTAACGCCTCCCATGTTGTCTTGATGTACGCCGAAAAAGAAAACTGTCCCTTATATTAGAGCTAACCTAAAATAAAAAGAAACACGACAGCGGTCAGTGAGACCTCACCGTGTTAGTTACTTTAGAGAAGCCAACCGTGTTCGTTAAGGGTTAACTACGAAAGAAATGTATGAGGTAAGAGTTTGAGCAACATCCAGGCAGCGACAACAGGCGACGAATGGCACCGCCCCCTCTCAGCTATTCCGCCACGCCTTCCCAGCCCTTCGGAGACCATGCACGGGTCCGATATCCCTCCGATCTTACCATGTTTACTTCAATGCAATGACATGACTTATATCCCGCAATTCGGCCTTGGAAGGGAATAAAACACGCGAGGCAAAAGCCATTCATTTCGAAAGAAATGTTTGAGAAAAGGTTCACGACAAAAGTGTTACAAAACAATAAATGACATCGCCCCCCTTCCCGACACTCCACAGAGGCTCTCGTATCAGCCTGTCGCAGAGCATCCACCCGGACCTCCGACCCAGCCTTTCCCAAGTACTTAAATGGATGCCAACATAATCCATGAGTATTCTTAGGATTTATTTACTGTGCGGCTTAAGCGACGATTGCCTTTGTTTTACTTGCGCACATATTCCCATCTCTTGGAGTTTTCAACATTCTCCATGGGAGAAAACTGTCAATTCACACCCTGCCAACCTCGCGGACGTAGTCCTGCGTCGGAGGTGATCTGGAAGAACGTATAAACAGCAATATTACGAGAAAAAAGTGTGAAAAATGACGTCATCAGAAAAATGACACCAGCCACTGCACCGAACCAGTCGCATCAACCTCTCTCGCACAGCATCCACCGATCCGGTATTCCTCCGAACTGGCTGTCTCTCCACATACTTCATCGTAACGTCCGGCCTCAAGTACTTCCAAGGTCGCCCCAGATGGCCAGCCGGCAACTCGGCGCGCGAGCGCGAGACCGCGCTGCGGCGGCGGCGCCGGCTCGCTAGCCTTCGGGCGAGCGGGAGGGTGGAGCGTGGCGCGGGGCGGGGAGGGGGGCGGGACAGCACGCGGGAGCGCTGACTCGCCGCCTCCCAAGCGCCGAGGAGGAGGAACTCTCGGAGGCGCGGCGCGGCGGAGTCAGCGGGCTAACGTCCGCACTCCTCACATCCTGTCCAGTCACGACGCCCAAACATGGACGATGCTTATCCGGCGCGACTACAGGATGACGCACCTGTCCTAAATACGCGGGAGTAAGTGTCGATGTAAACAATGCGGGTATGCAGGTGGACATTCGAAAGAATTACAAAGATTCGTAACATTAACACACAACTTCTTGCACACGACGAAATCGACACTCGTTCCATTCATTCGTTCAAAAGTAATAATGTCATTGTGTCAACAAATGGCAACAAGAAATGTCAAAACATAAGAATTACTAGTTCATGTGACTGGCATCAACGCAACACCTGTCTTGCCAAAACATAAAATATTATAATTGGATAATACCTGTGTTACTATACCTAATGTTGGGAAAGACTCCATTTCATTTCGAACCCGATTGTTATTCGAATAAGACATTTAAATACGAATGAATGCAGAATAAATTTTGTTTTTTGAATTACCATGTTCAGACGATTGCGATTTCATAAGAATTGACACATTTATCCCAAGATGACAGTTTCTTCTGCTCCTGCGCAAATGAATATATGAATGACAATTACATATATTCAGTGCATTTCAGAAATGAACCAACTGTAAAACTATAGTACCGCAAAAATTATAATTCAGTCACTAAACGTAAGAAATAAAGTAAAATAATTGGCAATCATATACAACTTATAAGAATTCAGATTATTGTGTCATTCACATTCTAGAGGAGAAACAACAACAAATTCATTCACAACTCGTTCAATTAAAACGATTTTCACACACATTAATCACATTTGGTTCGATCACACATTGACTTGTCGCAATGCACCAAGAATCATTTAGTCCACTGAGTTATAATTTCTAGGGTGCTTCTCTCAGAAATGGGAAACTAACTAAGCTCGCATTCAGAGAAGATTCTTTACAGTTTTACCCATGCCAAGCACAGTAACACAACCTCCTCAAATGAATTTTACTCACCACAATGACAAGTCCAGCCCGTTAAAAAGCAGACAGCTTTCCACCAAACTCCAACTTCTTCACTGAAAACGAAATCTCCTTTGCTGACTCTCCCGCAATGGAGTAACGTGCGTCTCTGTACGAATCACAACAAAACAACAACCTCCCGAACACAGCAAGTGCACCTCACGCGCCGTAGCATGGAAATGCCTAGCTAGGCGATGGCCGTGAAATACAAATCAATACAGCTTCGTTCACCGTTCTCATTTTTTACGCCTTTACAATTGTGGTTTAAAATAAATTATTTCTCAAATTAATAATGAGACTTCTTTATCCAAATCACAGATTAAGAACAAGAATTATACTAAGAAGCTTTTATTTGACTGTTTCTACAAGTTAACCACGAAAACTCAATATGGCGCTGTGCACGGTATAGAGGTGTTCGTCAAGTGAAAGAAAATGAAGTGCTTCTGAACGTGAACTATAAATACTATTGTATTTTCGTTAACGTTATTAATATATGTAGAGGTCTTTTGTATTAAGTTTATTATCTGTTTTTGAAGGTGTGCTTCAATCGAGAGTGACATAACCTCACTCACTTTTTTAGTTCTTCCATTTGATCTCGATTAACCAGTTATAATAAAACAACCATGAAGCTCAATCGCCTTTTATTTAACGTAGCAACAACTTCCATTAAGCGTGAATGTAATGTTAATAGAACTAATAAGTTGTCATTACTTCAATCAATAAGGTACATGTCAGATGCATACTGCCCTGAGTCTATGGGCAAAGATGTTTATGATGTAATTGTAGTTGGAGGTGGTCATGCTGGAACAGAAGCATCTGCAGCTGCTGCACGCATGGGATGTCATACTTTACTTATCACTCACAAAAAAGAAACAGTTGGTGAGTATTGCCTCACAGTCATGCTTGATCTTTAAAAACAGATAATTGTTGCATTTTATTAATAATGAATTAACTTGATGTTTTAGGAGAAATGTCATGTAATCCATCTTTTGGAGGAATCGGGAAAGGGCATTTAATGAAAGAAATTGATGCTCTGGATGGTGTGTGTGGAAGAATATGTGATAAATCTGGCATTCAATACAAAGTATGTGATATTAATACCTTCAGTGTTTCATGTAGTGTCATGTAGAATATTATTTTAATTTGCATAAATTTACAGATTCTAAATAAACGAAAAGGGCCTGCTGTCTGGGGTCCTCGAGCACAAATAGACAGGAAACTTTATAAATTAAACCTTCAGCAAGAATTGTTTTCAACTCCAAATCTACAAATCGAAGAAGCTTCAGTCGAGGATCTTATCATAGAAGACATAGAGATTGACGGTGATGTTGGTAGCACTCAGTCGTGTTGCGGAATAATTTTAAGTAAGATTGTGGGATATTATGTAGTATGCGTGTATCTAGAAGTAAATATATGATATAATACTTGGAAGTTCTCATTGATTATTCTACCTCATATGATAATACCCAAGTTTAATAGTCAATTTTTAAACCATAAAACATTACATCTTAATACTAACAATATTATTTTGTACAATTACAAAATTAAGCAATTAAAATAGCTTTCTCCTCTGGGGGGAGTTATTGAGCAAAATTACTAATGAAGGAATAAGTACGTTAAATCCAAATCTATAGTGAAATTTTAAAGATATTTTTAATGTACCCTTTAAATTCTAAATGTTATTGACCGATTTCTTTTAATTGTCTTTATGTCACTAAATTATTCTGAAGAGTATTGCAGTATGCTGTGTGTGTTTTTCCTTTTTGTGATTCTGCTTTCCCTTTTTCAATCTATTATTTTAAAGAAAAAGTGATCACTATCAAAAGTATCACTTGATGTTTTATTAAAAATAACGTTATTTTTCTATGTAAAAGAAATCTACAGTAACCAACATTCATCTTAAACTTGATTTTATCTTAGTAAATAGAACGTATTTTGCAGGTGATGGAAAATTAATTTTGGGTAAAACAGTTGTGCTGACTACAGGAACATTCCTGAAAGGTCATATTAACATTGGATTAGAAATAATACCTGCTGGGCGCATTGGAGATGCACCTGCTATTGGTCTTGCCACGACTTTGGAACATCTTGGATATCGAATGGGACGACTTAAAACAGGTGTGTTGTTGGAGATTTTGTGTTTTAGAATTAGGTAAAATTTGTGTGTATGAGAGATTTGAATTGTATATTATTTCAAAAATATATTTCTTTCAGGAACACCTCCTCGTTTAGATGGTAGGACAATTAATTTTCAGAACTTGATCAAACAATACGGAGATAATCCTCCTCAACCATTTTCTTTCATGAACAATGAAGTGTGGATTAAGGTAAAGAATAACACTGTACTTATATTGTTTAAAATCGATTGTGTTTCTGACATTTTATTGAAATCATTTTATTAAATTTGCAGCCGGAGGATCAAGTAATATGCCATCTTACGTTAACAAACCCTGGTGTTGATAAAATTATTCTTGAAAATTTACATATTAATAGGCATGTTACTGAAGAAGTGCAAGGACCACGATATTGTCCATCTATTGAATCAAAGGCATTAAGGTATATTAATGTTTTTGCGCCATCATATTTATTTAGTATTAGCAGTGGTGGGTTGTGCCCCAACAAACTTTGGCACTAAAGTGATGCGAAACGTGAACTGCACATGCATAGATCAATAGTGCTGTCGATTGTTTTAATGCTTTGAGGTGCAAAAACTCCCTTTTGATTTCAATATACATCAATATTGCCACAAAATCTCAAATATTGAATGACATCAAATGGAAACTGTATATTCCTAACACAATAGAAAAAATTCTTATATCTGGGTGTTGTGTAATCTAAGTACGAGCTGCCACTGAGTAAACTAAAATAATTGAACAGTGTTGCTGGTATCCAAATTTTACAAGATACTACTTTGTAATTTGTAATCTTTCATGAAGATGTGTTAAATTGTCTTTATAAATATCAAATTTCAATTATATTAGGAGAAATATTAAATAACATATTCCGGTGATCCATTCATAAGTTTTTTTTTTATGCATATTATGTAAATTGTTTACTTCACTTTTAAAATACAGATTTGGAGGAAGAGCACATCAGATATGGCTAGAGCCTGAAACTCTGGATGGTGATGTTGTATATCCTAATGGCCTTTCATGTACATTGCCGGAAGAGCTGCAAATCAAACTGGTTCATCAGATTGCAGGACTTGAAAATGCCAAAGTAATACGACCAGGTTTGGATCATTTTGACTTGTCAAAATAAATGTATACACATATCAGACTCTTATAAAGAGTTAATTAATTTGTAGTGTTACTTCAAATAAAATACCTGTGATGGACTGAATGAGAGAGGATACTATTTATTCAGAGCTGTAATGGAAGTGGTAATTCTTGATTTATATATTTTGTAAAATTCTTATAAATCACAATCAACATGATGGTTACAAATTATTGTTGTTTTGATCACTAGAGTTGACCCTGCAAATTGTTCTCTGCTGACAGGAGTAGTTAGGACATTTCTTATTACCAACATAATAGTCTTAATGGTTCAATATGTTCCAGTTTCCTTTGTATTTCAGAGTTTTGCTGTCAGAAACCAAAATGCTGCCATAAAGGGAAGTCTGTTAAACTTGACATTTTCATTGATATTTTGCTTTCTGTGTTGCTGTTTCTTTTTTCCACTTTTGTTCTATTTGTTACACTTGTGTAAGCTGTATAGTTCATAATTCTAAACGTAAACCATTGAGTAATATTCTTTATGGTTAGTTCTCACAAGTTAGACCTGTATGAACATGTTGCGCTTTGTAAATAAGTAGTTAAAAATAGCTTCAAGCTAGAAATCAACTTTTCAAGATCCGGCCCTAAACTGTGTGTTACATCAGCATTCACAACAATGATAATAATGGATTCATTATATTTTTATTGTATAATTCTAAAAGATTGAATACACCTGTATCAATTACTCTAAAATACTTCCAAGTCAATAACCCCCAACTTGTTTGAGTTTTCTCAGTTTTTGTTCACACATTGAACAGATGCTGAGATGAATGTATATGTGATGATGATGAATGTGATGAATGATAATGATGATGAATGTGAATGTAATGTTTTCTTCTGGTACTCAGTTAAAAATACAAATTTATTTCATTTCAGGTTATGGGGTCGAGTATGATTATGTTGATCCAAGAGATCTGAAATATACATTAGAAACTAAACGTGTTCAAAATTTATTTTTTGCTGGCCAGATAAATGGCACTACTGGATATGAAGAAGCTGCTGCACAGGGAATTATTGCTGGTATTAATGCTGCTGCAAAGGTACTGTTTTATTACTCAGTTAATGTGATTTTTTTTTTTTTTTGAGAAGCCTACATATAATTTAATCTGTAATAATGTATAGGTACTTGGAAAGCCTGAATTTGTGATTAGCCGTACTGAAGGTTACATAGGTGTTCTAATTGATGATTTGACAACTCAAGGTACAAATGAACCATATCGAATGTTCACAAGCAGAGCCGAATTTAGATTGTCCCTCCGACCAGATAATGCGGATATAAGACTTTCTGAGAAAGGTAATGGAGGCATGCATTCTGAGTAAAAGCAAATGGCTCTGAATTTTAATTGTTTTCATATTGTCACAGGATATAATATTGGTTGTGTATCACAAGAGAGATATGACAAAATGTTCCAAATGAAGATGATGATACAAGAAATTATACAGCTTCTGAAAGACATCAAGATGCCTGTTTCACGATGGAGAGAGAACTTAAATATTCCACCTTGCAAATCAACAATGCAGAAAAGGTTCAGTGTGTCATTATTAGTTTTATTAACAATATTTCTTTATTTGAATGAGTTTTTGATATCATATGGTTACATTTACAAATGCTTTGAAAATTCTCTACTCTTTCTTTCTTTTATACACAAAAATGAAAATACTTCTGAGATGTTTCACTACCTGCAAGCTCCGTGCTGTTTTTTTAATTCTGTAAATCGCTGCTTATTTTCTAGATTTAAACTAAACCCAAATTCACTTTTTTTATGTTGTTTTTGAATTTTATAAACATGATCGTAAGAAAACTAAAATGATTATCTATTAAATTAGATAAGTTCTCAAATAAAAACTGAAGTTCAAGCGAGAATGAGTTTTCTTGATAAGATAATGATTACTCACAAAACCATAAATCTTATGTATCTTTTTTATCACTTTATTGGTCAAACACAATCACAGATGTTAGTGTGTTGTGTGTTGAGTCTACAGGAGACTACATCAAACGAGTTCTCATTTGCTTGCTAATTGATAGCATCTATAACTATATTGCTTGTGTGGTGTGTGGCCTTTGAAGATTCTTTGTTTTTAAAGTGAATAGTTCTTGCACAACTGTTATCACATGGAGTAATCAAAGAATTACAATTACAACTTCTAAATATATAAATAATACTTAATAAATATTTACAACATAAATTGGATATGTGTATTGTTGAAATAAATGCTGGTCTAAGTGTCAAAAAGGGAAAAATTGTTAGAAATGTCATCTATGGACTAATGCCTGTAACGAATTAAATGGGCTTACTCCTTTTGCTATTACTAATACTTGGACACCTCACTGCTAGATGACAGCCGAGTTATGTGCCAGGAGCTGTTTCATGAAAAGTGACGTAAGTGTCATTCTAAACCAGAAACTTATGGTGGTGGCATTTGCTGATTTTTCTGAGTGTTGTTGATATTCCAAGGCATTGATTGGTGTCATGTTAATAGAGGTTAAATTCAGCCAATGAAATGAGTGAATCTACACCAAGGATAAGGGGTAATCGTGGAGAAAGCAGAGTACACACAGAGAGAAAGATGAGAAGATGTGAGGGTCTGCCGTACATAACCAAGAGGGGAAAGCATGTGTAAGGACGAGCTCCACCAAACCAGCGGGTGAAATCAATATTTGAAAATTATGTTAAAATTATTCACTAATATTATTGATTTATTACTGTAAAATCTGTCTAAGCTGGAATAGATCGGGACACAAAAAATTCCGGTTTACAGAGGTTTCCGTTTTATGCAAAGTTGTCCATTTTATGACACTTGTGATATCGATATTTCTGCCCTGAAAATAGTAAATTATATGACTTTATTATAATTATCAAAATACATTTCCATATAATGTATTTATGGAAGAAGTCACCAATAAATAAATAAATATTAAACACTCTTCATAAGAAGGAATGTGTGGTCGTGAAGGTAATAAGATGGCTTCTTGTATTTACAAGGCATTCACCTCTGGTATAGCCACTGGAAAGAGAATTTTAAATATATGGAGTGATAATTGCATAGCACAAAACAAAAACGAAATGCTTTTGTTTGTGTGGATGTATCTTGTTGCTAATGGTTTTTTCAACAAAATTAATCACAAATGCTTGGTAAAAGGACATTCATACACGAGTTGCAATAGGGACTTCACAAAAATAGTGAATAGGAAAAGGAGAGATGTGAAGTGCCCTGAGACTTGGTTAAAATGATTGTAACTACTACAGCAAAACCTTTTCAAGTCATCTTGATGGAAGAGACAGATTTCGAGGATTTCAAAGCTGCAGTGTATTTATTCCTAAACACTAGTAATATGCACATTTCACAAGCACAGAGGATTAGAATTACAAAGGATCAGCTAGGAATTGTGAAAGTCAAGACACCTCACTGATGTAGAAGTTTGGAAAGACATTTGGGTGATGAAAAGGAATGTTCTTCCACAAAAAGAATTGCAGACACAGATTATCCTACAGTAAAATTTTCAAAGAAATAGAAAAAGACTTGAGACACATATTACCTTTCCTACAGGCTAAAATCAGGACATTTTGTGAAAAATTATTTCAGCAAGATCAAAGATTAACAATCTGAAACATTATAAGGATTGAAGTTATTGTATTTTATAATTTTTGATTTAATATTTTTGAAGTGTGTTTAGTTTTGTTCCTATTGAACTTAGTTAATTATTTTTGTAAATGCTTCTTCACTTAAGTTGTTTCACTTTTCCTTTTTTCTGTTGCCATTATACTACCATCGTTGAATGACATTGAATATTATAATATACACATTGTATAAATATGATGTGTTAATGAAATGACACCTTTCTTGTCCATGTATTCATTATATACAATAAATAAAACGTTTTTTTGGCTCATAATGGCCTAACTGCCAAAATGTTCATTTTAGGCCATTATTTATTTCAACGATGCATATATGGACATAATAAGTTAAGTTTACACTAAAGTGTAATAAATTAACATTTATTGCGTAATGGGTTGTATGAATAAACTTCGAGTTCATTTTATCAGCTCACAGAAAAAACGTGTAATTACTGTTTGTTTATTGTAGTGCTTTTGATATGTTGTCAATGCCGCAATTTCCAATTGGTTTGGAAGAGCTTGTGAAAGCTCTACCAAAAAACTATGTTCATTTACCTGAAAGTCATGAACTGAGATGGCGTGTAAAAGTAGAGGCTGTCTATGAGGCAGCTGCTGCAGAGCAGGAAGAAGAAGTAGCCCAAGTCCAGCGTGATGAGTCTTTACTTATTCCTGATAACATTGATTACACTGCGTGAGTAAACCATCAATAAATAAAATATCTGTAGAATACTAGTATGGATTTAGTGAATAATTGAACTTTTCTTAAAAATCATTTGAGCCAATGTAACCCTTATGATTGTTGTACGAGATTATGAAAAGAAATGTCAAATTATTCTCAGTTTACCATATTGAATTATCACATAGTGTGTTACCTTACTTTGCATACTCAACAGTTTTTCTCCCTTCTTCTCTTCTCTTCCTTACAGTAGAAAATGAAGACAATGATGTCGTAGTGGTAAGATATAAACTGCTGATTTTGCGTTCCCCAAACACCAGATCTGTGTCCATAAGTCTGAATTCTGTATTCCAATCCTTCACTCCTATGTACTTACTATGTATGTACTACTATGTACTACTATGTATGGTCTTGTCCACATCTCAGTTTTGCTTGAATTTGATTAACAAAAAATAATCTTCTCAATTCTTTGTATAGGACAACATTAAATATATCCCTTGAAGAACAAGAAAAGTTGATTGCAGCTCGGCCACAAACGGTATGATTTTTAAGAATTCTGAAAATACCATTTTCTTATTGATTTACAGTACAATTATGGATTAACTATTTTGTATTTGATTCCATGTATAGATTGCTGCTGCAAGTAGAATCTCGGGTGTGACACCATCAACAGTAGTAAGACTTCTTCATTATGTAAAAAAAAGAAGTATAGCTTGTTAGTTTTTAATTGTAAATAAATGGGTTTTTTTTTCTCATACAAATTTTTGTACATTCCTCTTTTTTTATTCATTGAAAATCCTTTACAACCGTGTATTAATAAATTCTTATAAAAACTGATTGAATTTGCAACTGAACATTTTTGGAGTTTAAGAAATAATGCTACTTATTACATTCTTGTCTTGCCATGTACTAATGTAGTAAAGATAAATTGAATTGAAATGCTGTGGCAAAAATAGGCAATTTTCTGTCAGATACACTCTTATTGTGGGGCCCTAATATTAAGAGAATGGATAAATCTTGTATCTATTTGCAGTAAATTACTTTCTCCAACACATGTCGTCAGAATACACATTTTGTGTTGATATCAAATTGGATGATGGCATAATGTTCGTTTGAACCAACTCAAGGTCCCGAGAGTTTTAAAAAGATATTTTTAAATTTTTGTTGTTTACATAAAGTTTCTCTAAAAAATTGCTGAAAATTTGTGTATTAAATAATTTCTTGGATATTGCAAAGAATGCTTAGAAAATGGCTCGGGTCTCATTTACGATGAAATCTCAGCAATTTTTGAAAATTCAAACTTTTTTTTTCCAGCTTCTTCCTAAAATGACATTGAAGGTAGAGATTATTTGCTTATTGAAATATGTTCTACAAACCAGATCTTAAAATAAGAAGATGTATAATTTTTTTTAAAATATGAGAATTTGTGTAATTTTGCTTGTAAAATGGGCAATTTTTTAAACAATTATTTTCTCAAAAACAGCTCAATTTCTTTCCTCAGATAGAGCAAAGGTGATAAAAAATGGCACAGGTCCCATTTTCAGCAAACACAGTATTTTTCAAAAATTGCTACCAAAAAATTAACATTGCAAAAATATTCATGATAAGACATTTTTTTCCTTAATGAAATCTGTTCTTTATAATCTGATACTGAAATAATATAAATGAAAACCTCTGAATGAACCTTTTCGAAAATTTGAAAAACACAATGTTCAACTTTTCTTTTAAAGCATCTGGAAAGTTGTTTAGCTGTGAAGCTGGTGGTGTAGAGATATCAAGAATAGCTTGGTAATTATAAAATCCCTGAATTCAAATCCCAGTGTAGAATAAAAGGTTTTGCTGGTTGGAAACACTTGCAGGTTCGTGTATATTGCATAGCCAATACAAATAATGTGAGAAAATATGTACTGTTATATTAAATAAGCACTATCAGTTGTTTGTGTAATGGGCAATTAAATAATTACTACAGGAAGGAATATTTGATCATATTACATACTCAGGGAAAAATTTAACTTGACTCGTTAGATTTATCCAGTTTCATTTATTACTTCAGAGTAAACAGAACATCAAGAGCAAATTCTTTATTAAATTCTCTAATTCTTAGAATTTGGGGGCATGGAAGGATTCTGGCCTCTACAAGATTTTCAAATCCTCCTTGTACCTTGTTGAGAAACAGGGAAATATAGATAAACAAATTACAATATTGAATACAGCTTGCAACTATTTAGCAATAAATATTAAACATTCATGATTGCTAAATAAACTAGAGTTTTAATTTGTATACTGAAGTGCTTGGCATCCACCCAGGCCAGAAATAAACCTGTACTTTCTAATACAAATTATTTCAGTTTCTATAGCTGTGTGATGAAAGAAAAAGCTTAGGTAGGCCAAGTAAGCTCAGTATGGTGTTGGGAATGCATCATGCTTGTCCCATGTCTTCCTTAGCCCCAGGCTAAGGAAGATATAATAAATAAAAAATCAGGGCTCAATCCTGGGAACACTGCTAGCTAGCAAAACTCTTGACTAATCCATCCCTAAAATATAAAATATGTACATACAAGTACTTCACTTTCAAAACAAAATGTTGGCTGTCCATGATATATTGTCACATTTTTTCAAGTCTCCCTACTTTTCTAATACCATACTTATATTTATATGTAATTAGTACATAGAGTATAAAGTTTCAAAAGATTGCTAGTTCTTGTTTCCGCTGAAAAAATGTTCTTAATTTGATATTTAATTATTATTAATAATAATTTTTATAGTTCAAAAGCATTGCTTATTTATTTATTAATAGACACAGAGTGGAAGCAAAACTGATTTTGTCCTAATCAACCTACATGTAGAAGTAGATTACAAGAAATTATAATTGGCATAATGATATCTCGCATATAGAATACAATTTCAACACAATGACAATATAACAATAAAATCATAGGTTGTCAAGTGTGTTATAAAGTGATTTAAACTGTTGTACACTGGTGGGTGAGATGAATTTCTATAGGAGGCAGTTCCAAACGTCCACTGCCTGATTACCAAGGATGTTCTTGTGGTTAATATGTCTGAAATTGGCTTTCTTCAATTTTATAATGTAGTAAATTTGGCGTAGAACGTAGTAATTTTGGAGTAATCCTCAATTAACTTTTTATATTAAAGTCTTTAGTCCGTAAGTCGTGTCAACAGTCATCAAGAGAACCACCAGGTAGCATCTCTGCTTATGCACCTTTCACTTGTGTGCCCCTGCATCACTACCCAGAAACCAGAATTGGGAAGGAATTAGGATAAGGTTAGGGTTTAGGACACTTCACACGGGCTGGACTAACCCTTGTGAAGCAGCCGAACTCATTTTGTTGGAACAAATTTCACATGAGATTGTCCGGGAATCGAACCCTGACCTCCTTGGTGAAAGGCGAGCAACTTCGCTCTGCACCACGAGTCAGAACCTTGTGTAGAAGATAAATAGTATAGGTCCAAGGACTGATCCCTGGGGAACACCACTGAGGACTAGGCGGGAAGTTGACATATGTTCCCCAATTTTCACTTGGAACGTTCGATCAGTCAAGGAAGATTCCAGCCACTTGAGGAGGCTGCCTAGATGGGAAAATTTGTGCAATATGCATTGATGAGGTACTTTGTCAAATACCTTCGCAAAGTCAAGATAGATCTTGTCCGTGGGTTTTTTGTCATCCAGGTCTTTGTTCCACACTTGCATGGTGGCAAAAAGATTCATTCAGGGATGTACTCATGCTGCTGTTGAGGAATAATCTCTTGACATTGGGCAAAGTCTAATAGTTTATTTGCTACAAGGCGTTCTGTGACCTTACAAATAGAACCTGTCAGGCTTATTGGTCTCTAGTTGGTAGGATCTAGTCTGTTTCTGTTCTTGAAGATCAGAGTTATCATGGCATGTTTCCAGTCTTGAGGCAGATTTCCGGAATCCAAGTTTGAAAACCAATGTATAGAGGAGAAGCTATTTCTGTTGCACAATTCTTATACAATAAATTGCGAATAGTTTCTGGGCCAGATGAATTTGGATCCAGACATAATAGAATGCTCATTATGTCTTCAATCCGAAAAATTATTATTTACTGTATTGAATGATTTAACATTTTATTGTTCACCTACATAATCAATGCCAAATTGTATATTGAAGATTTGTTTATAAATTGTAATTTGTTTATACATCAAAGCACTATTGAGTCCATTGATTTGAATTTCTGATTCCAATAATTCTGCTTTCATTCGAGTCCAGTGTATTACTGATCGTTTTACTGATTGGGAGGTTTTCTGAATAAAATTTTGAGGTATCAAAATGTTGAATATCCTTTTCACAAAATGAATATGACTTATTATTCATTTTTTAAACGAATTTTGTCTATGTAACACAATATATAGACAAAATAATGACATATTCCTATAACAACATAGACATAGATAATGTGTGTAAGATGTTGAAATGAAATTGTTTACCTTTTACATAAGCTAATTTTCATAGTTTTAATTTAAACATTAATTGGAGGGTCTAGGGCAAGATATTGGCATACAAAAACAAGATAAAATTTGTTAACCTTTGAAAAAATCTTAAATTTTTATCCTTCATAGAACTTTTTGTAGCCATGTAATATGGAAATATACTCAAAACATCAAAAGGAAATTACAGTATTTAAATATAATGCATTACTGCATTCATCTGGTGGCTTGTCATGCCATTAAAGGCCTGAAAAATACTTAACAAAACTAAGGAAACTGTTGCATGCAAAAACAAAATTTTATTCTTTTATTTTAGTTATATTTGCTGATGTCTTCAATATCCTCCTACCTAGTCAACTTCAAATGGCTAGTTTCTTCGTTCATTCTCATTTAATAGGACAACTTGATAGAAAACATAGGCAGAAGGTATGCATTGTATAAGTCTGTCTGGCCGATTAATCTTCACTGGCCCCTTATACTTCTTTCAGGTTGCATCAATAAATTGCTTCCTACTTCTACTTACCAGCCAAGTTGGCTCAATGTAACAATGGTTGCCACTGTAGCATCTATGAAATGGACATCGTAGGTTTCTAGTCCCAGTAGTGGCAAATTTTCCACACTAATTAAATAGCTATGTTGAATTCAGATGCTATCTGAAGGAGAATTCTAGCAGCTGGCTGCTCTGACTGGTAGTTTTTTGTGGTGTCTCTGATCAGTATCGGGCAGATGCCAGAGCAATGTCATAACAAACAGACCAGGGGCCAAATGCATTCTTTCCTTCCTCATCTTTGTCCTCTACTCCTCCCTTACACACCTATCGTACATTTATGCGCACTAAACTATGGCTAACGTTGGAAGAATGCAGTTTGTCTTGGTCGGGGTGGTGCCTTAGTAATGGAGAAACCAGAAGGAGGAACTCTGATGTGTCCAGTCATAGTTTGGGGGAAGAAAGAGAACACCTCCCACAATATAACTTTCTATACTACACTTACATGACTAATGACTGTAGCAGTTGACATGCCTGAAATCATTAATTAATCAAATGTAAATCTGGAGATGCTGTCTTTAACTACATTGCTCTTCTCTTCTTGCCTGTAACTGTGACCTTCTAATTCAGATTATGCTTAATGAAGGTCCTTTCTGGATGCTCAGTTTTGAATCTAAAACATGTTATTTTAGAGAACTTAGCTTCCTTATGATCCACTGTTTTTCTTTAGATTTTAAGTACAGAGAATGGCATCTTCTTATAAGTTATTAACAGAGAAAGGTTGTTTTTTTGTTTTTTTTTAAATGCATGTTTATCACTTCTATCCACATATCAGACAAGGCCTTGAAGTAAAACTACCTTTGATTGTGTCTCAATTATTGTAAAATCTCTGTGAATGAACGGCGAGTGTATTTATTCACCAGAAATTGTTTCACAGATACTTGGAGCATTTGTTTCATTACCTTCTGCTGCCGTGTTATACATGTCTAGCACAAGAAAAAGATACACAAAACAAGGGGTGCAAATAATAAGACAATAACTAGAAGCACCATCCATTGAGAAGAGGAAAAGAGGTGTCTTGTCATTATCAATTACAATTAATACTGTTAAAAACTTCAGTATTTTAAAAATGTGTCTGGTTCACCCTCCACCCCTCAGTCTTTAATTTCAGATCATTACAAAAATCTCACACAATTTTTACTGTTTTCCATACATTAATTGATTAAATTAAGAAGTGAATGAAAAGTCAATTTCTTTGAATTGCAGAAGTTTGTATTATTTTTCCTAAATTTTATAATTTTAAGAGTTGATGATTTCTGTGTTGGTTGAAATATTGTTGGACATTGGGCTGTATACACACAAATATTTAATAGAAAGAAACAAAACCATACTTTAGAAAAACTAGTAAATAAGAGTTGTATACCTCGTAATTCCCTACAAAAGTAAGATTCCTCTGAAATATTGATATTGATTCTTGTTCCAAACACTTAACACCTACCCCCAACCCCAAAATAAATTTTGAAAAAATGTAATAAATTGTTAAAAATAACTAGCCTTGCTCTCAAATAGGTATTACGAGAAGCAAGACATGTTTCTTGATAAAAATTGTTTTCCCTTGTATTGAGAACTCCCAGAAAGTATACTTCCTCCAAAATCTCAAGACTTTTTAATGTTATGAGCAGCCTTTTATTTACACCAAGGCTGAATTTCACAAAATATTTGACAGTTAACTTGCTAAACTCAAACGAATTTGTACTTATTGTGTAAGTGAAGAGCAGATTGGTGAAATTTGCATGACTATTTTCATTATTTAAAAATAAGAGTTTCTATTTTATCCATGGTACTATAAACATATCAGTAGTCCATTAATTTGTAATAAATTAAAATATAAATAATATGTTGCATAGTACACAAGAAAGTATACTGAAAGTTTTCAGTGAAAATTTATAGTACACTATAAGGTCTCGTAAGGGACGTTCCACAATTTCAATATTTATTAATGCATTTTTGCAGTGAAGGAAGGGAAAGTTCATTATTGTTCAGAACATACAGTTCTAGAAAAATTTCTTACGATGTTTTGATTAGACATCAAGAAATAGAGCAACTTCGCTGTTAAGCAATGATTTGTTTGGAAAAAAACGTATTTAACTTTGATAACACAGTAAGTCCTCTGGAAAGCAGAATTGAAATTTTAAAAAATTAATAAATTATTTTTGTTTTTGGAAATTACACATTAAAAACAAACAGTGTGGTAGCAAAATTAAATTTATTGTTTTCTAATACTGATTCAGCATGCATGTTTACATACAAAAATATATCATACTATTGACTACACACATCTGAGATCACTTGCTAGTGTATCGTTGTATGTTTTCATGAAACAAGTAATCAAAATGTAGATTCTCACTTTTCATATATATACAGTATTTGGCATAAATGTAAATTATGTCTAGGATATTAAAGCTTATCATATGAGCCAGCTTAGAAATGAAAACTGCACATGACACTTATCAATCATCACGTAACAAAGTAACTGAAACAAGGAAATGCAGAATGTGTACTCAAGACATTAGAATATTCACCAGATTTAATTCTGATGTGTGTTCTGACATGCAGTATTGTTCTACATGTTTTGCTCTACAATTTCTATTACTCTAACTTTAAACTCATTTACATGTTGAACATTACTGCATCTGAACATAGCATGGTAACAATTGTCTTTGGCAGTCTCCTCAACAATGAAATAAACTTTCTTCAGCCAGTATTAAATAATACAAATTATATTCTTTGATGTAGTGTCAATGTGCAAATTGAGGTACAAGTTATATTATTTCCACAAAAACAGAAATTCCATTTTAATTTGTTTCACATTCTCCAAGGAAAAAATGTTATTTGTGTACCCCATTACAATATTTTTTAAGCAAGTCTCATCGATGTATCATTTTACCTTTATATGTAATTCAATATGAAATGGTATACAATTGTATTTCACAAGATCTTACATCATGTTCTTTCAATAAATATTTAAGTAACAAGTAATGGCAAAAAGTGGAGATAAATATCACACTCAAGTAATACGCAATAACAATGGGTAGAGCACAGTATTCAGTTACAAGCTACTTTAGAATGACACACTAGTTTTAGGAAGATCTTCATATGTAATAAGATAAATGAAAAGAGTAAATAAAAGTAAATTTACCAGGAATGATCTTTTTCCTTCCCATTAGGTTTCATAAGATGCCCTTCCTTTAGTTGAGCATTATGCATATAAAAATTATTTTCATTTATATAAAAATTTTTTAGAGAATTATACTGATATTCTTTTCACAATAGCCCTAAGTGAAATGAATCATAAAATGATCAAAGAGTAAATTCGTCACAAAAAGTTTCATCTAGCTAGAAAGAAAGGAACACCAAGGCAACAAGTTTCATGAGGTAACTTTCGTAATCAGTTATTGTCTACTCATAGAGCAAATAAAATAAAGCAAGCACAATGACTTCTAGTTCTAAAATAAATGGTTCAAAATACTTCTATATACACAAGACTGAAGTCAGACCACAGACATTACATATGATTATAGAATGAATGTGAACTATTCAGTCCCAATATTCTCCATTATTCTAAATCCAATGTTCAAATTAACACAGTAATATTTACAACATGGTGAAAAAAAAAAAAAAAAAAAAAAGCTTATTCTAGATGTACAAGTTTTTTATCTGAACATAATTCATTAGCATGCGTAAGTGTATTAATGAATATTCTTCTACAATCAATACACTAAAATAAATAGGACGAAAGATACACAACTATCATGGAAATGTTCACAACTCCTTGCTTTCTAAAACTAGTAGTCAGCTTAACCTAAATGTGTCGTTGTACTTGCATTGGTCACAGCAATTCCATGCATTAAAACATCTGTACATTTAATGTTCATAGTTAAAATACAAAACAAACGGCTCAGTCTCATTGGATCATAGGAACTTCAAGAAGAAGGAGTACCTTCTGGTACAACATGGTCAGCACATCGTTTCCAAAGGAACACTTTTATGCAAGTGACTGTGTGTGACTGATTCCCCCAATGAGGGTAGTCCTTGGGAGTATGTCGAGACATGTTGTCCAGTGGCTGAAGAGCCAGCTCGAGGAATGTACCAGCACCACAACCTATTCACAGCTGCCCAGACCTGTTGCTGACAGCCTACCACAGCAAATATGAACACTCCTTGCAAGGCATTGACCAGATCAGTAAAGTACCAAAGATAATCTGGTCCACCTGCAGCCCATGAAATAATGTCCATAACCCATGTCAGCCCCATTACCACCACAAGTTTTAAACAAACTCTGCTTAAAGTAGCTCTGAAAGCAAAAAAAAAAAAAAAAAAAGAATAATTAATTTCAAATACCAGTACACTGATAAGTTAATACACTGTACTTTAACTGTATAGTTAAGTCACTAGAAATTGATAATGATGTATATTCAGAAGAACATAAACTAGAACCAGTGGCGAATTTATGAATAGGCAAGCGAAGGCATGTGCCTAGGGCAGCAAATTTTCTATATAACTTTTTTAGATAATGTTGTTTGTTAAGTTAAACTTAAAAATATAATACTTTTTATCTACAATTTTATGTTTTTTCATGAAGTTGTTACAGCTTTTGAAAAAAAATTTGCCAGGGAGAGGGAAGATATATTTGCCAAGGGTGGCAAATTACATAAATCCACCACTAACTAGAACCACCTGTGAATTAAAAAAATAAGGGGGAATAATTAACCACAACAATTTGCAAATTTTTTGAAGATAGATATGCCTTGAAAATAAATATCTGCTTAAACGAAACTTCATAGAATTTTCTTATTTACTCGTGCAGTTTTAAATTAAAAGTACTTTACTAACCTTTCCGTGCTGGCCTTCACAACTTCTTGTTTCCATAATCCACAAGTCAGAGCTCTTGCAGTTAGAGCAAACAAAATTAAATTGATAGAAAGTGTAATGCCCATTGGCACAAAGAAGTATACAAAAATTTCAGTATCATCTGTGAATTAAAGAACCAACATAACAACATTTTCTTTGTAAATAACATGTATTTATTATTCATATATAAAAAGTGTTACATACCAGCAAACCAACATCGCTGTTGACCAAAACGAGGACGAACAAATCCAGTGTGTGAATTTGGCAACTTGTCAAAAAGCAAGCCTAATCCAGCAATGAGGAAAGAAAATCCCCAAGCATATAGATGACAAAATCGAAGGCGACGAACTTCCTGAGACTTGTCTAATCTTGCAGGATGCAAATCTCTGGAAGAAGTAAAAAAAAAAAAAAAAATGAGCTGCAGAACAACAGTTAGTTTTAACTGAAAATAATACAACTCATTATGGCAACATATGTATGTTCTAAAGAAATGTATGTAGTATATTCCTTCATATCCTTCAACTAATGTTTTTCTTTCATTAAACTGACATCAAGGCCACAACACATTTTTCCCAATATATGAATATACAATCCGTCCTAGTGGAAGTACTTCTCAGATAGATTATGGTAAAAACTAAAAGAAACGCATGTAGGACTGCTTTCAGCGATAGCGGCTCGTGCTTAAGTTGCACAAACCCCCCGTTATCGAAAAAAATCTCATGTGTTAGGAATATGCATTTTCCATTTAATATCATCCAATATTGGAGATATTGAGCAATATCGATTATATGAAATTTTTGAAATCAAAGTGTCCGTCGAGCGCATTCTTCGGCGCTTCGTGCGCTCGCTCTTAAGCTCTTTTACTGTTTTACTCTTTAGCCCTATACATAGTCTCCCCGTTGTTTTCTCAATGCAACGTTCGTAAGATGGAGCCACCAGCTTATACTTCGATTTTTATTAAAGTGGCCGATGAAATTAGGTCATCGTTACACCTTCTGCCTAATAAAATGAACATTTTAATTAATTCGCGTGCGTCCTTCTGAACGGGGCTCGTTGTCTCGGAAAGGTGCTTACCGCAGTTAAAGAGATTCATTTTATAAGGCAGACGTGCAACAATGACCTAATGTTAACGGCCTCTTCAAAAAATTCTAAGTATACACCGCAGAACGAAAGAGGAAGGGGATCTCATCCCAGAGCGGAGTGGGGGACCTCTGCGGCTTCAAAGAGCACCGAGAAGACACCAATTTTCTTCCTTCGTTTGGAACTAGTTGCACTTTAATTTTATGAATTCGCGTTATTGAAAGTATACAACATCATTCGATTCTTGATGGTATCAAATGAGTATTTTATTATGTTGGCGAATTTATTTTCATTCGATGTAAAATCCGTTAGTTTATCACAACTTAAATCACAAACAGCAATAGATCAAATTATAATTAACAAAACCACAACTAGATATGAAATAATAACGAATAATCTAGTTACAGTGACCACGATGCATAAATTCTACAATTACTAATAACATGAATACTGACTAATAAAATGAACAAGATATGAACTGAAAAAATGAATAATAACGAATAATCTAGGTTACAGTGACCACGATGCACAAATTCTTACAATTACTAATAACATGAATACTGACACAATAAATAAAACACGCATGTGCAGAGCATTTACTACAGTTAACATAAAGTTATTTACGGACTACTTGCTGAAAGAATCATGGGAGGCAGTTTATAACGCTATTGACACAAATGAAAAATATAATTTATTTTTCTCAAAGCTTTCATTTCTCTTTAACGCATGCTTTCCTATTAAAAAGAGAAAATTAAACATTTCACGAAAAGTAATACTTGGATCACAAAAGGAATTAGAACATCGTGTAAAAATAAACGTACTCTCTACTTTATTTCTAAACGTCATGACGTATCTCAAGATTTCCTTATCTACTTTAAAAAATACAAAACATTGTTACGAAAAGTCATAAGGCAGGCTAAAAACATGAAAAACGATCAGGATATTTTGAACTTAAATAATAAAACAAAAGCAATGTGGAATATAATAAACAATACTACCAAATCAACTAGAAAACCCGTAGAGAATGTTGTTTTAAAATATAACGATATAAATGTGAACGATCCGGCAACAGTGGCTAATCTCTTTAACCAATACTTTTCGAGAATTGCTGCCGATCTCACTAAGCGTTTTCAGCCACAAAATTCAAAAACAGACAGTTCACCCAAAATTTTAGACACAATGTTCGTTTCCGAAACTTCTTCCTATGAAATTCTCAAAATAATCGGTAAACTAAAAAATAAATATTCGTCCGGTTTAGATGAATTCCCGGATTCTTTGTTAAAGACTTGTGCGTATGCCATTATACACCCGTTAACTCACATATTTAATGCATCTTATGCACTGGAACGTTTCCAGATATTTTCAAAACAGCTAAAATTAAGCCGCTCTTCAAAAAAGGCAACAAAAATGAAATTCAAAATTATCGGCCCATTTCTCTTCTATCAGTTTTTTCAAAAATATTAGAGAGACTTTTTTACGTACGAATGGAAACCTTTCTCACTAAACACGACGCGCTTTCAGATTGCCAACATGGATTTAGAAAATCAAAATCAACGGAAACAGCTATATTTTCTTTTCTTAAAGATGTCGCCTCATCATTGGATCAAAACGAGGCACCTATTGGATTATTTTTAGATCTCTCAAAAGCTTTGACGTCATTGATCATGACATTTTACTTTCAAAATTACCTTCATATGGAATCCGTGGTATTGCTCTAGATTGGTTATGTTCGTACCTTAAACAACGATCTCCAGAGAGTTGAAATACCTTACTGGAATGATGGAACATTACGTACGCACCTTTCCGACTCTTTGCCCGTTGCATGTGGAGTTCCTCAAGGATCGATTTTAGGCCCTATTCTGTTCCTACTTTACGTAAACGATATGCCCTCGACGATTCGAAACGGAAGAACGGTTCTCTTTGCGGATGATACGAACATCCTTTGCAATAAAGAAACCGTAAATAGTACAATATCAGATGTTTCAAATTGGTTCCGAAATAACAAATTAATAGTAAACGAAAAGAAAACGGTTTTAATGCAGTTTTCCATTTCAAATAAACAATTCTGTGCTCCATTGAAAATGAACAGTGTGCCATTGACTCATGTTAATGCAACAAAATTTTTAGGTCTCTCAATTCAGTCAAACCTTAAATGGAACGTCCATTTAAATGAATTGAACACAAAATTATGTTCATTATGCTACGCGTTCAGAATTCTTGCAAATTCAGTCAGCCTTCATACTGCTCGTTGTGTATACTTCACGAATGTTCATTCCCGCCTGAGATATGGCATAATATTCTGGGGAAATACATCTTATAGCTCCCAGACTTTAGATTACAAAAACGAATTGTACGAATAATAACCAAATCCCACCCACGTGATTCATGTAAGCCTCTCTTCATTAATCTAGGAATTCTACCATTACCGTGTCTTTTTATTTACGAATCAGTGGTTTTTGTAAAAAATGACTTGCTTAAGAGCGGGAATATATTTTCAGAAAATGCCGAAGTCTATTACTATAACACTCGACGTAGAAATCATATTCATCAGGTGACAGTATCAGCAGCTCATTACAAAAAATTCACATACAATACATGTACATTATTTTACAACACTTTGCCAGATGACATTAAACGATTAAATTCAATAGAAAAGTTTAAATCCCAAGTGAAATCGTTTCTCCTGCATAACTGTTTCTATACAATTAGAGACTATACTGAGCATCACAAGAAAAGTAGCATTAATTTTAACAATGATACATAATGCATTATTTACCATTTGGACTGTATAAATAAGTATAAACAACTTGTAACAACTATTGTACTACAGCTTCCGGGTCAATGACCCCCATCTCGATCAGGTTTTTCGTCCAGTTTCCCTGATCCATTGAGCAAATGCTAAGATGGCCCCTTGTTTTGCTTCTGGACATAAATGTAACTTCATTTTCTGTGCACGTCTTCTAGAATTCAGTGGGAAATACAATTATTCAAATTATCGTTTCCATGTTGTCGCGGCAGGAAGTAATAAGAGCCAAAATGTATTGCTTATTTATCTTTGAAAATAAATTTTATTACATGGGAGTTTTTTTGTTGTTTTTTTCTCCCTTTCAAAATTCAAAATTTATTGCTTATTTACCCTTGAAAATAGATTTTTATACATGGGAGTTTTTTTTCTCCCTTTCAAAATTCAAAATTTATTGCTTGTTTATCCTTGAAAATAGATTTTATTACATAGGAGTTTTTTTTCTTTCTTTTTTTTTCTCCCTTTCAAAAATTCAAAATTTAAGTAGTATATGACTTAGTGTAGGGATCACAGAATTTTGAAAATGTGCACACAATTCACTTTTCCCCATAGCCCGTCATACGCAGTTTTTAACTGTTTTTTGACGTAAATAAATAAATAAATCATAATTTGTTGTGCCATTTAATGATTAGGCCAACATATTAAAAAAAAAATAAAAAAAAAAAGCCAATGAACCCATCGTCGCCCTCGGCTCTGCTCAAAGCCATCACCACATGTGTATTGACAGTGGGTGCTTATGATGCTCGATTTGTGCCGAATGTGGTGGCATATCTTTAAGTTAAATCTAAAAATATCATTAACAATTTTAAAAATAATTCAAATAATCGAACTAAATAATCCTAATTTGAACGAATGTATAGATTAATCGAATAAAATAATCGATTGTTGTACAAATCGCTATATTAACCATAAAGAGAAGAGTGAGCTGCTCTGGTGCACCGATTTTTGCTCGTTCTGCGCAGCACCAGTTTGCCTCACGAACCACGTGACCACCACACGGGCACTTCGTTTGAAAAGCCATACCAAACGTTGGCCGCCATATTGCATGGAGAGCGGGAAGTGTTGAGAAAATATTGGAAGTGGCATAAAGTGACAATTTTCAACAGGGACTAACCAAAAATAACACGATGAAGGTGTAATTGAAATAAAATATGTAATATTTTTAAAAAAGTCTATCATACATGTGTTTCAATGACTTGTAACAAGGTGATAATTTTGGTATTTAAAATTCCCGATAATATTGTGACACAAACTGGTGTCTGAAGTCGGATACGATGCGCAAGAGCCCACCCATCTCGGTTTACTTGAACGAAAGGAAGAATCCTTGGTGCAACGTGCGTTCGATTGGAGACCGCAGTGATTGCGGGAACAGTTCCTCCTAGTGTTTGATAAATGAAAATGGATAAAAGTGCATTTTATCAACGACGAATTAATCCTATTGCAGATAGTTTAATCGTGTTCAAGGTAAGTAGAATTAATATCCTATGTTCTAAGCGTATTGTGCGAAACTTCGAAGGTTTTCGTTAAGGTTAGGATGTGTGAATTTCTGTGAATGTGTAAATGTTGATACCATTCCAATTTCAATAATCGGCGACCGGCTTAGTTCAGAGCCTGCATTACCGTTGATTCTTCAGCGGCTCTAACAGAGAGGTCCTAGGACTTAAATCCCGACGGTGACGTATTTTCGATATTATACACCAAGCTAGGTCGAATTTAGAGGAGAATTTTAGCGACCGGCTGATCGATAACTCTCCGTGTTTTGTTTCTTGTTTTTGATCAATTTCTGGCTAGTGCCGAAGCACTTCCTAACAAACGGGCAATGGACCGCTCGCACTTCATTTCCTTTCTCCTTCTTGTCCTATTCTCTTCCCATACAATCTCGCATTTATATGAAATCTACTACTACACATGCCGGAAGACCAGTCTATGTAGCATGTCGAGGCTTTCTATATATTTTTTTTTTCATTTTTCGGATCAAAAAATCATTAAACTTTTTACCTCACAGGGAACGAGAAAGTATTAAATGCGCTCACCAGTAATAAAAGTTTAGTTCTGACAGAGAACGTAGTTTTTAAGAATATCGCAGGGTAGCGGTGTCGGTGGGCACGGATATCCTTAGCCAGCACACCGGACTGTGGAAACTTCATCGAACCCTTTCATTAGTTTGCACCTCCGTTCTCTTGTACAGCCACCGTCATAAGGAAGGACTTCAGTTCCCAAAAAGTTCATTGGAGCGACACAAATATTATTGTCTTTGCCAATGCGCAATTGCTTTCGCGAACAACACTCACGAGCGTTTGTGCGCTGTGTACAATTAATTGTCTCTTTTGCATTACTCCGAAGAAAAAACGAAAGAAAGCAACGTCATAATGGGTAATATTTCCCCGGTCGTCCGACCACTGTGGTACTCTCAGTGTGTGCGGGAAAAGAATCCATCCTGTATGCCAGGGGTGAAGATTAGCATTTATTACATATCCTAAGACAACCTTAACATTTTCTTCTGTGGTTCAGTATCAGAACAAATGAACAATAAGTAATGGAAGTAAAACAGTACACACTTTCTCGTCCTATTTTCACGCAAAATTACGCAAAAAGGACTCAAATTTTCGAAAAAGTGTACTTGTCTTTATTTCAAAATCTTTGAGGAACAGATTTCATTCAGGGAAAAAATTGTCTTTAATATTTCAGTTATAGGAAGACTCCGAAAAACTTTTGAACTTATGCAATTTTCGAAAAATCAGGGTTTTCAACGAACATGGGACCTGCAACATTCTCTTCGACGTCCTTCACACTATATATACAAAATTAAAAAGTGGAGACTTTTTGAAAATTTTGAAAATGTCCCAAGCACTTAATGTTAAGTATCCCCAAAATTAAAATATCGGCTTCAAATTCAAGGAGCTGCGACATCAGCCAAATCGATTGTGGAATATCAATTTTGGAGAAAATCGTCTGAACGGTTTAGCCGCTAGCGTTGTTCACAGACAGACGGATCGATGAACATTTTGCCCTCATTCAATTTTTCGTTATCCAGGACCGGATGCTGGCTACACCACGTGTTACAGGATTTTTTCTTCTAAATTTAGCAAGTGGATTTATCCACTTTTTCGTTTCCAGGACCGGATGCTGGCTACACCACGTGTTACAGGATTTTTTCTTCTAAATTTAGCAAGTGGATTTATCCACTTTTTCGTTTCCAGGGCTCTGCAATAAAGAGTTTTTCTGCCGAAAGCTCGCCGTTTTTCCGCGCACTAGAAAACGTTCTCTCTACTCCGTAACGAGAACGCAAAAACATGCAAATTTGCTCAGGTTGCACAGCAATGTGTGTGTGTGTGTGTGTGTGTGTGTGTGTGTGTGTGTGTGTGTGTGTGTGTGTGTGTGCGCGCGCGCGCGCGCGCGTGGGTCCGCGCGTGCGAGAGCTGCGATACTCGGGTCATGTCACTGACCCTCATGCAGTGGGCTACCCACAGTACTCGTCTTAATTGTTCTTGTCAGGGCGGCAGACCTGACAAGTTCCTGTGCCGTTCTCGTCCGATTGAAGGGCATATAGAGTCCAAGCCTATATCGTATTACTTGTCTTCTGTGGCGTTAATAATCATTGTACGATCCGATGCTTTTTACTATAAAAAATTCATTGTATCGTAATAATGAAATAGAATTAAGTTTCAAAGAAGTGCCAGATTTGGATGCTGGTAATGTTGCAAAATGCCCAGTCGAAATGTGGGCAATTTGCTAAACACGCGGTAGTCAATATTTTACAACTATAGTTTTCGTTGCTTTCATTAGTACGGGATCGGGGTATGGAGTAAGACGGGGTGTAGAATGTAAGCCGCCTAAAGCCGTATAAATGCCGTCTTGCTGAGGAAAAATGATCTGCCTGTAGGAGGTGACACGGTCCCCGAAGAAGGGTGCATAATTCTGTTGATCCATTGTGCCTTCGAATGACGAGATCACCTAGGGAATGCCACGAAAACACTCTCCACATCACGCTCCCTCCCCCTCCCTGGAGTCGACCGGCAATTGTTGTAGGGTGCTTGCGTTCAGATGTTTCATGACGTATACCATCTGCCCGATGGAGCATAAAACATGATTCATTTGAAACGATCACCTGTCGCCATTAGGCAATGTCCAGTTACGGTATTGCTAGCAAATTCTGGTCTTCTTCGCCGATGAACAGCAGTCAGCATGGGTGCATGAACCAGGTGCCAGTTGCGGAGGCCCATATAGCAGCAACGTTCGTCGAGGAGAGACTGTTGATAGCCCCTTGACCGCCTTCATCTGGGCAGTCAGTTGCTCCTCAGTTGCATGACTATTCGCCCGTACACGTTTCCACAGCCGTCGTTCTCCCCTGGCAGATGCCCCGTGGTGCTCCACAGTTGCATCGAAGCTGGTTTTGGATATCGCCATTTTCGCCACGCACGGTATACTTTAACCAGAGGAACGCGAACTTTTTTTCAAACTAGTCGGTTCGGAAAAGCTTCCGACCTTTTTCCGAAAACCAATGACTATACCCATAGAACGTCCAATAAATAACTCGGTTTCCGCTTTGCGACAACTTCTGCATAGTTTTCCGCTTCCGCCTGATGCTTTATAATGCCCTCCACTGTGAGTGCGGCCACCTGCCGTGTGAGGGCTTTTTGCACGTTTACGACGAACATGGTGGTCACATTAATGTGACTGGACTGTGTACAAGTGAACCAAGATAACACTGGTTTTATTGCATGTTGGTATAAATTGCAATGCAGTAAAATTCAATTATTCAAATCGATACTAGCTAAGTAGATACTGACTTCGGCCGCCGAATTCCTAGCCCTTCATGGTTGTAGCTTCCTGTGCTGTGGTACAGTTGGGTCTTTTCCAAATCACTATGCATCTTCTAATAAGAACATTTCCTTCCCGTCCATCCCTCGCCCTGTGTAGGAGTGGTAGGGAGATTTGCTGTTTGCAGACAGGGGAAGTCAATGGGTGTGCGGGGTGTTCGACGTGCGCGCCACAGGCGGCTGCGTATGCACAGGCGTCTATGGACCTCAGCGGTATGAAGGATGGGAGCCATGTGCATCGGTCTGTCAAAGGGAAGAGAGAGAGAGAGAGAGAGAGAGAGAGAGAGAGAGAGAGAGAGAGAGAGAGAGAGAGAGAGAGAGAGAGAGAGAGAGAGAGAGAGAGAGAGAGAGAGAGAGAGAGAGAGAGAGAGAGAGAGAGAGAGAGAAAATCAAGGACATGGGGACATCGATGACCTGATGACATCGTTTAGAACGATAGTATATTCTTAAATTCTTATTATCATAAATGAATACTATATAAGAAAAAAATCGTTAATGAACAAAATTTATAAATTTGTGGAAATTTTAATTAATTTTGCATCCATCTAAAATCTTTCTGTCATTTTCAAATCCAAAAATGCCTTCAATTAACTTATTTATTTAAATATTTATTTTTTAACATCAAAAAAGTAACATCTGTTGCCGGACTCAATTGATCTTGCCATTCCGCCAACAGTGTGTCATGGGAGTGGTTTTACCAAAATCTCAGCCACCTTATTGTGGTCTCCTTCAACCCTGAAGGCCATTACAAGATGGCTGAAATGTTGACAAAACAGCCTACAAGTGGCATCTCCCAGGCAGCTATGGTGAAAGAAGCTTACCACAACTTTTTCATGACACAAAAGGCTGTCTCCAAATGTGCTATCCCCACAGTGCCAAGTTCCCTAAATCAGAGCTTATTTACACTACAGATAAAGAGATGTAGTGAATAAGATACCTGGATAGAAGTCATTAGCCTTGGACATTTTAACACGAGCTCCTGCATCCTTCTGCAACTGAGCAATTGTGTCACCACCTTTGCCGATAATGGCACCAGCAGCAACACTTGGAACTAACATTTTGAAATGGTATGTCCCATCAGCACCTATTACAAAAAATACAATTTTTTATGTTAACATATAGCATAATATTTTTTGGCATGAAAATTAAATTTTCAACCATGCTTTTATAGTTAGTAATGAACATTCATTCAACTCCTCTTTAGCATCTATGAGTCCAGTTCCTCCTCTGATTATTAAATTTGAATTACACTACAAAGCACTGTTGGCTAAATTTTCCCCAGCTCAAAAAAACACGGTTTTTAAATTAAAAAGAAAGAAATACCCATTGAAATGTTTTAAAGATTTTTAAAACTATTTCAAATAAAAAACAGAGCTCTTAGTTTAAGGTTTTGAAATATTCATTAAAAACTCAAATATTACAAAAACATGAACAAGTAAGAAAAAGAACACAAGTACAAAGTAAAGTCAACTGACAAAATTCAAACCATATTTTCTCATATTGGCAACTCCAATTTCATCATGACTAACACATAAATACAAAGAGAACAGAAGTACAAAATAAACTTACAGTGAAATGCAAACTTGTTTTGCAACTTGTTACAAATCATTCATTATCCAAACATAATATTAATAAAAATGTATGATTCTGGTAATGATTATGAGTTTGAAATCTTAAACTGCAAGGATGTGTGTGTGCATTAATTCCTGAATACAAATGTACACTTGGCTGTTTTGAATGTATTGCAATCTGACTGTTCAAATGATGAAAATCAGAATTTTATATCAACAAAACTTAAAAATGGTTTTCCCAAATAAAATTCCTTCTCCCACCACCAGAAAAACACACTCTTATTAATCTGATTTTTTGCAACCCTGCTAGATAACTACATGTATTTATATACAACAGCAAAATTCACTTCATAAAGAAATTGCCTGGGAAACCTTTTTACCCATATTGAGATACAATCATTTTATGATTGGCAAACTCTTACAATCAATGGAGGTTCAAGACAATCAGTCGTGACCGCCTCCCATCTGGCAAAAAAATGGAAACCTACAATACAGAATGGGAAGAGGATTGATCTGAGAGAATCATGGTGTAATCTACTTAAACTCAAAACTGTGGCTCACTGACCATTTCTTTAATAGATTATCATAGATACACTTAGCACACTTAACTTAAATTAACAATTTTAGTAGGTCGATTTTTTTTTAAGTGTCAAAATTAAAAAAGTGCAAGTAGTTCTAAGATTGCATTGTAATGAAATGATGGACAAAATATTTAGAGCATTTGTAATTTTTCTTTTGAAAACAAAAGTGTGTAAAGTGTTGGCAAATAAAATACTGATGTATTTACACAGTTCTAGAAAGTAAATAATTTGCAAATGTGTAATTTTCAAATGAATATACAAAATATAAAATTTCATTACATTTTTCCTCACTAACTTCAACTAAAAAGGAATTTTGATATAAGGTTCTTTGGAGTAATAGCAGAAAGGGAAGGAGGAGGGGAAAATTAGAGAACATAATGATTACTTCCAAATGGTTGCATGGATCCCATACGTTCCAGGATGCATTTTTCACAAACATTTACATGTCTTTACAATTTTAATTACAATTAAATTTGTTTAAGAATTGCCACCCCATTTGAGACTGGGACACGAACCTGAGTCTCCTGGTTTGCTCTAACCACTGAGCTATTGAGATAATAATTCTTAGAATGGTTTCAATGACAGCATTGCCTGTTTTATATTTAATCATCATCATTGTCATCATGGAGTGTATTTCTATGATTTTGCATACTTTTGTCTGTTGCTTCAGTGCATAGCTAAGTGAAATTTCTTGACATTTGGTTAGAATATGATGCTGTAGAGATTAATGTTAGTGCGCATTAGGCCAATTTTTCTGGTTGGTGCATATAATAGTAATAATAGACACATATTTTGCATATTTTGTTAAACAAGTCTTATCTATAAACAGTTTCATCTTTTCATAGAATCTATTTATTTGTGAGCATTCATTGATTCAAAAGAGCTTGTCAAAGTTAAAGTTTTTTTTCTTTCTTTTCAATAGATGATAAAATACTTGTGCAATGTAGGATATTTTTTGATTACATATTTTTTAAACCAGTCAGAAGAAATACAACAAACTTCACTAAGGTGAATATTTACTTCAATTAGGTATTTCTCTTGCGAAGTAGGGTAGATTATATTATATTTGCAAAAAAATATATATTTTCCTTCCAAGCATGCCTCTCCTGAATTTCATCAAGTTTTATAGAGAAAATGAACCATTACTAATTTTAATTGCAAATTAATGTGCACATTTCAGAATTTTTAGGTCATAAATGCATATTTTCAAAAGCATATTCCAAGATTTTTTAGGGCATAAAAACCCTCTTCCTAACCTCAGTCACCATCATCACCCTATTGGAGAGTCACTTAGATTGGAAATATGTTCTGCAACAATAAATGCATATAAGATGTGACCTTGTTACTGAGTATCACTGTGTTATAATAATTAAATTTGTTCAGAGACATTTTCATAATAAAAACAAAGGCACTGCAGCAATTTAAAGAGAGGTTTTAATCAAATAGAATTATTGGATGATTTCAGCATCCTTATTCAAATTGTACCAGAAACTCGAGTACATTTCTTCTAACAATATGCATGGGGAATAAGAGAATCAGAGCAGCCAAATAACATATTCGCAACAAAATATGTATGCTGTATAAGCTATCTGTATCAGTTATATTTAAGATTTGGGAACATTTAAAAAGATAACTAAAAAATTATGTTTTTCACAACACTTCCATTTCTCTTAAACTTTCACTTTATTACCCTAAAGTACTAAAAATTTTGTCTTATTTTGGTATATTCCAAAAGAATTTTAACAACTGATAGAACTACTGGGAAAACTAAAACAATATCAAAATTTATGACTGGCACATCGGACTTCCATTAAAGTATTCTTCTGCATATATTGATAAATCAGTTTTAACATCTCTTTTTACGTTCTCAAAGCAACCAATTTTAACATTTTTAATGAGAAATTTGTTCATAGTTTTAATACTCCTGGGTACAGCTCCAAGAACTTTAATATAAGATAACAGTAAATATTCTAATTTAAAAATAAAAGAAGGCAAAGAAAAAGTAATGTTGGAGATGTGACCAGCACTTAGCTCATTCCTACAAGTACATACTTCTTGTTAAACACGCACATTGACAATATTGGTATTACAGAGGAAAATTCCAAAGGATATCAAAGTCTTAGTGATCAAGGATACACTGCGCAGAAAGAGGAAGAAGTCATGCAATCTAATTTCGCGGCATTCTAAACATTTTCTAGAATCTGGAAAGGGCTTTTAAGAAAGTGGAATGCACCCTACAAGGCACACACAGTATTCATTGTGGAAATTGGATTAAATCTTAAGAGATGTGTGTATATCAGTTATGTTGCCGGCCAGATGACAAGCTATAAACTTCAAGACTCCTTCATTGAACGATACTTTTCTGACCTCAAAATGAGATCAAACACCTGTCATACGTACAAAGAGCTTTCTCATTTACAATTAATTTGCAGAGGTGAAATAAAATTAAATCTGATTAAATAAGATAAATACAATACTATATATATATACACACACACACACACACACACTGTGTGCAAAATATATGTATTCATTGTAATGTGCAAAACAAGATGAAATTTTGAATTTTTGAACCAAGAAATTAAAGTTCTTTATGAAACTAATAAGGTTGGAATCCTGTTGGAAACCATTTTTTCCAACTTACTGAAAACGAAAAAAATTTAAATAAAAATTTGAAAAATGGAAAATATCAGTTAAATATCTTTAATTTAAAACACACAACTTAAACATAGTAAAATTAATAAGAGAAAGTTGCCAGAATCATACCTTTGAACTGAATACATCCCTGTATCATTAGAAACACAAATTTTACAGGTACGATGTAAGCAACTTTCTCTATGTCTGAACTGGGCAGACTCCTTTCTCACTTGAAATGTATTTAAATATACTTGGTCAAGTGTAATTATGTAAGATTAAAGAAGATGAGAGCAATTTGATCAATTTTTTATAATATATTACTTTTCATAAAAAGTGGGAGAAGCTCACAGAGAGGAACAAAAGAAATCTACATAGAATCAAAGAACCACGAAAACCACTCTTAACACTGCAGCAAAGAAAGAAATTTAGAACATACTAAACCAATTTACAAGAAAGCAGTCTGGATATTTTCTTTACTCAACTTTTTCTTAATACTTTTTGATGAGATGTGTTTGACTTTTGTGAACTAACAACGAAAGTTCAATATATACTCTCCAAAATTAAACTTGTCTTTTATACACGCATTAGAAGATTGAAATCCAAGAAATAAAATTGACACCAATTGGCCAGAAAAAAAATTACCAAAATTGAAAAAAATTGATCGTCAAAACATAATTAAGACAACAAAAATGATTTCAACTATTGTACTTCACCTATCCAAAGGATATCAACATTGATGAAACCCAACATCAAACTGCTAGAGCCAATTTCATAACCACAAAAATCTTGGTTTAGACTCAATTAAATGCCAATTATAAAATTCTAATAACAGTTCATAGAAAAATGAAATGAACTGTTTACTTATATCATTCTTATTGGAGTAAATTTACATGGTAATTGATCAAAAAATGTGTACTTGCTCATTGGAGGAATCAAGTAAAATAATTACATTTTTTCACATTAAAAGTTTACTTGATCAAGAAACCTTAGCCTTCACAACTTTGAATAAATAAAAAACACGTGTCATTTCCTGTTTTCCTTAGAAACCAAACATGTCTTATGAAATAAACGCCCCCCAAAAAGTCTAAAAATCTGGCGTAAAATCTCCCATATTCAATGTAATTTACAGTAAAGGAGGCAATACAAGGATTAGTATTCACAACTACACAGAGAGTGTTTTTAAATATTATTTGTTTACTGAAAGGTGAGTTTTGAGGAGCCTGCACAATGGTGATTGATCTGAAGCCATTAACTTTAACAATGTCACCACCCAGTAAGGCATTTTTGTTGAGATGTAAATATGAAAATCATGTAATTAATATGAAGATGGAGATGTGGCATGAGAGGCATGGGGAATGGGAGAACCAAGGAAACCCCACGAATCCACTTGATCCACCACAAATTTGAAATAGATTGAATGTGGATTGAACCACCTGACTGTTGCAACCCTTTCTTGAATGAATCCATACAATTACAGCACACAGAAAATAGGAGATACACTCATACATGTTTTGCTTAATGCCAATGTGCAAAAAAACTTCATACTCAAAAAGTTTCCATCATAAAATAGGACCCAGCTCAACATAAATGGATTAGAAACTGAGCATTAATTACTCATAGAATTTTTAAAAAAATTAAAAACAGAAAATAACAACCAAAAACACCAGAGATCACTTAGGATAAAAGGTTTTTTTTCTAGCTAAGATTTCACATCTGGCTTTTCTCCTCTTCCCTGACCAATTGTAGATTTTGTAAATTCATAATTCTTTAAATTAAAATATGAAATTCAACATAAGAACATTAAATCATATAAAATGTGTTTTAGAAGCCAATTTATTAACAATCATTTTTAATTAAAGAAGTATTTTAAGGCTTCCAATTATCATTTTCATACCTGCATAGAACTACATTGAATTACATATCACCAAAAACTCATACAGGAAATCTTGAGTATTTAATAATAGCAAGAATTATAAAAGTAAATTAATAGAACTGAAATTATGATAATACAGGATTTAGGCTGTTTAATATAATAAAACTTACGCAAATTCAATCAAACAATTTTTGAAAGTCGCAAAGAATACACACCACAATTCCTTTACGGACAAATTTTAACTTTCTCGCCCTTTTTTCAAAATAAATTAGAATGAATACATACACAATATTTTTGACACTTTATATAATAGGAAATTAGTGTAAAGTGCAATTTGATTTTCAGTGAGAGAAACTGTTAGTTTAATATTTCATAAACTAACTTTACTTTACTTAAAATAGATATAAGAAATCATGGACTTTTTATAAATTTAATAAGATGCTTCCTAGTTGCACAAAAATTTATTGAAGTAAATTGTACAATTAATATTAATCACAGTACATGTGAAAGTGTATGACTGTTACTGATGCACATATGTAAATTTCTTCCTGCCAAAAAGTACTGAAGAAATAATAGGAACTTTTGAGGAGTAATGTCTTCTATTTCTATTTTATTAACAGGATAGGTAATAATTGCAGAATACTTTTTGTTTGTTTTTTTCTTATTAAAGAAGGAATGAAGAATGAGATCAGTTCAAGAAGCTAAATGGTTCAAAACAAACTTAAGACCCCAAATAATATTTTGTTTACAAACTGCTTAAAAATTCTTTAATTTCTTAAATACTTCAAAAATTCAACAAAAATTGCAAAAATCTCTTAGGAAAATAGCAACGGAATACTCAAATTACAAGAACATGTTCTTATTAACAAGAAAAAGAGAAATAACTTTTAACATGCAACACAAAATTCTTAGAACTGCAGTTTTAATCATTACTCATAATATGATATTTTGAGTAATGATGTCTTCTGGTAATGTGATATGATAATTGTGTTCTTAAATTAAGGTCACAATCACGATCAGATATTTTCCATGAACATTAAAAACTTGACATTAATTACTTTCCAGGCACACAATATTAGCTAGAAGAACATTTATCTTTCAATAAATTTTATACAGAAGTTCACTTCACAAGAAGAACTTTACTTGCATTAAATATTTGTATACGGATTGTCTGACAATAGTATTCAGAATGTTTTAATAATTATTATGAATATTTGCTCCACCTCAAAATTTCTTCTCTCCTCGCAATGAGAGAACATCAAAACACTTGTTACCTACTTTACAGTTCAATATTACTTGTTAATGGATTTCTGTAACTTTCAATTAACCACAAAAAAACTTTTGAAAATAAATATGCGGAAGCATTAGCTTCCATATCAACATAAGCAATTATACTATTGAATTAATATTTAAAATAGTTGTAAAAACATTACTCTATAATAACTTTGCTATTATTAATTACTTCAACTGCTTTATGCCTTTTCAGTATACCATGAAAGTCCAACACATTGTAACTTCGAAGTGTTCACCAACTATTTACAACAATCAACACACATACAGAAAAAATAGTTTTATTATGAGGCAGTAAATCTATTCCCTTTAGGGCTTTTCTGCAGTGTTTTGGACAAGATTGATTCATAAATATGGAACTATCTGTATGAGGCATAAAGTAAGGTAGCTTTTGCAATGATCCTGTCCTCTTGGTCCACTACAGCTGCAACCTTCCAGAAATGTCTTCAAAAACGATCGTTCCAATTGTTCAGAAAATATCTTTTAAAATGTACATAAAATCTGTATTGTAGAATAAAACAATAACGAGCTGAAGAGACAAAAAATGACAGAAAGATAATCTTATCTTGAAGGCAGAAAAAGTAACTTGTATATAGAATGTTTTACTGAACTAAATTACACTACTTCTCAAATGACCAGTGTTTTTAGTTGAAGTTATTTAATTTTATCTTTATAGATTTAACTGAATAATTATTTAGAGAATAATATCTCAAAATACTTAAATATTTCAATATAAAATTTATTCTATATTTTTGAAATTGTTGTACTACAATATAAGATTACTAGTTGTTGTTTTTTTTGTCCTGTTGCTTCATGGAGAGCATAAATCAAAACACAAGTTCACAAAAAACTTTGAAAAAAAGTAAGCACAAGGGCATTATTTTATACTAGCTCACACAACTAAACAAATATTTAAATACAATTCTGAAGCAATATTCAGGACAAAATCTACTAATGGAAATTGCAAAACGTGCCATATTCTAGGAAAAAGAAAATAAAAAATTGAAAATTGTTTGAACAGAAGGCATGGAATTTTGTCCACAAATCACTTTTCATCTTCTTATGATACTCCCTTTCATTTACATTAACATGGAAGCAATAAATAACAAATCAAATTTCTTCAAAACAATTATATGAATAAATATTAAAAATCTACTCATCAACTGAGACCATTTCCAAAATTTAAATGTGTATACGACCAGATTTTAAGACTAAGCAACATCATAAAATTCTGCATTAACATACCGACGTTGTGTAAGCTACAACTGAATACTTCAGGCTATCAAAAGTAAAAGGAGTACTCCCACATCAACTTTTTTTTTATATTCTGCATGTGAAAAAAAAATTAAAAGCTATTAAGTATTTTAATAAAGGTCTAACTCTCTACATTATGTTCCAATAACATAAAATATTTTATCGATAAATTTGTATTAGTGTGAAGTAGCACTTCATCACAAATTTGAGAATCATGAATTACTCTGCATTTTTATTTACTTTAGTTTTTCACTAAGCACAAGTAATTTCAACAAGAACTATGTAACTAACCATAGTTAAAAATTTTAGATTCAATATTAGAAACATCAAATACCAACGTAAAATTCAGAAACTCAGCATTTCTACGTATCTATATTATTCACCATAGAAATTTATCACCTATAAGGAAAAACATAACTAACAAAGAAGGTAACATTTACCATAAAAGAAAACAACAGAAAATATAACAGGTACAATACTCTGGAAATCACTGTACACATGATAATCTAGTAGTAACTCTCTTTATTACAGACACAGAATAACAGCCATATTTTCCAGTTTCCTAATAAACATATATCCAATGAATTTCACACAAACACATTACTCATGTGATTTCTAACCAACTTCATTGAATAGTGTACCCAAAACAGTACAATGTAAAGAAACAACATTTTAACATATTGAAGAGCCCAATGGGTGCACAGATCAATTACGAGAAGCAACACTGTTTACATAAATAAATGAAGCAAGACTTTCAAAATTCAATTTCCCTCTTACAAACGGATTCTAGCACCACATTTATACCGTTTTTGTAAGCACCTTCTATTCACTGCTTAAATTTTAATATTGTTTTTATGTAACGAAATAACATTTAAAAACTTATTCTTTCCATGTATTAATTTTAATATGAATACACTACACGAAACACACTCCCAAATATTCATGAGGTACATCATTAAACATCACAGCAATGAATTCTTGAATTAGGAACAAGACATTAAAATACACAAATATATTTTTGTAAAGTTATAGTCTCTATTATCATCTACTATTCTGAGATGATATATTGGAGTTTGAATTATTAAGTTTATCTTGCAAATTACTTCTTACAATAAATGAACAAACTTTCCTGTTTTCATTTCGTAATGCAATGTCATTATTCTTGCTGCAATTTCCTGCAAAAATACAACCCATACATTAACACCAGATCACTATTACCATTTATTTCATAATTATAAAAAAATATACGAAAGCATGAAAGATGGGGAAAATTCCTTTCTATATGAAACAAGATTTGAAGAGTTAATATTTCCGAATGTTATTAGCAGAAAATGGTAATTCCATAAAAACCTAAAGAGTGAAACAGAAAAATGTAACAAATGCACCACCATCTTTTGTGCACATTACATATGTCTATTAGAAAGTATCTTCTTTCATTTGATGGATGGCAGATTATTTTTCAGATATAATAAAAGAAAATTGCAAACAATCAGGAAAACCAAAAAACAAACAAAATCACTAAAAACATATTCCAGAGCCAGGTTTTGCATAAGAGATACAAAGGAGAATCACTTCATAACATCAACAAAGTTGCAAAATATGACAATTTCTGGATCTTTTGTTGTGCTTCACACAAGCAACAATCTCAGGAAAATAGATGCAATTTTTTAAAAGAATTGCAATTAAAACAGCCCTCAACAGACAGAACATACATTCAAAGAATTTCAGTCAAAAGGCAATAGAAATTAAAGAAAATCTTCAATTATCAGGAAAATTAAGCCAACAACTGCACTAGCTAATCACAAAAAATGAATCAATAATAGTCAGCCCAGAATAATTTTTGCCAACATAAAAAAATTGCTCTAAATCAGGACATCAGAAAAACATCAAAACATTTACCATCCCAAAGAATTTTAATTATGATGAAATTAAAATACTCTCTAAGAAGAGATTTGTAAAGAAGCAGCAAAGTTTAAAAATACAGATTTTAACACATGAAATTTAGTTATGTGTACGACTCAAAATTTTTTCATTCCATTAAGTTTCATTGATGTTTGTATTGCATAACTTCTACACCTGTTTACATTTTGGACCTTAACTTCATCAATAAACAATATGGATACTTTTCAAATATAATAATTCACACAAAGAATCGAAAATAAATACTACTACCTACTCAAAACAACCTGATTTAAGTGCACATTAAATGCATTCAGCACTAAATCTTCTCTCTCCTCCACTTGGGTCGCATATTTACAATATAATTAATATAACGGAAAGAGATAATCGCAATTATAAAACTGACAAATCTTTAATACTAGTACACCTTTTCTTAAGGCAGTAAGATGAAATACTAAAACACTTTTATACACACACAAAATTTCATATAAATGGAAACCCTTATTAAACTTAAGTTTATGAAGTCAAACATTCCACTGAAGAAGGCAAAGTAGTAAGATTTATTTACACCAAGGTAAATTTAATAATAAGAATATTTTCTGAAACAATGAATCATAAGATAAAGCATTGCTTTGAATTACTACACACTAAAACATCCACTGACATGGAAATATTTTCCTCCATAATTTCAATGCCAATCTGTGAAATACATACAGATATTCTAATACAACATTCTGTTAGGTAACTAATTTGTTTGTATAACCAAGAACTCATATTATAGAATCATTAACAATAACTTAAGTGTAAAATAATCTTTAAAAATTATTGGTGCCAGAAGACATTTGAAGCATATTTAATGCAAAGTTCCAATGCCTGTCTACTTCAATAACCCAAGGCTGACAATTTTGTAATCACATTCGTCAAAACTGGATTGAACAGTAACAATAAAAAAAAATTAAGGAGTTTACAATAATAAAGAATTAATAAATATGAGAAAAGCTAATTACACCAATAACATCAGTGCATACACTACAAGTAACTTTTAAAACTATTGGCAACATAACTGAAAGAGACAAACAAACAATTCAGTAAATTTTAGTAATTATTTAACAAGAACATTTCAAACACTTTGAACTTCTGACTGCACACTTTAGTTACGTATGCGTCAATTCAAAGAATGACAATTGACAAATGTACTAAATTACAAAACTATCCAGACGACCAAAAACATCTAAATACTTCCAATTAAAGCACTGAAACCTAGATTATTTGATAATTTTTTTTTAGACCAAATTGATCCCAACAGATGCTGGTGTATGTTATTTATTAATTATTTCTTTTCTTTGAGAGAACATCCTGATCACATTTGTGGGTGCAGCTTTGAATGCGTGAACTTTGTAAAATGGAAAATTATGGTGCACATGGGTGCTTGGGTACATACTAAATAAAGGATATTTGTTTCAAAAAAGAAAGAAAAATCCACCAAAGGACAACACAAACTCGTATTATCTTTTATGAACTATTCACCACAACACTTGTTCCAAATGAACACTATATTTTCCACGGACTACGAGAACAAACTAAACAATTAAAATTGGTATAAATAATGGATATTACACAAAACATTGGATTTATTTTTGCCTTTGCACCATTTGAATAATATGTTATTAGAACTAACAAAATAGCACCCTTATGTCCTATATTTAATACCAAAAATATCTTTACAACCAACATATGTGAGCTTGGTGTGTCATATGGAATGACAGATAATAATCAACTAACAGGTACAAAGCTACACAAAAGCGAACGTAATCAACTAACAGTTATTGTTTTACTTACTTCATTGCCATACATGCGCTTTCTAACACAAGTTCAACCTTGGCACGTCCAATACCTTCTATATTCAAGACACCTCAAATGGCATGTCATTTCCCAAATCACATTTAGACACTTCCAAAAAGCCTACACAGTTCATTATCTGGTGAATATCAACGCATTAAACAACAATATCACTACGAACACATCGATCTACACGTATCAATACTCTGCGAGGTACACTCAAAACCTACAAAACGATGACTACGGCAAGATGAATACATAGCTTATGTTCGGTAACACCGAGACACTCTGCAATAAAATGGCAATCATTGACATTTTATTACCTCCAGCATAATGTGATTTCTTTGTAACTCCATTTTCAACATCACCGTCCAACGGTCTTTTTCTAGAATCTTGAATTTCTGGGGATGGACACGTATCCATACCCGAGTCCGCCGCCATATTGGACTGCACTATGTCCACAGCTGTATTCTCCACTGCTTCCATACTCTCTGACTGTATTCCATCCATTGCACCTATACACGTAATTTACCATGGAAGATCAACTTCTACGTACATTTACATGGAAGATCCAAGTGTACCTTCATTTGTTATTCTATATGTACTCTCCTTGCTTCAATTATAACCCAATCAAATTTCAGTTATTTAAGCGGTACTATGACAACCACTAACACACCAACGCCAGGAAAAGATCGAAAAAGATAGTTACAAATGCATTTTCTGACACGCTGTTCGAGTAAATTCCCTCCCCTATAATTTCTTGTTAAAAGTCGGTTTTCTCGGTGTCTTGGAGCGCTGTGCGTTAATGTTATTTTGATTAATTAACAATGTTTGAAGATTGTTCATTTAACGCTGTAAGTTTTAAATCAGAGGCAAAACAAACAAGGTAAATGATAGTAACATACTTGACAAAACGTGTTAAGTAGATCAATAGTTAAAATAGAGAAATAAACACGATTGGTACAATAATTCTATCTAATGATGTTGTAGGTGATGTATTTTCATTTTCTTGTACCATTTTAATGCTAATTACGTGGATAATTTGCACCAACATTTTTTTTTCCAGTTTTTACCCTGTTTCGTAATGTAGTTGATAAATAATTTATTATTCATAAATTTCAGTATATATAACCATTATGTTTCATTTTAACAATTATATTGAACTAATGGTGTGTAATTTGGTATTTCTGTTTTTTGTAAAAAAAAAATTGACATAAAGTAAGATGAGGATAACTGCCTATGAAAAAAGGTTACATTTTTTAAGTAAATATCTGAATAGGCTGTTTTATATATTATGTTTTGTGGTTAAGATATGGCAATTAATTGAATTCATATATCAGCTCACTGTCTTAATTTATTACTAGTGAGTGAATTGGGATTCTTGATCGTTTTCTTTCAGACAGTCTACAGATGGAGATACTCAGACAACTCCTTGTAGTGTTCAAGATGCAGCAGAACAAAGTAGAGAATATTCATCGAAAATGGTAAATTTTAGGGTAGTTTTGTAATCTCTTTTCATTGCATTTGACATTCCAGATAATAATTTTTTGGTTTTTGAGATTTTCGCTCTAAAATTGACTTGTATGTGACTTACAGTCATTAGAACTATAGCTGTTTCAATACTTACTTTCAAACACTATTCTTTTTCATTTCATATTTTGAGAGATGTATATTTACTGAATTGACATATTTTTGTTATTGTTTTTGGGTCTTTATAACCATGAACTTAAAGAATTGCTTCTGGACACTTCTGTTTAACTTCATTGTTGAGATCCACTGTACCTTTTTTCTGGAGTATTTAAATGACACTTAACTTTCTCATTATTATTATTTTTACATCTTGTTATCACATCTGGTTTTATGATAATGTGTTCCTTCCAATTTCTTAACTTATAATTTTTTACTAACCATTTTCCAACATCATTTTTTTTTTTTTGTTTTAAAATGTTTTGGTAGATCAATTTGTCTTTAAAAACTTTTTCAGGTGCAGACTGAGGACATTCAACCAGAAGCAAACATACAGTATGATGAAATGAAGTTATCTGAATTTCTGAAAATGAAATATCCTATTTTGATCAAAGAATTGAATTACCCTAGTCCACAAATAGGAAGAATTGAAGATGATGATAATGATTTTTCTGAAAAAAGTAAGAAGTTACATGAAATTAAATCTCCAATCAAACTAAGCAGAGGTGAATATGTAAGTATGATTTTAAAGTACTGCTTTATGCATAAAAGGGGAACTTGTTGTACAAAGTATAGGAATTTCTGTACATTCCTACAGGTGCGAGTCAGTGCATCAGTGTGGAAAAAGGATAGCAATCTAGTATGCTTTGGCTATAGTTATGATCATGAAGATTGGTGTTGTCACACAAGTATGGTTCATATCTATAGCTTAAATATGTAAGTGTCAAAACATTTTGAGTGATATGTGAGAAATTAATTGTTTATAGCATATTGTAGGAGTTGGGTAGCACATAGTGAGAAAAATTGAGGAGTTGTTTGAAAAAAGACACACAGACCTAAATGCCCTTGTTCTTATGTAAACATAGATCTATATAATTAACAGGAATGAAATTCCACTCCTGAGTTTACAAAATTGATAAACACACAAATCCTTATCAAATTATTCAATCTAGTGATTCAATGATTTAAATCATCAATTATATCTATCTATATACGTGATGTGTAGGTCTAAATGGAATGAAAAACCTGATCGAGATGAGATTATCACACACGACTCTATTTCTCTGTATGAAACATACAGTCAAATTTTCAAGTTAGTGAGTATGGGTTTCAACCTTTCTGAAGTAATATCTCAAAATATTCTGCAGAAAGACATTATTTTATGAACAACAGATTATCTAGAATTGTACGCAAACAACATTTTGGTTTCAGTGCTAATAATTCTCAAGGGGTGGCACCAAATGTCATAGAAACTCCATCATGTATTACTAGTTTGCAGTATCATCCTCATCTTCCAACCATATTAGCTGGAGCTATGTTTAACGGTTTGTATTGATTCTGTGTGTATATGGAAATGTTATTAACACCCAAAATATATTAATATCATAGCATATCTATTCAGGTGAAATAATAGTTTGGGATTTACATAGAGAGGACCCTGTCATCGCTAGCTCTGCCTCTCATAACAAACAGGGTAATGGGCATAAAGATGCTATTTCCCAAATATCTTGGATTCGCAATGTGGACATTAATCAGGATCAGCCTATGTTGGTGACAGCAGGATCAGATGGCCTCATGATCATATGGCACTTTAGTCCTTTTTCATGTGATCTCAGTATGTTTGCAAGGTATGACTGCACATTTGTAGATTTAAAGTTTCAAATTAATTTATAATTGTAAAATATAATTAATGTACCATGGATTTCACATTGTGTGTAACTGTGTGTAATGCTAGCAATTTACTTGAATTCTTTGAATCTTTCCTTGAACTTACATTCAATTGAAAATTATGTATTTCAGATAAAATGAGAATCATTGATTGAAAATGTGATATTTCTGAGAGAATCAAAAGCTATCAATTGAGATGATACTGAAACAGTGGTATTAATGTTGCAGATTTTCATTAAAACCCCCTCCTGGCATTCCCAATAAAAATGCTAGGAACCTCATGTATGGCTTATATGAAGTGGATTTGGGGGTGACATCTTTCAGTTTCAGTCCTCATGATCCAAAAACATTTATTGTGGGAATGGACAGTGGTGATATCTTAAAATGTGAAATTACTGAAATATACATAAAACAAGCAGAAAGTAAGATCATTTATTATTCATTCATTAATGTTGTACTCAATGTTACTGTTGATTTTATTACCATTAATATTGCAGTTACCTTTTATATACATAGTAATCACAAACTGCCATTTTAATTTTATTCACAATACTCTCTAAACTAGGAGAGATGCACATACTTGAATTATGTCCTGTAACTGGTTACTATGAACGTCATAATGCATCTGTTACGGATGTCAAACATATGAAGCATGAATCTGGAAGTCTACAAAAATTTATTACATCAGGTGTAGATAAAGTGATCAAAATTTTTGAAGAAAACCAGGTAAATTTTATACAGTCTGATCATATTTGTTGGCACTGCATTACACTCTATTATTTTTAGTTAATTACTGTTAAGTTAGAATGCTTTCTTGAATTTGTCTCAGCACTTGCAAGAATGTCTTGCAGTATTTGAGTGTGAATGGCCCGCTAAGACAAATAGCTGTATCATTAATATCTTTATAGATGAACCGATTTTAAAGTCATACCTTTTCAATATTTTAAACTTTAATCGAGTTGTTGTTTGGGCAGTATTAAATTCAGTTTCTCTGATATAGAATTGCAACTTCTTTCTAAGGTACCCTCCAATGATCACTGCCACTTACTTTTACAAATTTAAATTTAATTAAAAATAGGAAATAAATTTGTCAAAAATAATTTAAATTGTGCAAAAATTGCTTGTTTCAAATCACAAGTGTGAACCATATTTGTTGAAATCAAATCTTTCCTTCTTTCCCCCCAGGATGTACCCCTTTGCATTTTCCATTGTGAAGAAGTTGTGATGGGTCTCACATTTTGTGATCTAGAAGAGCGTGTTTTACTTGCATGGGGAAGTCAAAAACTTCACTTTTTTGATGTATGTACCCAAGAACTCATTGAATCTCCTGTATTGGGCAGTGAATTGCGTAACATTAGGAATACATCTGTGAATTCAAACGGGTAAGTTGGTGTAATGGTTTTCACTTTCATTTTTTCTGACTGTACAACTTCCAGAGTCTCACTTAGATTTTTCAATTAATTACTGTCACAAGGGTGGACTTGTAATGGGTGTTGCCCTGAAAGATTTCCAAAACAGTGCATGAAACAAAAAAACTACATGTCTTGCAGACATGATGTTGCTATTTTATATTAAAATTATTGCTTTGACTAGATACATTAACAGTAATGCATTTTGATTTCTGTCCAGAAGACTTTTAATAAGTTTTTTAAAATAAAGTAGCGTGTAAAAAGCGTTCCCCTAACTTCATAGACATGTTGGTGAGGAGTAGGCTTCAAGCAAGTTTTCACCTATTTCTAAACCTCAATTATATTGCACGAATATATTGCAAATAATTTCAGTGATTGAAAACAGGAAAAAATTAAAAATTTAAATACTCTCAGAGGCAAATGGAGAAAATGTGGATAATAGTATCCTTTCCATCAATAGAAGCTGTAATTCAAAATTTCTTGCTGAAAATTAATTGACAATCAGAAAATGTGCTGAGGATGTTTCTAATCCTTTTCTTTGGTTCACTTTTGTAGACAAAATAGTATGAATACAATTTTAGTCCTTACCAGAGATTTCATTTGCAAGATATATTAGATTGTAAATAAAATTTTAACTACCATGCGTGTATAATTAGGTACAATACAAAGCACAGTTACTTATTTTGACTGTGATAACAATAACAAACAATTTATTATAATTTTAAATGAGCTGAAAATATGATGCAAAAGGTTAATGTTTTCTACCAAAATTATGACTTTGTGTTTTGAGCTAAAAACTATTCTCAATTATTGTAACATTTTGATGGGTTGTTTCTATTTGTTTTAAAATTAATACTAAGCAGCATATAGTATATAGTTTTCTCATAAAATTTCCAATAGACATCAGAGATTTGTAGGCAGATTTTTTAAAATCTGAGGAAGAGATGCAGTGTTTTGACTTTTCTGGTCCAAATGTTAATTACACTAAACATTATATTCAGACACTGGCATTTTAAACGTCTCAGCAACTTTGCAGTTTTATATTTAACACAAAAAGTGTTATATTTTATCTGTTTTTCAAAATAAATTGTTAATGTCTGTGATATGGAAGTTCCATACAATGTTGCAACAAAGCTTTTGTTTTCCTTATCAGGACAGACATTTAAACAATGTATATCAGACATCTTTTAAAAATTATTGTATTTAATAACATATTAACTGCACCATAAAACATTACGCAGCATAAGATGTACTATTCCATCTTCAGATCATATTATTTGGGAGTTTATCTTACATTGCAATAAATAAGATGAACTCTGACACACTTTTAAACATTTAAAAAATTATCGTTTCTTTTTTTTGTTAAAAATGATTTTAAGTCTTTTAAATAAATTAAGGACCAAACCAACTAAATAAACAAAACAATATATTAAATAATTTCAAGAGATCTGCATAATTATATGTTCTGTCCTTATGGGTAATCTAATACAATATTATGTGATAATTATGTCTGTAAATATTCACTGAATTGTTTTCTTCATTTTTGTCATATTGTTTGAGGTATATTAATAAAAATATGTTTCATACAGGAGGTGTATTATTGCAGTGGGAAATTCACATGGAATTGTCTCCATCTGGCAAATCACTGGCATTATTAAACGGGAATAGTTCTCAGCATTTAAAGTACAACAAAGGGTATTTATTATTAATATGTAAACTACTTTGCCATAAGAATGTCAGTCAATTTATATAATTTAACGCTTATATATTGTAACTATAAATGCAACAAAATTGTGTATAATTTTTAATTATATAAACTTATAAACAATTTATCTTTTATTATATCAATAAATGTATAAGTTTTTAATCATAAATCATTATTTTCTGGCTGTATTTTAACAAGTAAATGCAATTTAAATAATTTATTTGTTTCAGCATTTTTGTTTTACAAAGCTGTAATATTATTTTCAACAAAACAAAACTGCTTTATATTATTTTCAACAAAATAATATAATGATGGAAAAGTGTCTTTATGTATATTCTGTCATTGCATTATTTTTCTCTATGCACATAAATTGAGAAAAAAAGAACATACATAGAATATCATTCTGAAGCAGTTATTTTAATGATGCTGTGAAATAAATATTATAAACTGTAAATAAAATAAAATATGAACCACTTAATGAACATTTTAAAGAGTTTTTGTATTTACACTATGAAGAAATCATAAATGTAATGGTGGTATGACACTATACAAGCACTTCAAATACATAACTGTACAATATCAGAAGAAAAGCGTATACTACAAAGTTATATTAATGTTGGAACAAAACCTCCGTTTTCATACAGAATTTATGATAAAAAATTCAAATTACCAAATAATTTCTACCATTTTCAGTTAAGTCTACTTAAATTCAGTCCAAAAAGTTAAAGTTTGGATTTGAAAATGGATCCTGACATGTTGATGTTAGTTCATCACATGCTAATCCAACGGCACAGTGGCAGTATTGGACAAAAACATTTGTGTAATCAACTACTGCTCCATCCAAGTAGCTGACTGTTGTGTTCACAGGCTGAGTCTGACCAGCATGGCAAGGTTCATTCTGTTCCTGATGTGTTTTACATGTCGGAATACTGAAACGACCCATTCCTGCAAATTTATTTATAGAATAGAAATTCATTAGTATGAAGTGGAAAATTGTCTGATGTTGATTGCTAATGAATATGCCAATATAAAATGTACAAGAAGAAATATTAATTCAAAAAACATTTGAATATTACCCATTACACAACAAGATCCACCAGGACATTCATTACTATCCTGGCAATCGATGTATCGGGGCCGTTGAATGCTGTTGCTGTGGTTTCCCTGAAGAAACACACACAGTAGCAGGAGTGTTCTCCAGTGTTTCAGATTTGCCATTGTTGCACTGCTCCACCCTGAAGATAAGATATCACAAATTTCTTAGTATTCACTCTTTTGACTAGTTTTATGGGAGAGTTCTACAAAACCATTTGAAATATTTAAGTTGACATCATTAACTTCTAATTTAACAGAGTCCAATATAGATGTATATGAGAAACTTGGTATGTGATTAAACACAATATTTATTTTTGAAATTCAACACTAAAACTGCTATTATTAAACAAATAATAATGTTGGCAAAACCCTTCTTTGAAAGTAATTGGAATCATGATTTAACTATAGTTCATTGACTTAAAGGACAATGAAATTATTCATTAGTAAAATACCATGAAACACAATTGATTAAAATGTAGCAATGAAACAAGCTAAATGCAAAAGACAGTAATAGCATTTCATGTTTTGACACAGTCTATACCCACAAATAAAATTAGATGAAGTTGAAACATGCTGAAAGTGAAACAAGAACACTTTTTTTCCATTAATTTTCAAGTAATTATATATATACAAGTTTTTCCACTACAAAATATAAACTTTGGGTGCAGTTGAATGAAGTATATGTATTTACAAATTCATTAATGTTTACATGCAGTTTTCTATCTCTACTATTAATATGTACAAAAACAAATAATAGAGAAAAGTCTGCTTAGATACAACACACTTACTACCCTAAAGATCTTAGAAATCTATTAAGTACAACACATTTTGGTTGTACAATCATTTGTTACACCCGGTAATAAGGTATCATTTTAAGGCAGAAATCAATTTGCAATGTATATCAGTGTTTAGTAATGGTTTTTCCAAACGATGCATTTGAAACTGAAAGACTCCTGAGCAAACAGCGTTCTCGTTGCGTTATTTCAATCTGAAACATTTCGTGTTTTGCAATAAACGAAAACTCTAGAAACGTTTAATTTTATTAATGGCGTCCTAAGACATCAAGCAGAACTTGTTTTAACCATGATTTACATTCAAATTTATAATCGTGACTTCGAACGTATTTGGAAGTTGTAATACTCACAGAGCGCGAATCGCTTTCTATCCCTTCTTAAAGCTCCGTTCGGAACGAGCGCTCCTTCGGCCTCAATAGCCGTTGTCAACTCGTATCACAGTTAAGATACGAAACCAAACAAGTTCGATCAAGAGGTCAGGGCTCCTACCCGCGAGAACGAATGCAGATGAGGAGGTCTGCATTTGACATCATGAGTCTCATCTCTGACGTAAATGAGCAATGCATGCATTCGAGAAAACCGTTTAACTGTCCACGGAATTGTCAAGAATGTGATCAACAATGCTCCTTGTTGGCTCTGCAGTCAAAAGATGATGTGACCGCATAAGAAGCAGTGTTATTTCCAACAGTTGAAGCCTAGGAGATGTGTCCTTGGGTGCAATATGTTAAAAATGTAAACGCTTTAGTGATATTCTTCCATTTATATGTCAATCTGTTCAATGAACCCCGGTCGTATATACAAAATGACGGTCGACAGACGTTACAGCTTGCCGTGAAACTGAATGGAAATCGAGGTAGGTCATTCTTGGATGGCCATGGAGATAGCATGCAAACTGCAAATGAACTATACAGATTATAAGTTACAAAAACAAACACGAATCCCAATAAGATTGTTTTGCACACTCACCTCTGAAGTTGGCTTTCATTAACCATTTATAATACGAAAAGCTTCACATAAACAGCCTAGACCGAGAAATTTCTCGGATGCCGTGACATTTCTCGACCTAGGCCGTAACAGCAAGCATGTAATACCAACAATTCACAGATCTTATTATACAGATGTCTCAAAATAAATGTAATGTAAAGGGGTCGATACTGATCAATTTTTGCCCCTGAACAGATGGGAAATTTCAAATAAATAAGTTACGGCAACTTATCCACTTATTTTTGACGGGTTTCGTACAGACGCAAAGACATTTCATTTTCCTGCCGAACACAGGTACATGAAGAGTTACCTAACAATAAGTGGTAAATGCCACACTTCGTTACTAGATTTATCTGTTACTCACAGAGCACCATATTGATAATAGGATATTGAGGAAACATTAATGTAAATGATTATACATTGGCAAAAAGTTATCACTTTCTACTCCGCTACACGACCTAGAAGTTTGTAACTTTTATTCTGACACACTGTATAAAAGTATACTATGTGTACGTTTGTTCCAGCATAACGGGAGCAAGTTGAGCAATTTCAGCGAAATTTTTCACAAATACTTTAGAACGGCCAGGAAAAAGACATAGGAAGCTTCGCGATTCAAATTGTTACCCCATTTCTTTTGCATTTCTTAAAGTTTCCCACGAAGCATTTAGGGAATGTGGGGGTAACGTGATAGGAAGGACGCGGTCGGGGTATGGCTGGCGGAGATTCGGAACGGGGCGGGCCGGAGCAGGGTGCAGCGCAGGGGTCGTGGTGAGGATGTAGTAAATAAAATTACTTCTATTTTGTACTATTGATATAATTGATTCCTTTTCACGTCTAATAGATGAGCTTGATAAATAAATACCTTGACACCGCTGGATTATTTCATCTAGTTCTAAACAAACCCAAGTGTTAGTAATGTCGGGAAAAGAAACGTTTGTTACATCTACTACGATTGCGCATCCAACGGATGAACGGACGACTTCATACCTTGTTTCTGTTATGTAAGTGATTTTTTTCGAGCTCAGAATATTAGCAACCTCATTAAAAAATACTTCAGAGCTTTCATACATTAACTATTATTTTATACAATTATAATTCTTATTGGGTCCTGTCTTGTTAATGAAATCAGTTCTTGCAATGAACTCAAAACTTCAGGACATTGTGGCTCTATATACTCCGCGTAGCGGTGGGGGGTGGGGCGAACGCGACTCGTGAGCTCGTCGCCCGTGTGCATGGACCTTCCACTCCGGTTCAGATCGGCCCAAACTGGCCCTGCCGACCTCTCTTCACACCTAGTCGGTTCACCGGGAGCGGTAGCTCAGTGCATCAACCGGTCACTGTAGCGCCTCTGACCGGGAGGTCCTAGGTTCGAGTCCTGACGATTCCTGAGTGATTTTCGACACTAGCTTTTCAGCTAGGTCGAATTCAGTTGCTGCCTGCCGGCTGCTCTGATCGGTAGTTTTCCGTGGTTTCTCCGATCAACACCAGGCGAATGCCGGAGCAGTACCCTACCAAACGGGCCACGGACCGCGCGAGATCTTTCCTTCCTCTTCCTTGTCCTATCGTCTCCCCCTTACACACACACACACACACACATATATATATATATATATATATATATATATATATATTATATTCCGGGAGACCGGTCGGGAGCTTAGAGCTTGTCCCGGCTGGGGCGGTGCCCCGCTGGTGGGAGAGTCCTGGTTAGGGGGAAACCCCACTAGCCGATGGTAGGTCGGCGCCGGATCTCGCCATCCAGCGGGGAAAGATCACCGCCATCTCCCGAGAAAAAAACATGCACTACACTAACGGGACTAATGACCAAAGCTGTTGACGCGCCCGGAAACACGAAAAAAACAAACCAAACCAACCTAGTCGGTTCAGATCGGCCCAAACTGGCCCTGCCGATATCCCTTCACCCCTCCGTCGGTTCAGATCGGCCCTGATGACACTCCTCCACCTCGCTAGATCTGATCGACCTTCCGGGGTCCTGCTAGCAGCTTCCCGCCCTCTCCCCTGACCGCTGTGCATTTCGTGTGTCGCTAACTCGTCTGATCGCCACTGCAAAAGGTCTCTTCCGGAGAACAGTCCTTAGCGAGGCTGGGCTACGTCAGGGGCCAGTAAGGTGTATGTAAGTATACCACCCCAATACTGCTGTTTGCCATGACTGGGGTCATCCCTGTTCTTATTGCTCCCTCTCATCCGCCATTAAGACGGCCCAGAGAGCATCTTCTGCCTTCCACTTCCCCGCACGTGGTGCCAGACCCATCCCCCCCCCACGAAAAAACTAGACAATAATAAACTGGAATTTTTATTGAACATTAATTGTTCCTCAACATTTTATCACATTTTGGTTTGTTCCCAATGGATAATCAAATTCCCTTTTTTTGGAAGCTTCGAAACCTGTTCTTTCTAATGAGATAGGTTTAAAAGAATTTCCAAAATGCATTTTCCTGAAAATAAAGCTGAAAATACCGTTTTGGGTCTTATTGCCAAAATCATCAATTTTAAACTTAATTTATGAAGTACTGGTAAGAGCTAGGTGACTGAAATAATGCCTCAATTAATTACACGCGGTTTTCGCGTCATTTTTGTTTGAAGTAAAGTCAATTTATAAAAATAGTCCCAAATAATTGCTCCAATCCCCCCCCCTCTAATAGAGCAAAGGACGCTTAAAAATGGCGCAGGTCCCACTCTCGTTCAACTCTAAATTTTCGAAAATTGCATAAGTTACAAATAATGCTAAAAGTATGTGATGTAGCACCACTAGTTTTTGCAATTGGGAGCCACGACTAAACAATACTAATTATAGTTATCTACTTTAGATGTATTTTTTTATTTGTGTCTTTTTTACAAGTTAAAGATTACATTGCCACTTAGAGGCTTTGACGTGGTAGGTGTGAGTCCATGAGCTACGCTCCTACCTCTTACTTACACACCTAGATCGTCTGACATTTACATTTAGATCTCCACTTTTTCTACTTTAGGTGTAGTTAGAATCCCGTTTAGTCGGTTCTCGATACCGAAAAAGTAGATTACGGTAAATCGTCTGTCTGTCGGTTCGTCTGTGAGAACAATGCTACCGGCTAAACTGTAAGCAGATTTTCACCAAAACTGATATTCCCCGTTCTTTTTATTTATTTATTTATTTATTTACGTCAAAAAACAGTTAAAAACTGCGTATGACGTTCTATCTGACTGATGTCGCGGCCCCTCGAATTTTAAACGATTATTTTGTTTTATGATACCACCCAAATGCCTCCTGGTTTCGACATACCTCTTCAAGTGAGCATGGCGCCCTCGTTCGACTGACTGTTTGCCACGTGGTAAAGAGATACGAACGCACAGCTTAACCTGGGGGATCCACGGACTTCCAGCATTTAACACGAACTGTAAACGAATGGATTAGAAAATTGAAGCTCTTTTTGGTATATTTGAAGAAAGACTTTTTATTTCTACATTGTATGTTTTATTATTGCAAACTATATTGTAATGTATACTAAATTATCTGTAATTTTAAGCCATGTGTATTTGCCAAAAGAAATAAAAATCTGTTTTCAATAGTTATAAAAATGAGGAATTTCAATAATTTTCATTAAAACTTCTGAAATTTCGAAAATTGCAAAAGTTATATTTTTGATTCCTTTCCACAAACGTTATGTTAAGGAAAACATATTTTAAATGAAACCAGTTTTTCAAAATTAGGTCGTTAGCTAATTTCATGTAGAGTTTTTTCAAAACATAAGTATGTTTTCTATTAATTAAGAGTCAAATCGTAGCAATTTCCCATATATGCTTAAACAAGATTTTCTCACAAACGGCTCCAAAATTGTTCCTTTAAACTTCTTGCTCGCAGGGTTGGGCAAATTACTTTAAATTAGGCATTTAAAATACTTCGCCAAAATACTTTGTATATACGTATTTAAATAATACTCAAAATACATTAGGTTTAGATTTGCGTACGTATTTAAAATACTTGAAATTGTCAAAATACAGTAAATATCTTTTTTATTGCAGAAATATATTGTAATTGTTAATTACAATAAATTAGTAATGGACAGTCATACAAATTTCTGTACAATAACTGTAATATATCTGCACAATAACTGTTTTCTTAATGCAATTAAACTAAATAAAATCAACGAAATAAACATAAAAATCCAAGCATGTCTGGCTTGATTTTTTACGAACTTTGGAATGAAAGCAACACTGAGGTCCACGAATTTTATTGTTATTGAAGTATTTTAAGAATTTCTTTCTTTAAAAACACATATTTTGTGTATTTAAATATATCTCCAAAATACTTGTCCAAAAATCTCAAAAATAGTTTTCAAAGATAAAATGTATTTAAAAATAGTATTTCAAATATAAGTATTTATATACTGCCCAACTCTGCTTGCTCGGATAGAGCACAAATAACTAGAAAACATGACGAGCGCGTTCTTTATTAAAACGTTTGATTTGTCAAAATTTACACATACGTATATTGAAGTATCTCGTACGTCGTTAATACGGAAGAACGCCGACAATTCAGATTAACTGGAACCAGACCCCTTCTGGATTATCAAATTGCCCGGATTTTCGAAATGAACCAATAAAAGGACCAGTATAAATTTCCAATAAAGGATCAGATTTATATTCTCTGAATTATTGTGGCTACTGCTCGAGGAAATTGTCAGCAAAAAGAAACATGGTAGAATGCCATGAGTCACGAAGATCAAAGACACTTTTATTGACTAAAGTTGCTAATTTTCTTGTGCACTTCGTGCGTAATTCAATGGATGCGTTGGCAGACAGATTAAAGACTTGGATTTGCGAAAAAGGCGGATATTTTGAGAAATGTAATATATAAAATTAATAATGTAATTATGTACTACCTGGACCCGTGTCAATATTACGCAAATTGTAACTCATTGTTTTAAAAGTGAAAATAGGTTTAAAAGACTAGTTCCTGAACTTTGGGTTACAGAATTATACGCTCGGTATTGTTCGTGAGAATGGATTCTAATATTGCTAAGCGTCAAGATTAAATTTTGCAGAAAATTAAATAGTTACTTCAATTTTATCGTGGAATACAATTTGTCTCTATTCTTTCAATTTAATTTTACATTGATTTCCAGTTTCTACTTGTATCTGGCGATCCATACTTCGGAATAAGTGTCCCGAGACGAGTTAATCTCCAAAAATATAACGGAAGAGTAAAAAACGTGTCATTTAGTAGAATACTGGGAAAATAAGCATAAATCGGGCCACAGCAGTTTTTCAAAACCCCTGTCCTCACAAAATTCGTATCCCTTTAAAGGAAAAGAAAACCTGGTTTCAAGGGACTAGGACATTGGGGCGCATAAAGGACCTGGTACGCACGATTGTAAAAGAATGTTGTCAGTCCTGAACATTATTTTAAGTATATCACACCTTACGGAAGCTACCTCTGCTGTAGTTTTCGTTAAAAGTGAAATCTACATATCATACGTGGATTAGGGAGAATTAAATGTACTTATCGAGTTTAGGCCTACTGGAAAGTCAGTGTACTATGTTTCCACGTAGTTTCCTTTATAATCAATGTTTCTGATTCATCGCGACCCCTGAAAGCTTGTTCTTGCTTTGCTAAGTGGCAGACAACATCAATGAGTCTTGTTAATATCAGCCTGTTCTTCTTTACCATTTCGTTGTGTTTCGAAATTTGTTAAGCATTCTGAGCATTTAGTTGCAAGTCTACTCGGATGTTACTGAAATTACACACTGTAAATGCACAAAATATATGATTTCTTGTCTTTTCATGCTTGCCTAAAGAACTAACAAGAGAAACTATATTGTTGAATTCTTCTTTTGACAAACGTTACTACACTTATCACTGTTAAAAAGAAGACACGGTCAGCAAAAACGATAGTTCAATTTAGGGCAACTCCTGAACCATTTGTGTCTAGAATAATTAGAAGTGCAAAAGTATCTGCTGTACTCTCACTTCCCCTCTTGATATTTTTCAGTAAAACATGGACGTTCTGGTATGCGCCTACCATTGCCTTTTATTTTGAGCTTTTCTGAAAACCCAATACTATGACATTTAGTCCTTAATAATTGTTCTATAACAGAATCACACGAACCGCTATCTTCTGGACCATTAACGCATGCCATTTTCACAAAACCTTGAGAGAAGCGAAACTTACAAACGAAGTAAATAAAACTGACGTTGTCTGGTATCAATTATATATTTATGCTGAAGATCTTTTCGATCGCGTAGCAATCATCGTCAGAGCTACGCGATCGAAAAGATCTTCAGCATAAATATATAATTGATACCAGACAACCTCAGTTTTATTTACTTTGAATTAATAAGGTATATACATCACCAACAGCCCAATTAATAATTAACTTACAAACGACTTGCGCAGGGCTGTTCACCGCAATATTTTGCGGTGCCTTCGGACCGTTCAGTCGCGCATCCTCCCCTCTCCCCGCCCTTGAAACATGAGGAGCCGAAGGTTATCGCAATTGGCATGCGGTGCCTGCCCTGCGCCAGCGAATTATCTGGAAAGCATTAAGAACTGTTCGGAACTTCTCCCTCTTGTGTACTGAATAGCGCAGAAACTTGCAGAACTAACTGGCTCCTGGTAGCAAAATGGTGTTATTTCTTCGCATCTGTTGTAAAGTATAAAATCTCAATAACTTTTAAGGGAATTACCATACTCTTGAAACATTTCTTATACTGTTCGAATTGATAGGTATTCCGCCGGTATACGCGGTGTACCGGAGAATTCGCCACTGAATGCTGTAGCAATCTGTTCTCCATGTCAAAATCTACAAACTTCTATTTTAATCGCCTTTAATCTGTTTGATGTAGAACTGGGGAGTTCCATATCCAGCAATAGAATAGGCTTTTGTGTCAATGGTTTCTTATAAATCTTAAAAAGCAACAAACTATCCTTAGCGTATGAGAGAGAAGAGAGAGAGAGAGAGAGAGAGAGAGAGAGAGAGAGAGAGAGAGAGAGAGAGAGAAATTATTTCATACCTAAAATTTATACTATCTATTATATTACCTCTAGCCGGATTCGTTACGTACGTGAAGTCACAAAGGTTAACGGAATTCGAGACATCGCGTGTTCCTGGTTGAGTGACTGACTAGGAGCTCCGAGATCTAACAGCGCCAAGGTCAATTACCGTTTACGGGACATAATGGCTAAATACAAAAATAAATAAATAAATAAATAGCGAGACAGTCGTGTCAAGAGTGCTCCCTGAAAATACTTTGGAAGGAATGTTAACGAGTTTTTTCAAATACCTCAAAACCACGTGTCTCATGAAATATCTCCCATTTGCGAGTGTAATACGAGAAACATTTTCATCTTTCTTTTATGTTCTAATTATCGAGGTAATCTATATTAATCCAATGTGACACAAGAAAATGGATAACTTAACCGTATATTAGTAGTATTCATTAGGAGTATGCAGCAAGATCGTTCAAATTTTTAAACGGGTCCTGGAAAACGCTGAACAATGTTATAACATTGATGAAAATAATAAAAATGAAAATATTCCCAACTGTGTACCCGTGACTGCAACCCTCTTCTATCATGGAAAAATTCATGTACAAACACAAACAAAGTAGAAAGCGTGTCAACACGTAAAGCTGCGCATCCCGGCCTACCTGAAAACAAATCCATTCCTATTGAACCTGAAAAATGGGAACTAATTTTTTACAAAGAGCCCCGACTGCCATCTTTACTCCATTATCAGAAGGAAGTCACCCTCCAGCTACTCAGTTTCATCTGTTATTAAACCTAAAGGGATGTTTGCGGACGAGACTGCTGTGTTGGACATCCACACGAAGACACTGACCAATCGGGATAGTCATTATCATAGGTGGGCGGAATGGAATTAATTTGGGCGGTCTCTTTACATCTCAACATGAAAACAAATTACAATAAACCGTCCAAAGCATTAAAATTGTAGTCACAACGTGCCCTTCTGGTACAACAAACCAACACAATACAGGGAGATTAAGCATGCAAACAACAAAAACTTATCTGGGAGAAACGAAAGTCACACTTTAAGAAATTAATGTACTCTCAGCAAAACACTTCGCCAGGCATGAACCTTGCTGAGAAACATACACTCGGTAGTGAGTTGGCACGACACATCATGAACTCACTACCACGTAGTCTCCTGTCAAAAACCCATCCCTTTCACATTAATTTCTCCACCGTCCACCCCTATGTAAAAACGGAGTCAATATGTGGCAATAATTATATTTTGCTGCTGCATACTGACTCCGTTTTTCATTTATTTGACGTAAAACAATTAAAATGTGTATCGTACTATGGGGAGAAGTGCGATTTGGGCACGGTTTCCTGAGCTCTGGGTTCACTGTCCCAACTCATAAATCCGCAAGTGTAGGGTATTTGGTATCCAAGGTATTAGGAAAAGATTCATAGTTTCATTGCGTAAAATATAATTATCAATTTGTTTTAATTTTTCTTTTTTAAAGGTTTCATTTAAGAAAAATGTTTTTGAGGCATAACCCGGCAGTACATTCGGGTGGTCTGTGAAACCCGAGTACCGTTTAATATGTATCAATTCTGCGTTTTGTTGCCCTATGAGCTGAGCGTCTGTACCTTTCATGATGCCTATTGTCTAATTAATATTTCTGAGTTATTGCATCAGGGATAGATCCGTGGCCCTTGGTTGCGACCGCTCGGCAAACGCAATGTTCGGGGTACATCTTCCTAATCGGATCATATCCGCTTTGTCAGTCTTCGCTGAACTTAACAACACGCAACAGCATACGCGAGTCACAAATGACCTTACGCCCGGGCGCAAAGCTTAGCGACAAGCACTGCGTTTCAAATTCATAGAATTTCTCGGAACAGACGTTGTCCTGTATGTCAGAGTGAGGCTCCGCACACAGACAAGTATAAATGAAGAACGATTTTTTTCTATCTGAGACATATACTATTAATTAATAGAAGATATAATAATTTCCCAGAAAATAATTTGGAAATATATATAATTGAACATTAGAGTTTTTAGGGAACGTAACACCGTTTTGTAAAGTTTTGTTCTTTTTATTGCATGTTTTTGTAGGTTTTGGTGTTTCTACTGCACGTTTTAGAGAGTTTTACTGCACGAAAATCCGGTCTTTAATCATAACATTTAATTATCAAATGTACCTCCATATGGAATTCGTGGTATTGCTCTAGATTGGTTGTTCGTACCTTCAACAATGATCTTATAGAGTAGAAATTCCGTTCTGGAATGATGGGTCATTATTTACTTGCCTGTCCTATTCACGATCAATTCCGCATAGGGTTCAGTTCTAGGCCCTATATTCTTCCTTCCTTACGTAAACGATATGCTTTCGGTGATTCGCAACAGAAGAATTGTTCTCTTTGCTGATAACACGAATATTCTTCGCTATAAAGAAACAGTAAGTAGTACAATATCAGAAGTTTCAAATAAGTGTCTTAATAACAAATGCTAAACGAAGGGAAAACAGTTCCAATGTAGTTTCCATTCCAAATAAACAATTTTATATGTTGAAAATAAACGATCCACAATCGACTAATGTTAAGGTAACAACATTTTTTGGTCTTTCAATTCAGTCAAATCTCAAATGGAACGTTCATTTGAATGAACTGAACACAAAATTAAGTTAATTATGCAACGCGTTCAGAATTCTTTCAAATTCTGCTGAGCAAGAGTACGATCTGAGGAAGGCCACCATGTCGCGGCTCATCCCGGATAGCTTAGGCAATACAAACTCCGGCTGCGGAAGCCTACGCAATCAAATTCACTGAAAGGTTTAGACGCTAGTGTTGACCAGAGATGGACGGACAGACATTTTGCCGTCAATCGATTTTCCGTACCAAGGATAACAAAGCATGGATTATGCATACACAAAGTGTTAGAGGAAGTAATTTAGTGCATTTAAGAACAAGATTTATCCACTTTTTCGTTACCAGGAAGGTTTTCTGCCAAAAAATTCGCCATATAACGGCGCACGATTATAATACCTTCTCTTCTTACGAAGGACTAGCAAGTAAAAAAATAATAATCGATGCACAAGTTAAAATATAAGTAAAATCTATTCTGCTGCAAAACATGTTTTATACCATTATGAACTACACTGACCATACAAAACAAAAATTATATTTATTTTAATGATATACGTGCCTTAGTTACCATTAGTATTGTATAATTCTAAAACACAAAATATCCATGAAATTGTGTTGAACTTCAGGGTCTGGATCGCTGACCCCTATCTCGATCAGATTATTTATCCAGTGTCCCTTGATGCAATGAGGAAATGTTGGGACAGCCATTTTGCTTTTCTTTTGGAGATAAATGTACCTTCAATATGCACACGTTTTGTTGAGCCTTTCCCCCTTTTTTTCTATACAAACGTACGGGAAAAAGTATTGTAATGATACAGAAAGAAGTGTCTATTTGTCGATAGAAAAACCACATTTCATGGGTCCTGGATGAACAGCAAGTGGACTTTTCCCCCTTCTATACGTCGTACATTACTTTCTCATATCTCGGATATTCCCTATTGACGAGAGGGATGTCGCGGCCCCCTCGAAGTTGAAACGGATTTTTAATTTGAAGGAACATTATATGAAGGCTCTAAGGCATCACGGAAAATTACTCAAATGTCCCGAAATTCTTTCTTTCCTTTTTCTGCTTGAATAGTGCAAAGTATGTTTATAAAAATAGTACATATCAGTACAGAGTAAAAATAGTACAAAGCATTGGTATATTTAACCAGCACTGATGTAACGGATAAGACAATTTTGGGGTATATCTACTCCCGAGTCCCTGTAAGTACTGTATGTTATACGTCACCTTTTTTTACACACAACCGTGGTTGCGAGTGGTCCGATAAGGGATAAATAACCAATACCCTATCATTTAAAACACGCTTGTTTAAGAACACAACGTGGAATCCATCATACGGAATTTTATCGTAAAACTAGGGTCTGCGACTCAACTATGATTGCTTTTTTCACGTCTATATACTATCTGTTACTTTGACCACTTGATAAGCTCCGTCGCATTCGGGTCACAGCCCTGTCCGCGCCACACTCTCTCTCTCTCTCTCTCACTCACTACCACACACATACACACCCACTTGTGTTCTCGTAAGGCTACATACGTCAGAATAGTCGATTTTTTCGGAAAGAGTTCAACAGGCAGTCGGCAACTCTTTACTAAGGATAAGATTTATATGTACTAACAATCTACTAAATATGTATGTATTTATGCAATAAAACTTACTAAATATGCACTAAAATATGCCCAATAGAGTATATTAGCCTTAGTTAATAGAATCCGTTTCTTTACACAATAGAATATCTATCGCTAAACGCATTTCGCTTCTAGTATTAGAATCACATTGGAACACAATTTCGAGAACCACTTAGCAGCTACCTCAATGTCACGGAAAGGAAATTCCTTTCTTTTCGACCCTGTTTTTGTTCACATTTGTTGGCGAAGCTGCCTGACTTGTACAGTTTAAGTCATGTCTGTTATGGATGGGAAGTAATCTTACACAGTAAATATGCATTTACACGAAAGACAGATCTTGCATACCCGCATACATATTTTGAGGACTTTAACCCCACCTTCAGTGCCCATCAGATTATGTATATTATATACACACACTGAGGTGAGAAAAGTCTTGGGATAGCAATATGCAAATATGCAGATGGCAGTAGTATCGCGTACAAAAGGTATAAATGGGCAGTGCATTGGTAGAGCTTTCATTTGTAATCGAGTGATTCATGTGAAAAGGTTGCAGACGTGATTATGAGCGCACAACGGGAATTAACAGACCTTCAACGCGGAATAGTACGTAGTTGGAATAGGACATTTTACAGGACATTTTATTCAGAAATCGTTAGGGAATTCAATATTCCGAGACTCATATAGTCAAGAGTGTTCCGAGAAAACTTAATTTCAGGCATAACCTCTCATCGTGGACAACGCAGTGGCCGAAGGTTTTCTCTTAATGACCGAGAGCAGTGGTGTTTGCGTGAAGTTGCCAGTGCTGACAAACAATCCTGCGTAACATAACCGCAGAAACCAATGTGGGACGTACAACGAACATATCTAGGTTTTCTATTACAGTGAACAGTCGTGTTACCTTGTTTTGAAATTCAACTTTTATGGCTTCAGCACGCTCTTTCCGTTTATTGATACGAATTCTTTGAATTTAGTACTTCCATATTGAAAATTCGTGAGTATTATGTCCAAGTGCCTCAATGGTAGCTTTAAGGAATCTCTCATACTTAGCTGACTCCTATCAAACGCTGCTACTAACTTTGGAGTATTGAAATCTTTCCACTTGAGTATTTTACCTGTTTCTTGATCAGCGTTGGCAAATCTGGTTGCAAATGCATATTTGCATTAGAATCAGTAGAAGAATAGTTTTTAACGGTTCATAAGTTGGTGTCAAAGCAGTTGAGGGGGAGAAATATTTACCACGCTGCATTTCTTCCTCAATAGTTCCAAGCCGTGCCTTTCCTCTTTATCAGTCAGTTTTTTTATGGAAGTTTTGAACCCATTAGTTGATGTTTCACGTCGCCTATTAAAAATATACTCTTTTTAGAACAGTGTAATGCGATCGACATGTTGACTATTTGAAAATGATGCGTTTACTAACAAAATAGCAAGTAATTACTGGCATGTCGACACGCCACTTCGCGTTAGGTTGAGAGTCCGCAAATATTGACAAGTTTTTTTGCTGATTTGCACCACAAATTTCCACTGAAATTAATTTCATGTTACGATTTCAAGTTTTCATGTTACAATTTCAAGTTTCGATGCAAAAGTCGGCACAGGTTACCGTGGTCCTACGTGCACGAAATTTCATTTAGAATATTTCTGCGGTAACCAGCGAGTTGTTAGTTCATCCGCGTTACCGATATTCAAGATGGACACAACTGCTTGTAATTCTCGAAAAGGATCGTGATTTTCTTGTTAAATATCATGCATAATTCTGATATAGAAAATTAATATTTGCTACTCGTATACTTAACCACGTACATATAAACGCACTATACAAACTTAAATATTAAATTTATTAAAATAAATGTAGTAACTGTGAGTAACGAGAAACCTTTTAACCAAAATATGCACAATAATTAGCAATATACAGAAATGATATACTTATTAAGGAAATAGGTGTAATATGTAAGATATGCAGATAATTCGTAATTTACTGAAATGCGAAACTTATTAAGAAAACTGCCATAATATGCAAGACATGCATAATAAAATGAAGTTTAAATAATTGGATACTGTGTGTTTCATGCACATACCAAGTGATCATACTTTCTATTACAGGGGAAAATATTCATTGGCACTTAAATCCGGTCTCTACTTATGTCAATTCCACATACGTTCTTCCTCACTGTCGATGATCTTGCCCAACTTATTGGTGTACTTATACATTGTTGAGGTATATTAATCTTTCGTAACAACGTACAATTAGACCAGAGAGAACACCTTTTGAAGCGCATACACGAATTTTAACAAAGTCAAGTTATCATTCATGTGGTTATGATTCAGGGCCCAATGAAGTGACATAGTATATGATCTTATGAGTGTTTTTGGCCACTTTATACATTGGACACGTTTATAGAACTAAGACGAACTGGCAACTGGATAATAAGAAGTCAATTCCTAAAGACATTTGTCCCTTAAGTGTAGTGCGTGATTTTATTTTTTAGGACTTTTGAACTGACAGTCTGAAATTAGCTTTAACTTGCGTTAATTACTGATACTATTTCAGTGAACAAATATTCGTGTCCATGTAATCTGAGACTTAAATGAAGTCTTTATTTGAATTTACAAAAGGAAAATTATTAAGATTTTCACTTATTTAACATAATATTCAGTACAGTTTAAGGTTTTGTTCGAAAACTGGTCTTCTCCCAATTCTCATTATTATTTAAAAAGCAAAAAATAAGTGTTATTAGTACATTGTAATGATGGAATTTTTTGTAAATATCCATATTATAATGTAAAAATTAAAAAAGGCCTGTATGTCACATCAGTATTGAATGATTTTTGTCTGTCTTGTAAAATTAGTTTCCATGGAGATAACTGGTATTCGGACTCATCGATTCAATTATATGTGCACAATGCTGTTTTATATTTATTTAAAAGTACCTCTGCTACACAGACTAATTTGTAGGGGGGAAAGACTTGTTTCACACGCAGTGGATTATTTAACGTAAAAAAGTAAAAATCTCTGTGACGTTGTATGGGGAGAATTCCAATCTGTGGGCGTTTTCTTGAGCTCTGGGATAAGTTGAATTATGCATACAGGTAGCAACAAACGTTTTTGGCAAGAATTGATAGGGCATTGATACGCAAACCAGCTACATATTTTTGTTAATATCCTTACGTGAAGAAATAGACTTACTGCTGAGAGAACATGGCGAACGATTACTTGAAAAAACTATATTTCCCACTGAGCTCAAGAAAATGTGCATAGTTAATGAAGTAACTTTTATGTTCAGAAGCAAAAGAAGGAACCATCTCAACTTTTGCTCAAAGGATCATGGGAACTGGATGAAAAGTCTGATTAAGATGGGGGTTCATTGACCTAGAAGCTGAGGTACAATACTTGTTATAGATACATTTACTCCTTTAGCAGTATACGGTACAAATTATAACTAATGCTTTTAAACCATTGTTTAAATTAATATTATTTCCGCTTTTGATGTTCAGCGTAGTCTCCAATAGCATAGAAAAAGTTAAGAAGCAGAAAACGTTTTGCTTGGCCTTTAATCTTGTGTACCCATTTTAAACGTGTGTCATCTGTCAATGTGTTGTAAAATAATGTATATGCATGGTATGCGATTTTTTGTAGTGAACTGTTGATTTTGATACCTGAAGTATATGACTCCTACGTCGAGTCTTATAATTATTAACATCTGTATTGAATGAAATTACATTTCCACTTCTCAGTGAATCATTTTTAACAAAAAATAGTGCCTGCTTGGCTCATCGTCCTCTTCTTTTAAAAATGAACACGCAATTGCTTCTTCGCTTAACATTATGTAACCATCGCACACGACACGGAGCCAAACTGATGCGAATTTGTCCGAACTATCAGCACCGACCCGTTCCGTCCTAATATTCCAGTCATTACGTAGTTTGCATGTATCTAAAAAGCTATCGAATTTCGGTAAAAAAACTTGTCAAAATAATTACACAAAATTTCCTATAATTTGGTTATTCACAACGTTTTTGTTACACTGCTTAGGCGTAAGTGCTAGTTGAAGTTTGACACATTTTCCTCATCTTATCTCTAGCTCAGCTACCTGTTGGTACGGCAAACCAAAAACCTTGTCAGTTTCAATACAACTACCTGCCTTGCTAATAATTTTCTCTCAATGACCTTTTTCTTATCAAGCAGTAAAGTGATACAAACATAAACGATGACGTCTGCTGTTCTGTGTAAAATAGTGTATAACCGACATATCCAAACTTATCATACGATAGCGGCAAACATAATGTTATTATCTGAGATGTGAATGAAAAATCGTGTCTACTTGTAGATGTTGCTGGGTCATCGCTTCCTATATTATTTCAGTAGAATACATACCTTTTGCGGCTCTCACACGCAACTAACCTTTATAAACGAGATCTCTAAAGAATTATAATTTCAGGGAGACGTGACGAATTGCACTTTGACTTTAAAAATAGGAAGGATTCATTTAAAAAAAGCATCTAAATGTTCATGACAAATGCAACCCATAACCACATTGTTAAATCACTCCTAAACGAAGTGGGGGCATGTGGAGTTCCTCAAGGATCAATTTTAGGCCCTATTCTGTTCCTACTTTACGTAAACGATATGCCCTCGACGATTCGAAACGGAAGAACTGTTCTCTTTGCGGATGATACGAACATCCTTTGCAATAAAGAAACCGTAAATAGTACAATATCAGATGTTTCAAATTGGTTCCGAAATAACAAATTAATAGTAAACGAAAAGAAAACGGTTTTAATGCAGTTTTCCATTTCAAATAAACAATTCTGTGCTCCATTGAAAATGAACAGTGTACCATTGACTCATGTTAATGCAACAAAATTTTTAGGTCTCTCAATTCAGTCAAACCTTAAATGGAACGTCCATTTAAATGAATTGAACACAAAATTAAGTTCATTATGCTACGCGTTCAGAATTCTTGCAAATTCAGTCAGCCTTCATACTGCTCGTTGTGTATACTTCGCGAATGTTCATTCCCGCCTGAGATATGGCATAATATTCTGGGGAAATACATCTTATAGCTCCCAGACTTTTAGATTACAAAAACGAATTGTACGAATAATAACCAAATCCCACCCACGTGATTCATGTAAGCCTCTCTTCATTAATCTAGGAATTCTACCATTACCGTGACTTTTTATTTACGAATCAGTGGTTTTTGTAAAAAATGACTTGCTTAAGGGCAGGAATATATTTTCAGAAAATGCCGAAGTCTATTACTATAACACTCGACGTAGAAATCATATTCATCAGGTGACAGTATCAACAGCTCATTACAAAAAATTCACATACAATACATGTACATTATTTTACAACACTTTGCCAGATGACATTAAACGATTAAATTCAATAGAAAAGTTTAAATCCCAAGTGAAATCGTTTCTGCTGCATAACTGTTTCTATACAATTAGAGACTATACTGAGCATCACAAGAAAAGTAACATTAATTTTAACAATGATACGTAATGCATTAATTACCATTTGGACTGTATAAATGAGTATAAACAACCTGTAACAACTATTGTAACACTGCTTCCGGGTCAATGACCCCCATCTCGATCAGGTTTTTCGTCCAGTTTCCCTGATCCATTGAGCAAATGCTGAGATGGCCCCTTGTTTTGCTTCTGGACATAAATGTAACTTCATTTTCTGTGCACGTCTTCTAGAATTCAGTGGGAAATACAATTATTCAAATTATCGTCCATGTTGTCGCGGCAGGAAGTAATAAGAGCCAAAATGTATTGCTTATTTATCCTTGAAAATAGATTTTATTACATGAGTTTTTTTTGTTTGTTTTTTTCTCCCTTTCAAAATTCAAAATTTAAGTAGTATATGACTTAGTGTAGGGATCACAGAATTTTGAAAATGTGCACACAATTCACTTTTCCCCATAGCAAGTCATACGCAGTTTTTAACTGTTTTTTGACGTAAAATAAATAAAAAATAAAATAAATAAAAAGCGTTTTAGGGCCTTAAAAACTAAAATTTTGAGTAAACAGAGGCCTCAAAGAAGCGTTCATCGCATCGAAATCTACAGGACGAGATCTTTTCGAACATTCTGTTGCATTTTTGCTGCTTCGACGCTTCTCAATTCTATCCCACCTGTTCAAAGCCTGTAGCAACTGCAACAATATTTCAAATTAAACTAATTACTTGATATTCTACGAAAATGAATTTCACGGGTGTACCTCTCTGGTTTGTAATAACGTGAAATAAGTAAATAACGTAAATAATAATATTTCGTATTGAGAAGGGTTTATTGTATTGTTATCAATTACAAGGAGACAAAACAAGTGACGGAGGCTTAGAGGGACTTGAAGAAAAAGATATATTACAGGCTTAATATGGAAATGGAAAAATTGGGAAGAGGGTGGGGTTTAACATGCGAGACTTCTCGCACAGGTACGATAATATAACCATAATATCGTAACCCAGAAGGTAGAGAAACGTCTTAAATATACACGTTTGGAAATCGAGATCAGTCGGATGTGGGCCATAAAAACACAGGTCGTCGCGATAGTTATCGGAACTCTGGAATTTATTCCTCAGGGATCTTCTCCAAACCACCAAGTCATTCTATAGACTAGGAAGTACAAGACGTATCGTAATTGGGAGCTGCCTATATTTTGTGCAAAATATGTAGAAGCACTAGTAGTTCCTAGATTTGCTCAACAACAAGCTAGTTGCAAATTGGAGATTTTTATATTTAACCAACAACCAATTTCTTTAGTCGTGAATTTGGGGGATAATAAAATAACAAATAATAGTTAATAGGCTTATATTTCTACTTACATTTATAAGATTCTATTCACTTATTCGTGGTCGCATTGATTTTAGATGGTCCAAGACCGGATGATTAAGTAGCTTTTGGAAGATCTTCGGTGTCTTCTTCAGCATCCAAAACTGATGTGGCAAATAAACAGGGAGCTCTGGTTCAACATCACTATTCTTACGGTTCTCAAGAGCTGGGCATCTTCGTATAACAGGTAACCCAAAAATTAAACCAAATTTAAACAAAAGAGTTCAGACTTTCAAAAACTGGAATTTCTTTTGCAACCCTTCTTGCATTTGCAGGATTGATTCAGGTGCGGGCGACCTCAGTTGTGCCAGGCTGGAGTCCACAATTTGTTTTTACCCAAACCAGTCTTCAGATCTTTTTCATTACACTATTTCACGGTCGTTGTAGTTTCCTTAATATTCGCACGAAATGAATTAGGAACGCGTCGAGAGTGCCTTCCAAATTTTAAAAAAAAAGTTATTTAAAACTACAGTTCCGAACCAGAATAACAGTCTCAGTACTATTTGGGCAAAACCCTCTTTCCTCTTAACCAATTTTCAAGGGCACATTGACTTGCAATACACTCAATATTTGGACATTTATTTACACTTTTGATTTACACTTTTACTGCAAATGATGGTATCAACTAGAAGTTTAAAGAACTGAAAGTTTAAAGAATTCGTAAAAAAACGGGTGTATTCGGAAAGAAGGTTGTAACTCCACTTTAATATTGGGCAATTATGCGAGTTCCTCGTAATTTCCGTCTTTGCTACGAGGTGCTAGGGTGAAAACATTCCTAATCATGAAACAATAGTCACATACATATCATGATACAACATCACATAGTGTCGTAGAGATCTCGGACCGAAGGGTCTCAGGTTCTAGTCCCGCCTCGGGCATGGTTGTATTTGTGTTCGTCCTTTCACCCCTTATCATCACCATTTCGTTTCATCTTCGTAGTTACCATACCGTTAACTCCAATAGTGGTCGCTAATGACCTAGGTGTTGATGCGACCTAAAATACCCTAAAAAAATCACATGTTCAGTTTTTGACAGCAGAAAAAGCAGATCTAAGAAAGATGGGCCGCGAAAGTTGAATAACTGTGTTCGACGAGCGACGATCGGTGATTGTTCATCATGGCAATGGCCGTACGCAAAGAGCATAAACGTTAAATATCTGTAAGAAAACGGTTAATGATATAATACAGAGGTATAACAAAGAACACGGGATTGAATCCACACCTTAGACAGACAAGGTCAGTAATATGGAAGAACGCGTGTTATTGCGACAGGTGAAGAAAAAACAAGATCAGTGCTCGGGAGCTATCTGCTGAACTGCGTACTTCAACTGGAACGTCCATCTATCTGGAAACTGTGTGCAGTGTGCCAAGAAATGTTGGATATACGGTAATGGGTGAATTGCAAGGAAAAAGCCTTTCATTGGCGAAGTAAATAGAAAGAAGAGGTTGGAATTCGCAAAGCAGTTTGTAGACAATGATAAAGAATGCTGGAAGTGTATTTGTGCACAAGGGTAAATTTGAGGTGTTCAGGTTAGATGGTAGGCGAATGGTTAAGAGAAAGCCGCTAAATAATAAGAATATTATTCCCACAGTAAAACATGGGGAACGTGATGATTTGGGACTGCATAGCCGCAAGTGAGAGACTGCTTTTATTCAAGGTACGATGGACAAAACGCAGTAACCGAGTATTCTCAAATAGCATTTGCACAGACACGCAGAGAAACTGGAGAACAGAAATTGTATTATCAAGACAACGACCCTAAACCTAAGGCCCACGTTGTGTGGGAATGGCTTCTCTACAAGTGTCCCGAGGTACACGATAAGTCATTCAAATCTCCAGACTTAAAACCTAATGAGAATCTTTGGCACGAATCAGAAATTAAATTTTCAAACACAATATTCAGTGGAAAATGAATTAGAAGAAAAATTACGATAATGGTGGAAACGCGGGAGCAATTATACCCACAAACTAGCAAATACAATGCCAAGAAGACTGAATGAAGTGTTAAAATGAAAAGGGCCAACTACAAAATATTAAGTTGCAGTTTCATGTTAATTTATCACTTTTTCCTGCGATGCCAGAATATTAAAGTGGTTGTACGTATCAAGGAAGATTTGCATCCCCAGATGAGATGGTAAAAAGTTGCCCTAAACCAAATGACATATGAGTAGTTACATAATAATTCTAATGTAATAATATTTTTCAAAGGTTTCTTAGCCCCCGTCCCTCACCCACACCACTCTACAGACAAAACCGTGTTTTTTTAATTTTTTTTTGTCAACAGAAGCTCTACGCAACCCGCCGCTCCCTCAAATCTTAAGCACGTCTTCTCTGTATATTCTGCCCCTGCGATTGTGAAATTTCGGCCGGAAATCTTACTTGGAACGTTATCTCGGACAAGTAAATCAAATTTCTCCAAGGCATCGTCATAGCGAATACATGTCCAAACTTGAGGGAAAACGTTTTAACAATAGGATACTTGACAATCATGTCCAAACCAAACATAGAACAAACCCATACTCGGGAGAGTCTTTCATCTATTA